>VZDJ01000277.1:513451-580843 GCA_008694505.1 Cyanoderma ruficeps | reverse complement strand
AGGAAGGAAAAGAGAGAGAGAGAGAGAGATATCGAACTGGGGAATGCAGTAAGAAAGAATGAAATTATGTTCAGACTACACCCTCATGGGTGGTCAAGTCCAGGTGATCCCATTGCAACTGCCTGTGTTTAAAACATCTCTAAAGGTGTCCAATTAGAGCACTACGACAGCAAAAAACCCCAATCACAGCACAGGAAGGGGAAGGAATCAAGTTGTTTCCTTACAAAGTCTTCACTCTAAGGGAACAAGAAGTAAGCAGTGCAAAACTCAAGCTAAAATACTCAGCATTTGGTCCTCTGATTCTTTCTGTATGTAAAAGAAGAAATCTACACACTGATGATCTGCTACACCAGTGTCTTCCAAAGAGGAAGAAACTCAGAGTCAAATATATCAACTGAGAATACTGCCTCCCTGAAATGAGAAATTCTCTTGGACACAACACCAAGACAGAAACTCTGTCTGAGCTGGGTCTGTCTGCAGGGACTGCTATGCAAAACCAGTTTGATATTACAGAAATAGAATAAGTATTAGAGAAATGCCTGAAGCTGTACCACTCTCTGCTTCACCTCGTCTGATCTCCCATCCAGTGCTCGGCCAGAGCTCTCTGGGAGGTGCATCTTCCTCAAATACATGGCAAGATCAGCACCTCCAACACTTGGAGGCCTAAGAATGAAGTATGCAATTTTTGTCTGAGTCAGAGTTCAAACTCCTGTATCCCAACTGAGTTACTGCAACTTAGACCAGAGACACCTGCAGTACACTTTCCCCAAAGAATGGCTCAGACACATATTTTAGTGATTTGTCAGATAAAATTCTCCAGTCTCTCCATCCTAAAAAGTAAACCACAATAACTAGAATTTCACTCAGCTTCCAAGAACAGGATTACAAACTCTACATCTGTACAAAACTGAATTTCATGGGCACAATGTTAAACATCAATTAAATATTGACAGGCAGTAATTCTAAAACTAGATAAAGATGTCAAAGATGTCTCGTTGCAACTTCCCAGACCAGTATGGCAAAGTCAACTGCCAAAGCCAGCCCTGAGAAGTTCACTTAAGTTATTCGGGTGCTTTTCCTGCTTTTTTGGAAAAATATGCTCTGTTGACTCTCTTTACAGAGAACAGCTTTTTCAGCAGTTGTAACATCTCATAATCTATGTCCTTTCAAAATACCTTTTTGTCCAACATGATTGTCTCTAATAATAGCTTTCAGCTAACCAGGATTATTTGAGCAGCAGTGTGTTCACCTGAAGTATCCATTGTGGGTACAGAAACAGGTTTTGTAGCAAATGTATTATTATCAGAATATAGGAGGATTTTCTTTTCCTTGCTACTTTTTCAACAAGATACATATATTTCCTTTTAAATTCCAGCCTCTGAGTCCTGCTGATTACCAGAAAAGTATTTGTGTTTAAAAGCTTTGCTGAGTCATGATATAAGTGACTGAGTTAATCCAAACTCTGTCCAGTACACTGGTTGAGTGTAAAGCCAGGAACAGACACCTGCTTCCACAAGCAGGCCAAAACCATCTCAGATAACCCCCCAAAATCAGTGTTTGATATTCTCCTTAGGTTTGTAAAGTGAAAAAAAATTTAACANCCCCCCCCCCCCACACACACCTAACAATGATATTACTGGGATTTTAACCTTAAATTGTTTTTCTTGTAAGTAATCTAAAGAATAGCAGCTATCCTCATGCACAGAAAGCTTTGGTAGAGAAAGTGTTAACTAGTGTGTGTCTTCAAACCATAAAGGGACACGTAACTGAGCTAAGGAAAAGAACATTTTCATCCATGAAATGATAACATAACGTCATATAGCACAAAAGACTCATTACTAGAGTTAGTTTAAAACCATTTAGAAGCACAAAGTTTTAAAAAGACAGGCTGCACTGCTTGTTGGATGACACCCAAGTTACTAATTTGAACTGAATCTACACAGAGGAGATAGATTAAGTGCAAATGTCGTTAGGAAACAGCATAAGGAAAAGGAATTTCTTAAACTTCTAAGCAGATGTACTCTGGGATACTAAGGCAGTCCATGGCTTTACACACAGCTAGCTCTTGTAATATTGTTAGTCTTCTTGTTCTTATTCAGTCACATCAGCCCACACAATAGAGAAGATCTACCTAGCAAATCCTACAGGAAAACCACAAGAGTTAATTAAAAATGGAGCTCATTTCAGATGTGAGCTAAGTTTTTCCACTAGTCAGGCAGCAGGGGATGCTGGGCAGAAGATCAGACTCAGTGACTTTGTTCAAGAAGCCTCTGTGAAATTCTGCAAGCAGTCCAAAGCAGCTCATCCCCCACCACCATAACCAGAGAGCCAGATCTGCCACTGTACTGCAGCAAACACAAACCTGGTACAAAGCAGGTGAAACTGGTACACTCTGAACAGGTAGTATCTCACATATCCCTCAGCAAACAGATAGGATGTAAGGCATTGAGAAATCACACTCCTTTCACCTCAGGATCTGTGTTAAGTTTTTCACTGGAATAATTCTGAGAGAGATTTGGGTATCCAGGCTGTGCCACGAGATCTCACAGAATGCAACTGTTGAAAAGAAGTCATTTTTGTCTGAGCAGAGCAGTGCTGGCAGATGACCCCTCTCTGAAAAACCTGCTTGGAAGTTCTTCAGGGCAGCATCTGTGATGAATTCAGCCTGCATTTTAACTCCACAGTTCACTTTTATTTTAAATCAACTAGGCATCCACATTTTGAACTTCACAAGTATATTGTTGTGTCTTTTAATCTACAGGTGACTACCTGACCCATCGCTTGTATTTCCTAAGCACCCCATCCAGCTAATGCAGGCAGCATGTCCAAACAGGCTGTCATTAGCATCAACAGCTGCTCCCAACCAGCAAAGGGAAAAATAACCCTTCAGGGGATTTATAAATTACCCATTGAAGTTCATGTGGTCTCCATGTGAACACAGCAGGCTGCAGCACAGATTGGCTTCTCCCGGTTCACACGCACTGTCAGCTGGAGCTCTGCCTTGTGAGGGGGTACCAGGGCACCTCCCAGCAGGGACTGAAATCACACAGCAGCCACTGTGCATCACTTGCTGCTGTTATCCTTAAGTAACACCATCACTCTAAACAGCATAAATTTTTTGTAGTTTCCATCAAGAAATGTGAAAGAAGTTGGTAAATGCTGCTTCATTCCTCACCACTCCCCTCAGCAGCTCAGAGAGGCGCTACAAAACAGGGAAGCACTGACAGGGTGCAGACCAATGGGCACTTGTCCCACGTGAAGCAGCTTCTCATCCCAGGAGTGGCAAATAAGCAGGGCAAGACTCCCCTCTGTACAGCCACTGTACTCCTGCAGAATCCCAAATGCCCTGCAATAAGCTATGGATGCTCCCACTGCTATTACAGGGCTGAAATATTTGCCTCAGGGAAGCTGCCAGCCTCTGCCCAAGGATAGGATACAAATGTCCTTCTTGTAGACCTTGCAATAGCTCTCCAGTGATTTGATGCTGCAAGCCAGGCCATCAACTCAGCCCACTTACAATACTCGTGACTTGAAACAACAAACAGGCCCAGGAAAAAAAGGATGTGAGAAGACACACACATAAATATTTTTCCAGGTAAAAGCTATCAGGTGAAATGAGGCCTTCCTGCTCACAACATCTGCCTCTGGTGATTTTTACATCATCACCAAACAGCAAAGCAACCTGAAGAGGAAAGGCACAGGGAGGCTCTGACTCAGACCCAGCTATTATCCACCTCCCAGACTCTCAGACTCTGAGACTCGCTCCGGGGCACAAACCAAAGCAGGATAGGGGAGAGCTGCTTCCCCATATCCTGGTGGGGAATTTCAACTACTCCAGTATCTGCAGGGAAAACAGCATGGTGAGCTGTAGGCAATCCAGCAGAGTCCTGGAATGCAGAGAGGGTAACTTCACAGCCAGGTGATACATAGGCCTGCCAGGGGGGATGCAATACTGGTCCTGAGGGTCACCAGCACAGGGGAGCTGGTCAGTGAATTCAAGGTTGGAGGCAGCTGGGGCTGCAGTGATCACACACTGGCAGAGTTCACAGTCCTGAAGGATATGGCTCAGGCAAAGGGTAGAGTCAGAACCCTGACTTTCAGGAAAGTAAGGAAGGGTATTCGTAAGATTAGGGTGGTGCAACACCAGAGAAGGTTGCCTGGAGAGGCTGCAGATGCCCCATCTCTGGAAACATTCAAGACCAGGCTGTATGGGGCTCTGAGCAACCTGATCTGGTTGAAAATGTCCCTGTTCCTGGCAGGGAAGTTGGACTAAGTGACTCTTAGAGGTCCCTTCTGACCCAAACCATCCTATGACTCTGTGACCTTTCATGCAGGATGTTCACCTGAAACTCATGCCAAGCAAAATCAACAATGAGTTCAAGAAACACTTAGGATAATACAACCTAATCTCATAGTAATAACCCATAATTGCAGGTATGCTCAAAGAAGCACACAGGCCCATGCTGGTGCTTTGGTAAGGCAGCATGACATGCTCCCAAAGCAGCTGAGCTGCAACCAACAACCCATCCTCTGCAGCCTGACCTTCCCTCTTTGACTCCCATGACCCAGCATAGAAGGAGGTCACAAGATGCCACAGCAGCACACAAACTATGCCTAATCCTGATCTGAATGTCACTCTTCTGTGGGTAGCACTAGCTAAATCCCACAGAAGCAACTGGAGAGATGCATACAAAAACTATCTATCCATCCACCCATCCATACATGCAAGAGTCCAGCAGAAACTGAGAGCTGCAAAAATAAAACTAGTGCTATGACTCTATGTCCTGTCTTAGGGGATGAATGAATGAATGCAAAAATGAAATACTATGTAAAATGTACCAGCAATAAGATTATTCTGGCCACTGAACACCTTCAGAACAAGTGGAGATATCCAGGCTAAATGAGTATGAGTTGTGCTCACACTTACAGTAATTTATTCCATTTTTGCTTGCTGTTTTGTTTTTCTTTTGCTCACATATGCTTACGGTCTTTTCACAAGAGACTGGAGAAAAAAACCCTGCAGTCTGAGCTACTTCCTTCATACACTGTGAGTAGGATGTTGAAAGGAAGCCCAATTTTTGGGCACGTTGTGAGAACCATGAACTGCCTCTTCCAAAACTGCCAAAAATATCAGGAGCTAAAATGTTTTAAGAGAAGGATTCCAATGCAGAACTTCATCAGAATGTTTTTACTATATAGGTACTATTTAGATTTCATTTCTACCTCTAATACTGAAGTTTTAAAAGACTCAGACTTTCTGGGCTCTATCCAGAGGTAAAATCTGATTCTGCATTGCTCCTTATTGCATCTCCATATACTTAGAGATTATTTCATAAGATCAATAAAAATCTGGATTGTTTACATGGTTTCACTCATAAAAAAATCAAGTTTGGACTTGTTTTGTAAAGTGTCATATACATTTAGAGCACCATATAAATAATACATCATCCAGGGACTGCAGCAGCACTGTCACTCAGACTTTCTCTGAAACATCTGAGAGGAGTTTCATGTAATCAACAATCAGGCATCAAGCAAATAACTTATCTAACCCTGATCTGCAGGGCTTAAGTATAATTCCACACACAGCTCAGCAGTGGCGGCGGCACCACAAAACCTTGGAGCCAGTTTGCACAGGTCTCAGTCATTTGTGCCAGAAGGGAATTCTGTTTCTGATGGGCTGTCCTGCCTAGAACCAGCCCTGACCCCTCCACCCCAGCAGTACCTGCACTACCAGGGCTCTCTGTGGTGCGGGGGTGCATGGGCTGGAGCTGCTCCCGGATCCCATCCTGGGCTGTGGGGTGGCCTCGTGTCCCAGCGCCGCTGGCCACTGCAGGGAGGGCTGGGTGCTGTCACTCTTCCTTGCTCGCTCCTCGGCCTGGGAAGGACAAAAGCAGCAGCACATTGCACAAAGAGCCCCAGGTTTGTGGGCTGGATGCTGTCCCATGTCCATCTCTGATGGACCCTCCCATGAAGGAGGACAGCTCGGGCACAGTACAAACCACTATTTCCTCTCCATTTGCAACCCTTCCTTTTCCATCAAGTTTCCAAGCTGCAGCAAGGACAAGGGCCTGTGTTTCCATCTGCTGTATTCTAGACCACTCCTCTGGCTGCAGGCTGGAATTCTAGCTGGGAGGAATCACCTGTCTATACTTACTTATCTTGGACAACATGGAGCCTGTTTTGCTGTGCATTAATTACCCCCTTCCACAGCATTGACACTACTGCATGTTGCTTCCTACCTTAAAACACTTTTAACACGGTCTTTTGGTATGTTACTTGTACTGTGAGAAAGACTAAGGGACATGATCTAGAAGGAATACATTTCCTGAAGGCATTGCTCATTACAAAAGTCTTTATCCTGTGGTTTTGACCCTACTACTCTTTTCAATTCTGTTCAACATGACTAATTCCCATTCTCTAGTGTAAATCTTTAGCATATCCTCTGATTCAGCAGGCTGGAAACAGCTCTACACAGTAAACTAGAGATTAATGCCATAAAAATACCCTTTTATCTCTGTCAGGGTGGGCATTCTTAATGGTATCTCTCGCTCTATCTGGATGTTTGTGCCTGTATCAGAAAGGTAAGCATATTCTTAGCACAGCCTAGAAACTGCTGAGGATATGGAAAATCACTCCAACTTAGCCTCACAGATCCTCACTGTGGAAAAAAAGATGACCAAAACCTTAAGAAAAAACCCCTTTACTTAAACAAGCAACCACAGCCAAACACCATGAAATTCTAACCAGTGAACACGCTCTTGAGGCCACATTTTCATTACCTGCAACTCGTAATAACGAAAGGCAAATTTTACCATAAGCAAGGAAGAAAGTGCAAAAGCCAGATATAATTCACCCCCCAGCTCTGTGCCCAAGGGGAGCTGGCATGAAAGGCTTTATGATCTACATGCAGACTCATGCAGGTGACACTTTGGGCTTCCAGAACTGATGCCCACCCCCACCCAGGCTCTGAGCTAGTGCACTGTCAGCAGGAGCCTGGAGTCTGCCTCCCAGCTCCTTCACTCTGGCGCTGGTGAGTTCAGATACAGCACAGTGAGCTCACATCTGGGCACAGGTGTGCAGGGGAAAATTGTTCTGACCTGCTGGGGACAGGATAAGCACAATGGCAAAGACAAGGAACTCCCAAGAGAGAGTTCTGCACCCCTGAACATTAAAGTTGAGGCTCTGGAGGGCTTTAGGATTTTTTGTTTGTTTTTAATGTCTCAATGTAACAATAGTTCTTGAGAGTTTCTGTGTATCGATGAGTGACCCTAGAAATGGGACCCCTGAAAAGTACAAACAAACTCACTCTTGAGTAGGCTACCACTGCCCCCGTGCAGATCCTTCTCAACAGAGGAACTAACACCTCTCTGGCTAATGAACTGGAAACAATCAGTAGCAACAGGAACAAAATCACTGACTTATCCCTGTTAAAAACAGTTACAGCTTTAAAGCATTTTTAGATCGTTGCAAATAGTTACAACTGCTGACAAAAAAGCCTCCACCAAAACCTGTACCACCAATTATGAATTTAGTGGAAAGATAAGTGACTTCCAAGAAGTTCTGAGATTAAGTAAATAATATTGTACAATATCCTTAAAACTATAATATAATATTGTAGCCGTAATGACAAAAGCTTCATGCTGTGAACCTAAAAAGCAACTAATCTGCAACTAATTATACTGCATTTTGCCACTGAATTAAAAGTTAACAGTGACTGCACACTAAATTCAATAACATATTTCATTTTTCTATCAAGGAATCTTTTACAAAACACATGTCAAAACCAGAGATGAGTATCTAAGACTATTTTATTGGAGTTTTGTCTTCTAACTACAATAAAGTAGAAAATAAATTAATCATCTGAGTTGCATTTTCACCCATTAAAGGCCTAGCAGAGGCAAAGCTTTTCTATTGACTTTGATGTTGTGTATTTAGAAAAAGCAGCTTACTTCTCTGTCCACACTCAATATGTTCTTCAGATGGAGTAAGACCAGCCCTCCACCATCAAATACTGACTTCATGAGCAGTTCATTCAAATTTCAATAACAATTTGTTTTATCAGTCAGTGCAATAAAACTTTTAGAGTCAGGGCGTTTGTGGTTTTGACACATAGGTTGTACTTGAAACAGAATTACTCTCATTTTCACAAACTGCTCCTCTAATAAAGCGCTTAGTAACTTCTGTTTTCCTAACTTCATGTTGTTGCTTGGCTGTTTGCAGACTCTATTCAGTTACTGAAATTCATCATTTCACCAATCCTAGCAGTTACATTTAACTCTATCAATACAGGACATTTCAGCTCAGGGAATAGTTGCAGCACACACACACAAGATGACAAAGATGGCAAGTGCTTAAAGACAGCAGCAAGGTGTTAAGAAACTGCACTGCATTTCTCCTATTTACATGTGTTTGGGCATTTTTGGGAAGATACTTTGCCATGACTGCAGAGAACATCACATCCACTCTTCTACTGAGGAGGCACCTGTGAGCTGCTGAGATTTTTGACCCAGACTTTAGTGACAAAACAAATCACACACCAGCTGTAGAACTGGGTTAACCAGTTGGGATTATATAAAAAAGCATGCTAGGAATGAGGAGATAACATAAGGAAATGGACTCAGAGCTTTTCATGACATGGTGACAGTGACCAGAATGAGTTGGTGGGTAGAAATACTTTCAGAGTTAGCAAAGGAGGAAAATGGATTACAGTACAGGCTGACTATATGTGGCTATCCCTGATCCATGAAACCTTATCCTGGGACATAATGAACAAGAAAAGGCATCACAGCCTGTTTGCTGGGGCACAGAGATCTGTGCTCAGGAGGCAGAATGCCATTCTGTACCTGGGTCAGTTCTGTGAACCCTAACATCAGGCAAAGACCTCTGTGAAACCTCAGGTGTTATTACCTTATTTCACGCCTCTTTGAAAGACAAGGAAATGACACCTAGTTGACCAGAAGAACCTCATTTCTTCACTCACCAATCAAACCCTTCTCTACTCAAGCAAAAGTAACAGAACAATTCTTCCTTTCCCTTATCCTCTGAAATAAATGGAAACTGAAGACTGTAGCCTAAGTGTCTAGTAAAACAGGTCAAGCTCCAGAAGCAGGTTTAAAGATCAATCTGCTCTCTGCTTCAACATTCCTACAGCATCATAAACTACAAAGCACCAAAATGCTGCCCTGGCCAAGACAGTACCTCTTTGCTTGTGCTGCTTGATGGAGGATGCACTCCTGCATTTGAACTCTTGGAAGGGTCCTTCTTCTGCCTGTGGTCATGCTGGAGAGACAGCAGCTGTGTCTGATCTTTGGGGAGAGTTCGGTGCATCTTCTTGTTGTGCTGCACATCTTCCATCTTCTGAAAGCAGAGAGAGATGAACCTCAGAGACAATGATGCCTTGGAAGACATCCAAGTTGCCTGCTGGAAACAGTGGCTTTTCAAAGAACAAAGTGACCACAATTCCAGCAGGGCTGACAGAAGAGTCAGAACTCCAAGCAACAGGAAGAACAAAGTGCCACCAAACACTGGTTTTTTAGACAGCGCGTCAGAAAATTGTATTTATTCTTTTTACTTGTACTAAAACCAGAGGTTTTTATCAAACACTGCATGCTTCTGTTTGATTACAGATCGGTTTGCAGCTGAAACATTAGAAAAACGTTGTGCCCAAGGTGACAGACTTGATAATGGCAGTTCAGCATTAAGATTAAACTCTGCTCCGTTGTTTATGGTCCTGGTTACAACATGAGTGCAAAATGGGGACTGGAGATTTAAGCTTAGGTTTAGCTGATGCTGGACACTTTCAGGGTAAAGGAATTTTAATCAGACCATTTCAGCACAGAGAAACAGCAGGGACAAAAGTGGGAGATGCAGTGTCCCTGCTGTAGATAAGAAGGGTGATTCGGTAACATCTAAGTTAACTCAAAGGAAGGCTGAATCTGAGAACAAGAGGCAGTAAATGCACTAGTGAAGTCTCTCTTTGGTCCATGACTCAGAGGATAGCAACACCCTCAGGACACTGAGAAAGACATCAGATACAGAACAGGGAGCTGCACACTGCTGTCAGTGAACACCCTCTTCATACCTGCTTCTTTTCTAATCTCCTCTGTCCATCTACTATGAAGTATTCATCTTTCACAGCCCTTTTGTCTTCCTTCCCCTTTTCCTCTTTCCTCTGACTGACCTTCACCTCTGGCCACCTCTGCTCGCTCTCCTGCTGCCTTCGTAGCTCCTGCTCTCGCCTCTGGTGCTGGAAGAAAGCCAGGGAATAACATTGCTTATTTTACTTTACTTTAGTACCCACCAATTACTGATACCAGTGCTCATAAATCACAAGGCCTGTTTCCTGCCCTTTAGTCACTAAAGGGAGGGCACCTGACACACCACAGAGCAAAAGTGGGCAGGAACAAGCTGCCACCTCCGTGACTGCCAAACCTGAAGTGAAACCTCTGCCCTTTTGGCAGCTCAGGGCAGATCTGTCATTTAAGAAGCATGTGAGATCTCCCTGACAGCTGGCAACTAATCTAATGACAAATGTCTTCCCAACATTTCAAGACGGAAAGGCTTTTTTCCCCCAGAGCATTCCCATCTTGATGGAGCAGCACTGCGCTTCACAAATACCAGCTCTGAAGTGTTCGCACAATGCTTGAGTTTTGTCAGATACTTAAAAGACATGTTGGTGATTTTTGTCTTGTGCCACTCTAAGAAAGACATTGAGGGGCTGGAGTGTGTCCAGAGAAGAGCGACAGAGCTGTGGAGGAGTCTGAAGCACAAGTTTGATGAGAAGCACCTCAGAGGGAGCTGAGGGTGTTCAGCCTGGAGAAAAGAGCCTCAGGGGGGACCTTATTACTCTGCACAACTCCCTGGAAGGAGGTTGTAAGGGGTCAGGCTCTGCTCCCAGGGAACAAACAAGTTGTGCCATGGGAGGTTTAGATTGGATATTGGGAAAAATCTGTTTACTGAAAGGCTGGTCAAGCACTGGAACACACTGCCCAGGGAAGTGATGGAACCACCACTCCAGTAAGTGTTAAAAAAAGTATGTGGACATGGCACTTGGAACCAAGATACAATTGTGGACATGTCAGTGCTGGGTTAATGGTTGGACTCGATCCTAGAGGTGTTTTCCAACCTTAATGGTTCTGTGATTTTGTGATTTAGCTCTGCCTCTAAGACAACAGTGTGTCAGGCAGCTGAAAAGGCAACCTGCTGTCCTTTAATATCTTACACAAAAGCAGGGCCGAGACTCTCGACCAGACTAACAGACTGCAAAATGGGAAATGCATATGAGGGATCTCTCACCCCATCTGCCAGGGCTACCACCACCAAACCTATTCAAGCAAAATGCCCTTCCTCTTCTGCTCACAGAGTTCGGGGCAAGTTATCAGCAGGAAAAGGACAGAGCATCTGTCCACTGTCCAGACATCTAAAACCACTGTGTTCAAAAATGACACAGTTCCCCCAGGATGCAAGACTATGATCCAGGCTGAGTTGACAATTTAACACAGCCCTCCTCTTGCCTTGCAAAGCCTACTCCCTACAGGCACATTTTTCATTTGTGATGAGACAGGGAATAACAACACAAGCCAGCCCCTTACATCCTCCAGCCTCCTCCTCTGCTCTTTCTGCTGCTCGATGCGCTTCTGCCGCTCTGCCAGCAGCTGCTTCTTGTACTTTTCCTGGTCCTTCAGCTGCTGCTGCTGCCGATGAGGGTCAGAACGGTTTTTGTTCTCCTGCTGCAGCCTCAGAAATTCACGGCGCAGAGTTGACTCCCCCGGGAGATTAACTATGGAGCTGAAACAAAGAAGAAGTTTCTACATGACAAAACATAGCATTAAAGACAGAATGCAAGGTGCTTTGAGAGTGTTTGTTGCGCTGTATTAGCAAATCATGATGTATTTCCAGCAGTTGACTCTGCAGCCAAGAATCACTTGGTGTGCTACAAACCAGCTGATTATTGGGTCCTTCATTTGAGAGCTTCCCCTCTACTGCAAGGAGAGTAAAGCAACAGCCTATTACAGACATTTTATACTCAGCGGTTATGTTTGACAGCTACAAAACAGTGAAAGCTACCAAAGGGGACCCAGGAGATTAGAGACTCAGAGCAAGTTAAGAAAGCTGTTCTGGCTGAGGAGAGCTGCCTTCAATGAGAACAGCTTGGGCAGTCAAATTTTCTATTTCAGCAATAAAATTAACCTCGGTTCTCCTTCATCTTCATTGAGCTCATCATCTTCCTCCTCACTTCCGCTGTAATCATAGTCCGTTTCTTCTGAAAAAGAAAATAAACAAACACCAGAGGAGGATGCTGTTATTTAAGACATGATCTTGAGCTTTATTTCTGAGCATTCAGCCTGAGCTACAGGCTAAGGAGGAATTGGAATTTAAAAGTCACATGTTGTACTGGGAGGCTGAGGGGAGGCAAAATATCCATGTACATAATTCAAAATCTAGTTCAGATAATGATTCAGGGCAGCCCCTTTACACACACCCACCTTTTCCCGTGACTGACTGTATTGGTTTTGCAAAACTAACCTACTTCCATAATCTGAAACAAATTAGGCTAAACCCACAGAGAAACCCAACCCCCACTGAACCACCAGCTCTTCAAAAAGACATTTAGATAGGACATAAAAGCTTGCACTGCCCTGCTCTGTTGCTCTGTATACCTCTGTCATAGCTATGCTGAGGCCATCAGTAAATCCAGATTTCCTTTTGTACCAAAGGGAATAATTAAGTAAACAAAAAAGAAAACAAAAACCAATATTAGTTTTAGAATAAAGTTTCAAAAGCTGACCCATAGTTTTACAATTCTCTTCAAGACTAAAATGAAGGCAGTTTATATGGGATAATTTCAAACTGGTCCTACCCTGAATTGCTGGCAGTATTACATGCTAAATTGGGAATTCATTCTTTTTGAAGTTACTATTTGGAAATGTGTAGTCTGGCAATTCCACACTATTTTCCTTTTCACCAGAGTTTTGATTAAAAATAGCATTTTCAGGTCAAAATATAACTATTTATGAAGAAGTGACTGTTATCTTTGCACTCCTCCACCCCTTTCAAGGGCATTTGTGAGAAATTCGAACTCACTATTTTTCCATTTCAGTGTGCTTTGAGATTCATAGCTGAGAGAGGTGGCAGAATTTGCAACTACTACTGGAGTCAGTAAATCTACCTTGCAGCAGCAATTTTGTTTTAGGCACAAATATTCCTGTAGTCAAATCAGAGCATATGTAAGACACCTTCCAACACCACAGTGCTTTCCAAGTTTGCTCTGTCCCTGATTCTCACAGTGCTTCTGGCAGTATAAAACATACTGAAGGGGAAAAGGGGAGAGAGGGCAGGGTTGTTGGTCAACAGGCCACGTGTCTCTGTCCTCTCTGCAGAGCCCTTAGCCTGTGCAAAAAAATGCACAGGCATTTTCACAAGTATCAGCCCCATTCCTGCACTGCTTCTTCCAGCTTTTGCTCTGAAGGGTGAGGCTGGCATTTGGAAAAAATCCCAACTCTCTTTTTTTTTCATACAGATTGTGAAGGAAGTGATTCATTATAACATCTGTATTATACTGGAACTTGGAGGTCTTTTACAGGTCTCTTTTGTGCACTTCATTACAAAACACTTAAGGACTCCTGCTTCCCCCAAAGAACTCACAAAACAAAATTATATGGAGATCCAACAGTTAAATCAATTGGATTTGGGACAGAATTATGAACTGAGAGACCAGGAAACACTTGTGAAGCACTGCTCAAGAAAGCAGAGACCCAGACTTTACTTGGAGTCCTTGCTCCCTGCTAACATCAGGGCTGCTCTCAGTAACTTGAGGTTCCAAGGACTTTAGCATTAAAACACCATCAAGGACCCCAAACAAAGAAATCTTCAAAATGGCCCCCTTATTAAAGACAACGTTCCCTCAATTTTCCTGGTTCTAGCATTTCAGCTGCATCTGCCTTCTGCTCTGCTGCCAAAATCTGAAGAGACCATGCTCTCTAAAGTGTCCTGTATTTTGGTCTTGCCATGTTACCCTTTTCTCCTTTTTTCTTCCTTGTCCTGTCGAGGTGATCCTTGAGCATGATGCGCACTTGCCGCTCGTTCTGCATGTCTCGGATGAAGGAATGCTTCAGCAGGGTCTCTGTGGATGGTCGATGCAAATAATGCTTCACAAGGCAGCTTTCAACAAAATTTAGGAACTTCTTAGACCTAAAAATGACACAACAGTGGAGAAAGACCAATAATCCTTTTCAACTTGTGGACCAAGCAGTACCCCTGAGTGGTGGAAAGCACTAACTCTGCAAGGTTTCCTTCTACACTGCAACTGAGAGAGACAATTTGGGTTCTGCCACCAGTGAGACTCCTGCAATCAGCACAGTGCTGAAGGTGAACTCCACCTCACCACCCTCTCAGAGGAGCTGTTACCTTGAATTTACATCCTGATCAACAAAACCACAATCTGGCCAACACAAGCCTTTCAGAAATGCTCTTGACATTTTGATAAGGTGAAGATTTTCTTTATACACTTCATTTAAAACAAAAAGTAATTCTCTGCAGGGCAGGTGACTGCCATTAGCCCCACAATGTCCAAGCAATCTTCTGATAAAGCCCTGACCCCAAGCAGCCCATCTAAGCCTTCCTTGCCTGCAATTTCAGTCACAGAGACCAAAAATGAAATAACTGCCACAGTTTAGGCAGAGTTCAAAAGAAAGGTGTTGCTTCCCAAAGGTAAACTATATCTTCCCCCTGGCTCAATCCACCTCTTAAAAAGAGCATAGGAATCACCTCCTAGATAACTACACAATTTAACAAAATCATTGTCTCTGGACAAGAGAGCTAAAAGCCCTCCTAAGCCCACTGCAGCAAAAACACAGGGTTTTTTACACATCTCTTTACCATTTTCTGGATTTCAACTTTGGGGGTGGGTTCCTTGGGATGAGGAAGAGGGCTCTCATGGGATGCATGTCACACAGGGCTGCAAAGAAAACCACAAATTATGGAAGGATGCATGTACCCCCTGTGACCTCACTTCCCACTTCCAAACACCTCCACTTCCAACATCACAGCATCTGCCCCAGGACCCAAACAGGAGCCAACAAAATTCACATTACAGCCAAGAAAACAAGTCTCTGAGTATATACAGATTTCCAGCTGAAAGAGATTTGAAAGAAAGGCTGAAAGGCAAGAAGTACAACTTTCTTCATATTTTCTATATATACAGTTTCAGAAGGACATAAAAAAGCTCACCTTCCCCACACACAAAAGCATGTTTACACAAAAGCAGAAGTTCAAGCTGAGACTGAAATATTTATCTAGTGATTATGTCTGGCTTCTGGTTTCAGATAAATGATAAGCTCCATTTTAACCAAGCTCTTTGCCATGTTGTGCAAGGCATATGAGAAAACCCAGGATGAAGAAAAGCTGATACAGAGCACAGAGCTCATAACCTGCACCGTGGCACAGAGAAGAATGACTGAGCACACGTTTAACCCATCCTACACTCTAGGATTGGGAGCACCATTATCAGGCAATCTGCCACAAATTCCATTCCTGCATTCGGAAACCACCTTCTCTCCAGCCCCCTGTACCACTCTTTAGGGCTATAGCTGTGAAAAGTTGAAGCTAGAAGGAACCGAGCGGAAAGAAAATACCATCACATGTCATCTATCCCAGGCACTTTGTATGGAATTTTGAGTGTGTTGTATCTGGCATGGAGAAATGTTGAGGGTAAAACGTTTTTCTTCACCAAACAGAGCTACTGAATGACAACTGATAGGAACTACATGGAGGCTGATTTCTTTTAATATTTAGGTGTTCAGGAGTGATGCTCTTAACAGAAATGGATTAAATCATTACAGAACCAGTAAAAGTGAGAAGACTATGTTCTGGTGGTGTTCTTCCCTACCTTCTATCAACTTCTCAGTCTGCCTCCACCTGTCAATAGTTTTCACATTTGGTTCTGGCTCTGATGTTTTCCTTGGTATGTTCAATGTACATGATACAGTGGAAATGAGGGGCACAAGTCTGGTTTCTAGCTTTGGATCCCAGACACTGCTGTACTACAGTAAACAAAACACAAGGCAACAGAATATAATCCACAGCATTTCCCTGTCAAAACTAGGGAAAACATAAAATACATGAGGAACTGGCATGCAAAATTACGAAGTCTCTCCTAAAGAAACTCTCCATGGACTCATGTCTTGGGACTAAGCTTCAGTCAGGCTAAAGCACAGGGTTTGAAAGTGCTCCTGAACTCCAGCTGGCTCCTGCTAAAGACCAAGTCTGATGGGAGAACAGCCAAGTGGGTTGTTTAAAAACACCCTCCGTGCTCTCAGGCTCAGGCCAGAGTATGATGGATTTCATCTCCCGTGCTCTCAACAGTGACTGGATAGCCCACATATCCCATCTGCTCCACAGGAGCTGGGGCAAAGCCACCAGCCCTCCATGCAAACAACAACGAGGACTTTGCACCCACAGATCTCTGCCTGAGCTGCAAGAGGCTCTCTGGGGGGCCAGGGGGCAGCAGGCTATAAAACTCTGGTAATCTGCCGTCAGGCTGAGAGTGTGCTCACGGGTCAAAGACATTACATGTGAGTAAGTACCATACTAGTCCTAAAATCTCTGAGAAACAAGTCAGTTTCAGAGTAAAAATATAAGCTTTAGGCCTACCTTTTTCCACTGCCATAATTTTTTTTAGTGACCTAAACCCAAAGCCACTCCAGTCAGTATTTTCTCCTGACATATCAATCACTTCTGCTTAGTTGTATCTACAGGCAGCAATCAACAAATTGATGTGAACAAGAGCATTAAGAAAAAAAGTTTTGTTTTCCCAGGAGATGAAGGCAAGGAATCAAAACACAGACTGAAAGAGTCTGAATGGAAGAAGAAAGCAATCGAGTCCAAATGAGAATAAGTCAGAGTGTTTTTAAAGTTACAGACAGAACCAGAATTCTGTGCATCAGTGCATTAGCCAAGCATGAGTTATTTTAACACAGAACACCCCCACCTTTATATCAGATAACTTACGAGGTGCTCCTTCAGCCATTTCAATAGCAGTGATTCCCAGAGACCACAGGTCACTCTGCAGGAAAAGAAACAATGCACATTGCACCGTGCAGCATTCAAGCTTATTTGTTTCATTTGTTTGTTTTCTTCTTGGTTTTGGGCTTGCTTGTTTTTTTACAGTTTCCCCAGATCTCTCCTGGATCATGTTGTTTTACTTGGAGTGATAAATATTCTGCTCCCTCCCACTCCCTACTGAGCTTTTAGGAAACATGCTAATAGCCAGAAGCTTCCCATTTCCCATGCAACACTGAACAGCTGATCCATCATTTAAGCAGCCAGCCCCAAAATGCAGACCTTCTGCATTCAAAAAACAAGAGTCAGACAGAATATAGCACTGTTTAAATATATGTCTTAAATCTGTTTTCATGAGGCAGCAAGACACAGCAGTGCCTCGCCCTTCTCCTTCTGGCCAAAAATAATTCTTGGTCTTAATGCTTATTTCAGAGCAGTCATTGCTGAGTTTCTATACTGATGGAACAGGAATTATAGTCAGGCCTTGGGGTCTGACTTTTCCTGTACAAAGTCTCTAGTCACACGTTTTTTGGCACATGAGAGAAGAATACATCATGCAGCCAGATTTATGCCACAGTGTGTGTTCAGCTCAGTCAACAGAGTGGAGTTCTCTTTATTAGCTGATCTGGATGCCAAGGGCCAAGTTTTGATCATGGAAGGTAAATTGCAACCACCATCAATGGCTGTAAAAACTTCACACATTTCCACTTGATTAATCATGTGCATTATTTCACTATTTTTTGCATCTAAATGTAGCCAAATAAGAAGCACGTGGCCAAACCAACTTGCAGAGCTTCTCTGAAACTTACCTTTTGAAAAACCCAGACTGCCAGAAAACCTTCACATATTAAAAGGAATAAACCATTGCATCAATAGCAGCTCATATCCAGCCCAGCACTTTAAATCTAATTTTATCAACAGAACCCTCTCAGTCCAGCTGCTCTGAACTCTTCACACAAGCTGAAAGCCAGTTCACATCACCGTTTGTGGAGGAATTCAGCAAAACTGGTGGGGATTTCAGAGATCCACGATCCTGACTTATTATTAAGTAAATGACTGAAAATTAAGAGTCTTCAAGGGGTAGTACTGCAGGTTTTGAGGACAGTGAGAGAAACATCCAAGCTACAAGGAATTTTGATTTGGAGTTCCAAAGCTTGAGAGGCAGATGGGTGTAAGGGGGGATGACAACAGTGTTTGCAATGCTCAGTGTGTATACAAACACATTTATGTGGATGTATTTGTACTTGTTTTGTCTTGTTGGGTGGTTCTGGTTTGTTTTTTTTGTTTGNAAGAAATTACAGAGTAGCTTCCTGCTCCTTAGCCCATCCCATCGGGTCTAAGTCTCTGTGGGAAAGACCAACTCTGTGCCACCTTCTGAGTCACAGCACCATTTGCACAAGTGCTTCCAAAACCCTCTGCTGACCAGTTTTAAACTACCATCTGCAGTATCTATTTGGAAGCATACAAACCAGGATTATTACTGAAGGCAAAGAAAGCTCAAGAAGTAGGGGTGCACATTCTTTATTATTGTACCTTCTGGTAAGTACACATTCAAAGAAGGAAATTGACTGGGGACAGGGAATGAAGACAAGAGATTAACTTCTTGAGGTTTCAGGCATGATATGGAAAAATAAATATTGTTTAGTCATGGCTGACACACGCAGCATGACTTCACTGGGCCAGTGCAGCACAGAAGGTCTCAGCAAGGGAGAATCACAGCCTCTGAATCATTAAAAATGGAAGCAATAGCAGGTTCTTCTCATAAATATTTCTGAAGCCACAATTGGAAGGAGAGGTGCAAAGTGGTAATGGAGAAAGCACCTGAACTGACAGAGTGACTGCAGGGTCACTCAGGAGATACCTGCTCAGAAAGCCACCCCTGGAAAACATGCTGCATGGTAAGGACAAGAGACAGTGCTCACAAACTGAAATACAGGAAATTTTGTGTCTTCTCACCTCAGCCACCCTGCCACTTACCAGAAATCATTCTGGGATGGAAAACCACTTTCAGTCACATGCTCGTGAATGAGCAAAGGGATACTAATTACTGCCAATTAACTCAGGATTCACAGCTGAGTACAGAGCAAAACAGCTCTACCACAGTATTCAGTAACTTGCCATATTAATATTACACTAGTCCAAGTATTCCTTTGGAACTCCTCTCTTCCTTTCTTTTCTATCCAGACCTGCAACCCTCTTAGTACTTTTTTTATTGCAGAGAAGTTCATGAAAGTGTATTTCATGTATTAAAAATTCAGAAAAAACACTAACAGTGAAACTTCATTCTTAGAAAGAGCTCCCACCCACATACTACAAATATTTCTGTTTGTACAGTTCTAGTACTACTGTGGTTTAAAAGGCAGGAAGTTTGAGCTTCTCAAATGAGCAGGATTTCAGCAATAACCCACAAATTTTCTTACCTTATGGACTGTTTAACACTTACTCTGTAATCATATGTAGAGTCTGGGTTCTCCTCACAAGCAATGACCTCGGGTGCCATCCAATACGGGNGGCAATAACTTCTGGAGCCATCCAGTATGGAGTCCCAATAAAAGTGTTTCTCCTGCCAACCGTCCTGTCCAACTGAGCACTCACACCAAAATCCACTGAAAAGGCAAGAAGGGGTAAAGAAATTAGCAAGAAGTTGTATCCACATAGCAGAGTGTGTGCTTGGTCACTTTCAAACTGTTTACAACACCAAACCTGTGGGCTACAATATATATGAAATCTGAGCTCCTCCAGTATGTCTTATGCAATAGTTGAAATTTAACTGCCTCTTTTTTTCCCTTCTTTTTGACAGAAGAATTAAATAAACAGCATGCTAAATCTGCCTGGTGGGTTACAGCAAGAGGAATTGCTCTAC
The DNA here is from genome assembly GCA_008694505.1 of Cyanoderma ruficeps. NCBI lineage: Eukaryota > Metazoa > Chordata > Aves > Passeriformes > Timaliidae > Cyanoderma > Cyanoderma ruficeps. Next base: position 560,922 of record VZDJ01000277.1, on the reverse strand, counting down.
AAGATATTATGGAATAATTTATGCCTAATTTAAATGCTACATTGATTAGGACTCAAGGTCTTCAACTAGACTGAAAGAAAAGACAGTATCTACAGACAAGGCAAATTTGGATGTATCTGATACAGACACTTGTGAAAGCTGGAGAGAACCACCATACTTTATTCTCATCTTAGATCGTTATAATGAGTGAATCATGTGGTCCTCTTTGTGCTGAAAAGGGTGATAATTTTGAATCATAAGGACTGTACAGCAAAATAGTTTTGTTCAAATATGAAAAGGGTCCATACAACCAATCATTATGTAATTGTATTTCTCTTTGAACAAAACCCCAAGATACACTAATTGGATCCACTGGGATAGCACTGGAGTGATATTCAGAGAGGAGACAAAGGAAGGGGGAAAGAGAAGGACTGAAGGGAGACAGCCCCGTGGTTACCATCAAGATTTTCTCATTGATGTTGCCTCATTGCAGATTATCTGCAAACCAAAATAATTTGTAGTGCTATAATTTCATGTGCCTGCTTAGCAAACCCTCTCCAAGAAGGCCTTTGGGGTCATTCTGTGCTCTGTGCTTCTGATGGAAGGGCACACTCTCACGCTGAGGTGGAACAGAACTGAATTGATAACCTCTTGGCTTTCTGGCTTCTTTGCCTTAAGACACATGAGCTAAATCTCTCTGAAAACAACTTTTTTTTTTTTTCATTCTTTTTAAAAATCATTATACTTAGTACATCTGCTTCATCTTCACCCAGAGTCAAAAAGGTCAAAATGTTTTGTCAACCATGTGAAGAATGGTGGAAGTAGTAACCATACAAGACTATAAAAAAACCATACAAGACTATAAAAACACACAACACGCTCATCTTGCCTGTTTTAAGAGTGAACAGTTGACAATTAGTACATATGATTTAGAGACTACAAGCAAATTCCTGCCTTCATTTAATTTGACAGCAAAGCTCCCTTTGACTTCAGTGAAGCCAGGTTTTTGCCACAAGGTTAAACCATAATGAGATTTAAAGTACTTATTTTTACTTGCTCCAACCAAACATCCTACCTCACACCCACAAGTCATGTTTATTACTTGTTGTTTTCCAACTCTACGGTGCATTTTTTCAGTTAAAGAGAGAGGGACTGTAAAGACCATCACAAGTAAGAAGTGCTCCCCTTGAGATTTCTCCTTTAAAACACATGCCTGTGATGTCTTTCCAAAACATGAAAGACATGCCCTCCTCAAGAGAGATACGTACTTGAGTTTAATTTTAGGAAGTCAGAAGCTGTCAACACTGACATCTCACAATAATGAAAGGATATGAATAAACCCTCCAACTTTTTTGAGAGATGACTGTTACTGAGTGGTATCCCTTACAGATGAGTAATTCCACATACCATCAGATTTACGCAAATCTCTAAGACCACTTCCTTTAGAGAAATGCATTAGCAAAATTTGTTCCCCCAACTTTTTTACTTTGGAAGTCTTTTGCATCCGAGGATCCTCTGTGAAGGCCTGATGGTGCTGTGACTTACTGGGCTGGTTCTGTGTGTGACTGCCTGTATTGCCCTCAGGCTGTGAGGAACACCCTTGCAGAACACTTTACATTTTCAACTCTTCCTACATTACAGACACCTTGTAAGCACCAGCATTAACAGTACTTGGCACACATGCTGCACTTAGATTACTGAAAGTTCTTTCTCAGTCAAGATGTAAATCTTTAACTTTTGACTAACAGGTTTGTAGCACACATTTAAGGAAACTTACCCAATTTTACTTCTGCATTTTCTGTGAGAAGAACATTCTGTCCTTTAATATCTCGATGGATGACATGGTGAGCATGAAGATGAGCCAACCCCTAAAAGAAATCCAGATTTGCCTTATTCTTTCTTCCTAACATTACTCTGAGTACAGCACTGTTGCCTTTTTTACACTTTCACTCTTTTCAGTCTTAATTCATAAGGGAAGTCCTTTAGATGTTACTAGCAACATTTTCATGGAGGATAGAAGACAGCAACCTTAAGTTTGATTGTCTTCTTCACCCCAGGCCTGACAGTGGTGGAGCATCTCTACAGTCAAGTGTGAAGAGAACAAGATAGCAATATTTTAAACTTTTGTCTCACAATCAAGGGATGCTCCTTACAGTCCATGCTAAAAGCAAACAAAAGAGAAAAAGAGCAAAGCAGAATACTCTGTATAAGGACCGGAGACAGCAGCTGACTGGCTGTAGTGGCCTAAATTTTGCATTCAACAAAGTAAGAAACTCAGTGGTAAATGGACTAGAGGAAGTTAAAAATACCATGTAAGACCTCTTTTTGAATGCAGCAAATATTGTTTTCAATCAGCTAATATTTGCTGTCTTCCTCCTGCATTTCAAAATTGCCCATGGTTGAACTAGCATAGACATAAGGGAACACACTGAAATAATCCATTATAGTAATCCAGGGATGCTTCACTCACAACATTTAGCCTCTCTAACACTAACGGCTTCAAACAGAGCTTCCACCCAGCCTGTAAATTTTCCAGAAGGAAACACTGTCAATCCATGTGCAACTGGGCCATTTTGTCTTGAAACGAGCATGATTAAATCCAATTCCTTTGGATTGTTGCTTTTACCAACATGCTGTCACAGTCTTCAGTGGCATGAGAATAAACCAAATGTTTTAACATCAATTGATTTAACAGAAACATTACAGCCACACCAGTGAGGAATAACGTGACCACACCATTAAGGTTTTTTTCTTTCACAGAAGAACTCCCCACATCTTCCAGATATAATGATCACAATCCGCAGGCTAATGCCAAATCCCTGTAAGATGGCAAATTCTCTGCTGAGCACAGTTCTCAACTCCTGTGCCCCAGAAACAAAGCTCTACCCCTATTCAAGCATTACTTCAGCATGTCATCTAAATTCCAACTCCCAAAATACACATTTATCTTACCATTATTTAGAAAAGATGTAAAACTCTATTATAGGGAAGACAAATCCGTAACTCTGTAATGGGTTTTGAATTTAGAATGACTGGCTCCAACATCATATTTTTTTTCCAGGCTAGTTCACTAGATTACACTTGGGAATTGTTTTATCCTCTGTACTTTCCAGGAAAAAAAAGAAAAAGAGAAAGGAAAGCAGCCCTAAGCCTGCATAAAATGAAATATAGCCCTAAGATTTGTCTTGGGGAATACTGTCCCAGTGGGCCACCTTTAAAATTCTGGAATGCTGTTTCATCAACATTGCCTCTAATAGTGTGGAAAAGAGACCCCTGAGTGTATGCAGGTAAAGGAATTATGGACAGCAAGATCTTACAAGCATGAACAGCTGAAGCACTGAGCAGAAAGATCTCCTGATGCAGAGGGCAGACATACTGAAAACAGGAAATTTATTTACTTTTCTAGGTAACCAGTGTCTGTAATTTCAGAAGATGGCTATTTGCCATAGGAAAGAGGACTTTCTGTTCTTCATACAGAAAAAGGGATTAGCTACAACAATATGGGACGTCAAGCAGCCATCATGCCAGTTCTCAGGGCTCTTCTGAACTCAAGGACCACAGCCCATGAGCCCCATGGATCACAACCTTTAAACAATAATGCTCATTAGTGACCTAGTTTAGCAACCAAAGGCTTTTTGGTTGCAAATGAGCAGCGAAGCTTTGCTGGCAGGACTCACCCTGAGAACCTCTCTGCAGATGTAAGCAATCCAGTCTTCCTTGAAACAGTTCCCTTTTGTCTTCTTTACCAAGTCAGTGACAGAGCCTGCACCGCAGTACTCCATCACCAGCTGCAGGGAGACAAACACACACAGGGCACCTTTACCACAGCTCTGCCAGAGGGCCAGCAGAGAGAACACCTGCAAACACCCACTTCCACCACAACCCAGGCATGGAACACTACACCCGGCCTTCTTGGGTGCCAAGTGACTTAAAATCCCATTTCCTGAATCATACACATTGCTAAATAAATAAAAAACCTCACTAGTGCTCCTCTCTTGTTGCAGGTTTTAGATAGCTTTTTTCTTTTTAATATACACAAAATTGGAAAAACAAGCGCTAACCGCACTGAAAAACATTTTCAATTTTTTTTTAAAAAATTGAAATTCCTTATTTTGCTGCAGAGCTTCAAAAATCTTGCAGCCAAAAAATTGAAGGATTCATTATTCTTCTTTTATTTATTGCCAATTCCTCTGCTTCCTTTTTTTATTTTCCATCTGAAAAAAGGAGAGAAAAGCAACAAGAATGAGAGAAGGCAAAAAGGACAAGCTCTTTCACTTCAGTAAAAAAAGAGAGAAGAGTTTAATTTGGAAAAAAAAAGGTTCAAGCAACAAATCAGAATGACAGCACAAGTCACAAGAATCATAACATACTTTATGCCCATCCTCAAAGGAAATCATGGAGATGGAAGATGTCTAGGGAGGAGTAATTTTCCTCTTTTATATGTTATTCTTCAGAGCAATGACTTCAGAGCTTCACTGAGACAGAGTCCAAGCCAAGCATGCTGGAGCTCTAAAGAAGAAACTGCAAATCTGATGAGCAGAAATGACACTAAACACTTACCCAGAGCTGATCATCTTGGCCTGCAGGACTTTTCTTCACAAAAGCCCCATAATATGTAGCAATATTCCGGTGATGGGAGTACTTTTTCAGCATATTTATCTCCAGCTTGATTTCCTCCTCTTCATTCTGTAACAAAAGAGAGAAGGAGGCTCCTTAGGTGACCAGTGATCACCCAGCCCCAGGGCTGCACACCAACCTCTGTCTTCAGAGGCCTCAACACCCACCTGGAACCACCGTGAGCAACCTGGTCTGATCCCATGGCTGACCCTGCTTTGAGCAGGAGGTTGAGACCAGAGTTACCCTGGGATTATGAGACTGCAGCTGATAGAGGGCTCTTAAATTGACAACCGAATCACCCTGATCCATGAGTCTAAACCAGTGAATTGCTGGGGCTTGACCTAAAGAATCAAAAAGGTCCCCACTCGGGCATAAGAATTGCATATTGTCTCCTCAGGGAGCTTAGACAGGACCTATTACCCTCCATTTATGGTTTCTGCATGCAGTAATTTAGTCTCAGAGAAACTAACCAGGCTCAAACAAAAATGAAATTATTCCTAACACTCCATTACTTAAATACTTGGAAAAGCACTGAGTGCATACATCAGACAATTTGTCTTCCCAGCCCCGTGGAGGGTCCTGCTGGGAGGAAACTAAAGCCAAGAAGGAGGTGACTTGCCACAAATCGAACTCCAGCATAAGCCAGGATTAGGATCTGCTCCTTCCTCAGCTGTGAGGAATTGCTCTATCTGGACCGTGGGCTTTTTCCCCATCCTAACATCAAGCCATCCATGAAGTCCCTGGCATGCTGGGGGCTAGCAGATCCTAGACATCATCTTCCAGGCACTAGCTGCCTGTTTTCCCTTGGCTTTGTTTCAATCTCACCAGGGCAGACATTCTCTTCTGCTCATACAACATTGTGCATAGCAAGACAACTAATGGAAACACAAGCTTTAATAATTATAGGAGATGCCCATTGTCAGAGACAACTGCCTGATTTGGAAAAGTCCCTTCAGAGGTGGTTTGTTATAGTGCACAACACCCAGTGAAACACACCTAGGTTTTGCCATCTCATTCACTTTAATAGGAAACAGGTGGTGCTGCAAGGTATCCTTGTACGGGTTAAAAGGAGTACAACAAACTTGAAAATTAATTTACCTTGTTGCAAAACATCCCAGTCAGCACTTACTAGNGGGAAAAAAAAAAAAAAAAAAAAAAAAAAAGAAGCAGCAGCAAGGATAACTCAACCCCAAAGGACTTTTTTTGTGCTTCTCCTCTATTTTCCAGCAGTTTTGCCATTGAAGCATTCCTTTAACTACCATAATGGACTGCTTACAAAGCTAGACACATTGACCTTTCTACCTGGAGCAACACATAAAAGCCTGACAGGCTAAAGCCAAATTCTCTCAAGAATATGCATATGATGTGTCTTATTAAACTTGACCACACAAAAATCATTCCCAACAGAAGGGACCAGTAAGTTTTCCCCAGTAACATCAACACCCAGGAGACATGTTACCAGATCAAAGCCTAACTGTATTAAGCCTTCAGAGACCTAAAATAACTTTAGCTGAAGGTAAATGAACTACTTCAAGTTTCATAACAATCTTTGTTGAACACAGGCTCTCAAGCTGCACACGTTATACTAAATAGTTCATTTATCTTTTGTTTGCAGTTAGGGGGAAAGGAGGACCCTTAATCCTTGGCTTGATACAGCCCTGGATGTTGCATGACTGAATTAGTGAGGCTGAAGAGGAGCCCAGTGCAGCACGTGGAGAGTCCAGAAGGAATGGGAGCTGACTCCAGACTGCATGCAGGAAATCCTCCAGGGGTAGGATTCTCTGCAAAGGGACAGAGCACAATCAAAGGGAGGTGAGAGCTTGTGCTGAAGGGATACAAGGCTCCACTCCCTTTGAAACTCCACACAGCGCACATGAAAGGGTGGATACAAGCAGGTAAGGAGGAGGCAGAGAATAAGGTCATGGGAAGTCATCCTGGACCTGACCACAAGGGCTCTGTCATCTACACAAGCTTCTGGATCTTAAGGGAAGATGGGCAGAAAGAGGAACAAGCACAGAGAACTGCTTTCTTCCTCCGCTGTCCCTCCTGCATTCTGTCTGCTCCTTCTGTAAATGTGTGGAGGGGCAACACTCATCTTTGGAAAAGGCCTCCTCCAAATTACTTAAAATATATATAGATAAGAAGCGTTGGGGTTTTTTTAACTCTGCCCACCTACATGAAATTTGCCCCGGTGGAGCCCAGCTCCCTGCTGTGCCCTCAGCACCAGCCTGCAGCATTCACCAAGCTCCCCTCCAGGAGATGGCAGATCCCAACCACTTCCTCATAGCTGCTGCCTCTTTTTCAACTCTTCTTCCTTTACCCAATTAATTTTCTGGATGTTGGAACCGTGCTGGCAAAGCTCTTATCCAAGTACTTTCTATTCCTCTGCAATGTGACCTCCATGCTTTTTAAACAAAACCAAGCACACGGCTGTCCATGAACACAACTGGGACACCCCACAGGCTCTTCCACAGCCACTGCCAAGAGCAAGAGGACCTGCATGAGTAATGCTCCTTTCCTAGAACCAGCAAGATGCAATTCCTGCTTTCTCTTGTGTCTCTATTTACCCTGCAGGCCAGAACCTGATCCCTCCCTGCATCTGTTTCTCCTTCCCGCGCCCATCCTGGCCTACAGGGCCCCAGTAACACTGCCCAGTACAGCTGAATGCCTTGGGGAGACACTACTTGGAGCAGACAGTGGGCTGAGCTTCAGGTCCTGGTCAGTCTGCAAGGCAAAGGGACAGGACAGCAGCTGGACATTTCACAGATAAATGCAGTCTGGCTTCCCAGTGCCTTGGTGAGTTTTGGAAAAAAACAATCTCTGCCATGGAAAAACCAAGGCAGAAGGGTAAATGTGAGTGATTGTGCACCATGGGCCATATCATGAGGTATGCCCAGGAACTGAACCCAGACTTGCTAAGCCTCAGTGCTACATGCATCCTTCAAGCACAGTGACTGGGGATAAAAGCACCCTCAGCTGCTCAGTGCATGCCCACACTCAGAATTTCCACTTTCTACCCCCTCTCCTGCCAGCATCAGCCCCTTTTCTCAGGGGTCTACAAACCTGCTCATAAATAATGCTGCTCAAGGAAAGGAAACAGGCTGGCAGATGTGCAGGTGCAAAAAGATGTTTGCTTTCACAAACCAGTGAGTTCCTGGGCACAGATGGCTGCATGCACAGAGATGACAGGCTCATGATCAAAGGTTGTTTTTGAAGATGTGGGCCTATCTGCTGTGGCATTAGAACTAGGAAACACACACCTCTAACCACAAATGGAAACAAGATCATCAGCTGATAAATACTGCACCAAGAGACCCCTTAGTACTGGGGCAGGTCTAACAACAAATTTCACATTTATATGTTATTTTGCTCTCTAGAAAGAATGAAAGCAAAGACAGGTAGAGAATGATGTGCTGGAGGAGAGCTCTTTGATCACCTGCATCCATAGCTGAAGAGACAAGCAGCAAGAATCCACTCTCTGCAAGCACTCCGCTTGTTTGGCTCTGTCAAAAAACAGGAAGCAGAGCCTGCATGGAAAGGCACATGAGTGCACGTTGCCATCAGCTTCCCTTTAACCATTTCAAAGGGCTCCCCCACCCCCCCGTGCAACTCAAGTACAGCAGCACTTCCTGACAGATGTCCAGAGGATCCCACAATGACCACAGCATCCTGCTGCTGCTCTAAAGAAACCAGCCTGGGGCTGCAGCTCATGACAGCAAAGGGCAGATTTGCTGAGCTCTTGGAGTGCCCCACATCTGAACAATCACAGCTGGAGCTGGTCAGGCAAGTTCTGATGAAATGACTTCTTACTGGAAAAAGAAACCCTGTAGGTTTGGTGAATGAATCAGAATCTTTTGGTGAACAAAAGTGGCAGGACTAGCAGAAGTGACTGCATCCAGACATGCCAGCCTGTGCCCTAGCAGCAGGAGTACAGCCAACTCTCCATTAGGAAATTGGAAAAAAGAGCAGAAAGCCCAGCACTCACCCTGTGCCAAGGCCTGCAAGCAGGAACCCTTGAGCACAGCTGAGCTGGAATTGTTCAGGGTTTAGTGGGGGAAGAGCACCAGGGAAAACCCCTTTGGGCAGCTGCACTATCATGGTCCTCACCTTCCCATGAAAGGTCTCAATATGAAAACAGCGTGAACTGCTATCACTGTCCCTCAAACAACAGGACAGGTTCCCAGCATGATGTGGCTCTGTCACCTGCAGCAAATCAGACCTCAACAGCTTTGTTTCGTTCTCAGAATTTAATCTAAGATTTTGTTCTCAGGATCTCTGCAGCAAGTCTACTAAGGTGATTCCTGACGCGGGACCATATAGTTGTCCTCTATTTAAATTTTATTTCCACGTAAGGAGGCATTACTGGATGCCACAATTCATTGCTTGCACACAAAGGAGACTATGTTATGTACAGCATAGGGGAAGAAATCTTTCCAAGGTTCCCTTCCTGCCGACTTTTCTTCAACTGTTTCATCAAGGAAGGGACTGGTGTTTACATGACAACCCACCAGGTACACCTTTAACCAGTCCTCACACAGACAGCTGACTGACCCAGCAAAGCAGGAAAGCAGATCTGGGTAACTTCTGAGCCTGTGCCAGGATCCTCCTCTGTCAAGGTAGGAAGGTGCTCTCATCTCAGGAACCTGACTGTCATCCAATCCATATCTGCTCTCCCTTCCAAAATCCAGCAGCCTCATGTTTGGTTACTGCCATTTTTTAAAGCCAAAGCACCTGATGATATATGTACATACAGACCTAAAAGCAGAAATCCCACTGATCTAATGTAGCACTCATTTAAAAAAAAAAAGCACCCTCCTCAGTACAGAACTGGCAATGCAGCTACACACACCTATTGTACAAACAGCAGCCACAGCCAAACCAGCCCTTGGATGTGCTTTGTACATTACAGGAGCATCCAAGTTCAGACCACTTCCTGCCCAGGATTGGATTCCCACACCATCAACAGAGAGAACTGTCCTGGACCTGCTCTATGTAACAGGGCCGACCAGACACAAACTTGGTCTGCTGCCTTTCAAGACAATGAAAAGACACATAAAAATGCAGGCAAGGCTTGCTTGTGCTTGTACAAACACCATGTGTAGATGAACCACTGGCAGACCTGACCCAGTGGATTCAGTGGATTTGGTTTGTTGTGGTTTTTTTTTTTAATTTCAGATGATAACCCTTCCATCATATCGCAAGAGGAGCTGTATTTCTGTTCTCCATATCCACAGTGCCAGTGACAGAACAGGGAGCTGGTCTCCAGTGACTCTGAGTGCATCCTGCCAAACCAGACTTCTAGAAAATTCAAGAGGAAGAAGCAGGGAGTCTCCCCAACCTTCCTGGGGCTCAGGCTAATGCAGTCTCAAGGAGACAAGCTGCTCCACTACTGGCTGTGCTCTTAAAAGGCGAGACAAAACCAATACTTAGCAACTTTTTCAACACCCTGTGTGAGCACTGACACCTATTTACAAATGTGAGTAGGGACAGTGCCAATTAAACTGTCTCCTTCCCTCATCCATCAGACCACAGTAAAAAAGCACTGCATTCACATTTCTAACATGTTCCTGCTTGCTGGCTGTCAGGACACTACTCTGAGGAGCAGCTCGCACACGAGGGCATAGGGTGTGATGAACCACAGCAGAGGCAGTGCAGAGATACAGAAAATCTTTTAATTGCAATCTGAAAGCAGATAATCAACTAGAAATAAGCAGAAAGGGATTTATTGTCTTTGATATTACTGAACACCAAAATATATGGCAATGCGCCCCCTTATCGCTTTGTCACCATTGGTCAGCCACACTTAAAAAATGTGGTTGTGTTAACACCACTCAGTGCTTTATAAAACACAAACCAGTGCTCAGGAACCATGATTTATACCAGTGGATCTTCTTTCATGAGCTATCTACCCTCTCATGATCTGATTATTTATTTTTTCTTGCTGCTTAACAATGACCTTATTATTTTTGGTTTTGCACTCACCTCAGTAACATTCATCACTTTGATTGCTGCCAGCTGCCCAGTCTTAACGTGGCGACCCTGTTAAAATAACAGAAGGCACTAAGTAAAACATGTAGGCAAACTATGAACGCATCAACAAATCAGGCCTACAACAACTAGGTTTGACTAATTGCTTTCAATCATGTTCTAGGCAATGTTCTAGTTGAAGGTATCCCTCCTCCTGGCAAGGGGGTTGGACTAGGTGACCTTTAAAAGATCCCTTCCAACCTAAGCTATGCTATGATTTTATGTACCAAACAACCTTTCAGCTACAGAAAACTACCAAGGTGAGGTTTGGTGATGTGTTACCAAAGCCACACCCTTACTGTGCTCTGAATTTAACAGAGTCTCCTCTCCAGGGATGAATTTCCCTTTAGCACAAAGGAAAGAGCAATGCTGGGAGACCTCTGTTCTCACAGCACAACACGGCACAAGCCTACATGTCTCCATCTAACTTCTGCTCAACAGGTAATGCCAGCCCTTGGGGATCCTCTAGGAAATGTCAGCACAGTCTCAGAATGTCTGAACAAAAGCCACGTTCCTGTCCTGCCGTCCATGGCTGGGGAAGATGGAAGGCATTGGGCAGTTGGCTCTGTCCCCACCTTGTACCCCTGAAATGTCCAGGCACACCTCAGGGTAAAGACAAAACTCTGCCTTCCAGTACATGAATCTGGCAACCTTTATGTGGCTGTCAAGAAACTAAAGCTCTATGCATGCTTTTGCCTTTTTTTCCCACTTTTTTAAGGCTTTTTACTTCAAAATGCTTAATGTTTATAATCCTTACTTCAGTTGAGTTAACTGTATGTCAGCTACTACTCAGCTAGTATCTCAGCTACTTCCCCAAAACCATGCAAGAGCTTTGAATTTAAAAATGTTATCTTCTGTGGTGGTGGGAAGGAACTAACCCAGGACTTTGTGTGGGTGCCTACACATCTACACAGTTCATTATGAAATGCCCACACCCCAGAGTCACTTTTAAACAACAGACAACTAGTAGCTTCTCTCTAGGTAATAGGCCTGATTTTGGTAACACAGCTAGGTAAAGGGAGATAACAGGAAATAAAGCAATTAAAAGAGCATTCTTGCTACTGAGACTGACAAAATGTGATTCACAAGACCACGCATGATTAACACAACCATGAATCTTGCTGTCAGTTGCAGTTTCTTGCTTTGCTGAGGTCAAGTTTCTCAAAAGATACCACAGATGAAGTCTTTCACCACGATAACCAGCACTGACCTCACACTGGAAGATAGTATCAAAAGATTTCAATATACAGTGGGTTTGCTATACATCTCAGCTCCTCACTTCCATCAGATGTTCAGAAATGGGTTTGAAGCTTTGAGACCGCAATTTTATTCCTGAAATAGCAGCGCCTGCAAAGCTATACATCAAAATAACTAACTGACACCAGTTAGGGAAGCCACCAGAAATCAGGAAATCAAATATGAAATGCTGCAGTTTGCAGACAAAATGATTTGCAGGTGCAATTTACACCCGCAAAATTAAAAGCTCTGTTGATGTAATTTTAAAATCCAGGTTCTATCTGCACAAAAGTGCACACAAACGTTATTTCTAAGACTAGGCAATTTTTCATCAAAGAAAAATGATTTCTCATTCTCAGGCAATATGTCACCGTCATGTTTTCTTTTACAAAAAACTAAACCCTGCTGAGTTTTTTGTATATTTGTAAGTGTCCTCTTTCCATGGAAGCACTCCTGGGATTGCAAAGCATTTTCTCATGAAGTACAATGATAGGATTTACATATCAGCACAGACCTCAGGAGGAAGACAAAGAGGGCACACTCCCCCTGGGCCACACAGGCCTCGGTGGGTGAGTGTGGATGGGCAGTGACCAGTGCCAGCCCAAAGGATGCTAGTGTTGGGTCAGTGTCCATCCCTGCTAACACCAACACTGGTCAGCAAGTTTCCTCTGAATTGGCACAGATCCTCTCTTGGAGCCACTGTCTGAAAATGTTCCCATTTCCACTGAATGTCTTGGCAATATGGGGAGAGGGCCTTTCCCAAGGCACAGGCACCCTATCTTCAGCCCAGAGTTTGTCTGGAGACAAGCTGGTAGCTCCATGTCTCTGGACACCACACACCAGGGGACCAGCCCATGGAAAACAGGGGTCTCCCCTGGACTGCTGTACATTCTGCAAAGGATCAAGAACTAACACTGATTTTCATAACTGTAGTGAAGCAGGGAAACATGCTTCTTTACTGAAAAAGTAACCTGTCAGTACTATGCTAACACTGCATTTGAATATTCATCAGAATTAGGAAAAGGTTTGGCATTCAGTCCTCGTTTTGAAGCATAACTCCTGGTAAAATTGTCCCTCTGTATAACAGATACTGGTTATTTTGCTACCACAGTTTTTTCCACTGTATGTAAAACCTGCTGCTCACCCTGAGCACTGTAAAAGTGAATATTAAACCCCCCCAAAAAAGTTTGTAAAATCAATATTTAAGGGAAAGAAAACAGCAAGTCCTTTTGCCTTGTGGGTTGTGATTCACCTCAAAAAATGTGTCCCTGTTAACTAAGATGCCCAATTAAGGCACAGACTATGACTGTGCTGGCAGTTCAGAACAAAAATTACATATTTCTCAATATTGGTCTTTTAAACTGTTTGGAGTCAATTCTCCTTAACTCTAAAAGCAGTAAACATCCTGAATCCAGCCCTGGGTTTTTTGCTAAGAGATAGAGAGCAATGCCTCAGCAAGGAAAGATTTCAGCACTGGTCCCTTATTTTTTTTTCATTTATCAATAAATCTCAAAGGTTAGCCAGAGTTCATGGGAACTCTCACATTGCTGCTTCTGCTGAGGCCACTAAATTGAGCACGTGTGAATTGTTTTGAGAAAACTGGTGTCTTGATTTTTGTTTAAAGGTCCTAAGAGCAAATTGGCTGTTTTTAACTGCTTCCCAACCAAATGAGATCAACCATTCACTTACTTCAAATGACAATGCTGAAGCTCATCCTTATTGATTTAATCGGAAATAGGAAGAACAACAAGAGGCATTGCCCTCCCAGCCCTCTGTTCACTCTGCCACTGCCCATCCTCTCCAGATCACTGGAGTTCAGCCTGCTGTGATTCAAGATCCTGCACATTTCCCCAGAAACTGGGCAGAGGGCTGGAATGGTCAATGGGCTGGTTTCCCTAATAAAAGGTTCCATCTTCACCCAAATGCTCAGTGTTAAGAGCTCTGGAGAACGTAGTCAAAACATCCAACAGCCATTTCCAACACCCATATTCCTACTCAGGAGTATAACATCAAATTCTATCAAGCTCATACACGAACAATTCTGAGGCTCAACTACTTTCTAAAATTGAAGTTCCACCCTTCATTTTGATGAGGTATCCAAGCTGGAAAAAATTCTCCCATTAGCTTTGAGTCCAGCTAAATTCCTGGTCTCCTCCAGAAAATATTTCCGCATAAAGTCTGCTGTAGTTGCCAGTTAGTCAGTACAGCAACATTCAGCAAACCTGAAGCCAGCACACACATTTTTCAAATCTAGACTGCTCACTAGAGCCAGACTTGAGATGCTTTATGCCAAAGATCTGGTTCTGATGAGCTCCAACCCTGCATTATCTCTGCAGGGAGAGACACATGGAATAGGGCAGATTGCTCAGTGCTATTTCTGTTGGATGTGTATTTATCTTTTAATCTCAGATAAAGGAACTGCTTCTCTACGCCCTCTACTAAGGGTCAAGACAAGCACTTTTTTTATTTACCTCAAACAAGAGTGTCAACATTAGCAGCCAGCTATTAGCTGATAAAGGGGCTTTACATGAATTAAGTATATTTACAAAATGATGCATTCAGTCACGTACAACACCTTTTCCTGTTAGGTTCCAATGAAAATTTTGGACAGTCCCTGCCTTGGATCATGGGATTACACAAAGAGACCCAAGGTCCCAATGAGGTTATAAGGTTGCAAGTCATATGCAGAGACCTTGGTTTGACAGCTTCTCTCCCAGATCCTGCACGTATCTCTCTTCCTGGGGGTGGGAAACAGCTCGCAGCAGCTTCTCTTCCCACCTGGGATCCGACACATTTGGAGTGGACAATTTCAAGTCCAGACAGCTGAAGCCAGCTGTCCAGTTAAGTGCTGCACACTGTGCCAAGGCAGCCCACGGCCGTCCCACCACAGGCTTCCTTTTTGGCAGCAGGCACTCATTAACGCTCACGTGTTTCTGGGCTGTCTGATGGAGCTGTCCCCACGTAACCACAGCAGGAAAAAGTGCAGGAGAAAGGCAGGGACTGCCTGCTGCAGGACACCAGGGCAGCACAGAGCTGGTGCATTTGACCACACAAAAAAATCCTTGTTCTTGTCCATGTCCTTGTCTTCTTGTTTGCAACCACAACCACCACCCCTCTTGTGTCTCCCTTAAAAAGCAGGGGTTTCAGAGAGGAAGTCAGGTGCCTGTGTGCAGGGACACCTCCCAAAAAACCACAAGACTTGCACACTTTGCAGTTTGCACCTTTGTGCCCACATGAAGGGCCATTTCACACCACACACACTCGGCTATCAGGCAAGACACAATCAGCTCACAGCACTAGCACAAGGGTATGGGGCTCCTGGGTGACCCATCACAGCACTGCCTGCCTGTGTAATCCCAAAAGGTGGTGGATAACACAATTTTAGCTCCTCTCTGGATGCTCAAGATTTGCACTGTAAAGCAAGATGTGGCTGTTGGAAGTGTGGGACTTTGGCAGTCAAGGTCTTTCTCAACCAGAAGTATTCCTTATGGGATAACAGATGCAGCTTGTGGCCACCCGCCCTTTGGGAGCGAGGTGAAGGCACAGCTGTGTCACTGCAAGCTCTCACCGAAAGTGAACTCGAGCAAGCAGATTTCCTGTTCAAAATGCACTGATGAACTTTGAAGTTTGAGCCCATCTTGGGTAAATGTGTGTGGCCCTGCAGCTGCTGGCAGCTTGCCAGCTCAGCCTGCTGGGTCCCCTGGGACTGGTCCCCACCCTTTCGCCCCTCTCCTCTCCACCCTTTCCATCCTGCTAATACAAGAAAAGCCTTTAAGAGATCATGCATAGAGTGAACAATGCTCTGCATCAGGATCCAGGAAACCCTATGTCCTATTCCATATGACCTTAACGAAGTCACAATCCTTCTGTTTCCCTTTCCACAGGCACAGGACTTTTCTACTCAGACCCAGTTCTTTAGAAGGGACGAGTGATGTTTGCTAACCCCAGCCCCAGGGCCAGTGGGAACACAAGCCCTGCCTGTTCACACTCCAAGCAGGCAGGAGCAGCCTCCCATGCAGCTGCAGCGTGCTCCCCAGTGGGTCAGCACAGCAGGGAGGAAAACCCCAAAAATATAAAACTTGCAGATATGGTGCTTCTTACACTGCAGCTTAGACACAGCCACTGTTCTACAGCAAAAGGCTGCTCATAGAAGGATCCTGCTGTCCCTCAGGGTCTTCACGATGTAAACAAGTGGTCAGGGCTTGCACACCTGGGGCTATGTCACCTGAGAACAGAGTTTTTAGGTGTGCTCTATCAGGAAGAGCAGCCCATACGTCTCAATTCAGCAACTGCGACCATGTGAGACAACGCACTGCAGTCATGGTTGGAGCTCTTCTGCTAAAAATACAGCAGTATGCAAAACTTGAAAGGACAGGAATATATTCCAAGTAAGAAGTAATTAAGAGCTTATAGCTTGTTTTTGTTAGTTAATGGCCCAAGGCAAAGTTCACAGTAAGTCATGTACTGAATACTAGCACTGGATTTCATGAACAATCATAGGCTATAACATGTAATCCACATCAACTCTTATAGTTTAAAAACCCCCAAAAACCCAACACAAAAAACTGCACGAAACCCCCCCAAACCGCAAACGTCTTGGACAGATGGGCACCAGTTTCACAAAGTCTTCTTTTTTTTTTTTCCAACCCCCAAGAGCTTGGGACACCAGCCAGGTGAGAACACAGCTATCATTTTGATTACCACTTCATCATTTTAATCACACAACTCGGGCTGCAGAAAGCCTCCTCTGATTGACATTATAAAGTTTTGATGGTACTTTTGTCACATCAGCTCTGGATGTCTGTTGTATTTCAGGGCTGTAAATCAAAGAACTGTCTTCCCCTAGAGCATTTTTTTTCTGCTTTGTCATACTGGGAGATGCTGAGATTTTGGAAGCTGTTCCAAGCCACACCTAGGGTAGCCCTCAGCTCCATCTCCCAGCAGGAGCACACCCTTTCCTTGTGGCTGCTTTCATGCCAGCAGTGCAGCAAGCAGGGACTGCCATAAAACCACAACCCAGCTGCAGTGCCTAGGTGCTGGCTGTGTGGATGAAACACGTCTGCCCTTTCACCCCCACATCTGCCACATTTCCAGACAGACCCAGGTCTCACCCAACACCACTTGGGCAACATGGCCAAATATTGCATTTCCTCTTCCCTATGCTCCTTTAACACACTCTGGATAGCTTTGTTGCCATTAATTGTGCTAAAGAGAGGAACAGCACACAGCAGACTCAGCACCAGCTCCTGGGATCAACACAGGACAACACAAAGGTCCTTTGTTGCTCTCAGACAATACGACATCAGACACCACCAGGCAGAGTCCCTCACATTAGATCAGGACTGCCTGGCAGACTCCAACTTAACACTGCCTTCAGAGCCAACCCCAAATGTTTCCTGCCAGGGAAAGCAAAGCACATCATCTGAACACCACAAAATATCACCCTTGTCAGTGGTGAACAACAGAAACAGTAGCACACTGTAGGTATCAAGGTTCTTCGAGGTTTATATCATATTGGTCTTTTTTCCTCCTATATGCTAAACCCCACTCTATGATTAGTTGTGTTCTGAGAAGTTAGCTAAAATGTATCACTTTAGGTATAGACCATACCAATAAGTCAAATGTTATTTCACATATCCCAGGACTTGGGTTGCAAAAAGTCAGCACTAAACCCTAAGATCTCTGCATGAAGATATATATAGAGAATGAAAGTTGATGAATAACATTCAGTGCTCTTTAAGACAACGGCTGCTACATTAATGAAGAACTATTAGGGATATATATGATTTATAAAGGGACTTAAAATTATTTTAAAACTCCTAAAATGTTACACTGCATTCCAAATTTTAAAAAAGCTTCTATAATTTTATGAAGTTTATCACATTTATGTAGTAAAAATGGGTTGAATATTCAGTGAAAAACAAATTCTTTTCCTCGCAAGCACCACCACCCTATTTATGTGCAGAACATATCCTTTTATCCCTCCTCTTGTTTTTCTCTCCCTCCTCATATCAGGAGTGGGAATGTATTTGCACTCATTCAAACTGAAAATATTCGTTTTTTGGATTTTTCCAAATGAAGTTTTAGATGTTTCAGGCTAAGATGTAAAAAAAGAAAATCAGGAATTTCAGGGCCCCTACTTTTGTCACATGTTTAAAGAAACAAACAAAGCTACCACTGTAAATCATAATACCACTGAAGATAACTAAGTTGGCAGCAGTATAGGAGAACTTCCTATACACTAAAATAGCAACACATTAGCCCAGAGGAGAGATTAGAAAATATAACCTCCACCAGTCATTTCAAATTCTACCCACGTCCACATTGTCTAGAAGGGAGGGATGGACAAGGGTCATTTCAAAACCACCACATCAAATCACCTTGATCTCTGGAGGAAAACGACAGTTTTGCATCCCCACTGTAAATGTCTGTACCACAACCCTCATGAACTGTAAATCCCAAGAGGCACCAGAAGCAGTTTTTCTGTCCAGTTTTTTTTTATCCTTTTAGTTCCTATTTCCTCCCATTGTATGAGTGGAAACACAGATTGTTTGCTTTGCCTCATGTTTGTCTGTGTCTGACTGCAGACCAGTGGGAAAAGAAAATGAAACAAAGGAACAAATTCAAGCTCTTTCACAAACACATACTTGAATATCTACATTTTTTGCAATATCAGTATGCTCACTTGATCAAATTACCATCTTTATCCAAAACATGAACCACAAGGCTACTGCGTATTTGTATGAGAATGGGCTGGGGACTGATCTTTTGGGACGCTGAAACCTGCTCCCAAATGGGTCATTCTCACTGTGATCAGCAAGATCAAGCAAAGCACCAAGCTCTTTTGAAAATACCATTCTAGCCATCGCACAAAGAGATTTGTCCTCTACTTATTTGAAGTGGACGGTGTCTGCAGAAGAACATCCCATGTAATCTTCTGCAGCTCCATGCTCAGCTAACATGCAGACATGATGATTTAGATCCCCAACCACTACTTACAGTTTCTGATCAATGTGAACAATGTGCAAGGCAGAGAGCAGGAAAGAGAAGGAACACTTTTCCTGGGGCAAGTACAACCAGGGTGGCCTGTGATGCGTGTCAGTGGGAGATTGAGAGCTGCACCACATAGAGAACCTTGGAGGAACAACCTTCACCTGCCACATTTGAGTTTAGCCTGGCTAGGGGTCACAGGGTCACAGACAGAGATGCTCCTGGTGAAGGACCAGACTGCCACTGACTGATTTGGTCCAATTCTCATCTGGTGATACTTCAGTAGCATCTGAAGGGATGGCAAACACTGAAGCTCCAGCTCCCCTCTGCTCAAAAGTCATCTGGGTGCTTGAGTTTAGGGAGAACTGCAAGGCTCCTGAGTGGGAACTGCTGCCAACAAGGAAAGAAAAGCAATATTTTGGGGCCACATGTGGCTCAAGTAGCTCAGACAGCAGTACAATGAGTAGGAGGAGAGGTTCAAGAAGCAGGTCAGTGCAGTTATCCCATTTTCCTCACACTCCTTTTATTGGGACATAAAAACGGATTTCATTGAGCCTAAATACCACTATTTGCACAAGTACCAGCGTCAACAGCCTTGCTATTCATCCTGGGCTTTGGCATTTGTCACATCCCTTCACACCTGTTGAAACACTCAGATTTCCAGCCTCAGACCCCCATCAGGGCTCACTACCCCTGTTAAGGGCACGGAGGTTTTGCGGATGCAGGTGACTTTCCCCTTCCCATGGGAGTTCTGGCTTGGGGACACTGTGCTGGTGGGCTGTTCAGGACAGGGCAGTGGGGATGCAGGGCAGTGGGGATATGGGGTATTTGAAGTCCCAGGGCTCCTCTTGTTGTGAACAGCCCTGGCACAGAGCCAGTCCCACACCGCACTTGGGAGCCCGGGGGTGACTTACAACAGCAAAGGTCTGCTGCACTAGAAGTCTATTCATCCAGAAAAATGAACAATTTTGGAAAAGCCTCAGCCTTTGGAAGGCTCTCACTCTGCAGAACAGAGGTTGCTGAGAAGCTAAGTCTGGGGTGAGGTACAAATCCCTCCACCCCAGTGAATTTTTGCTGCCTGACTCACACACATCCGTTTACAGAAATACAGGGCACTAGAGAAAACCTGTTCATAGCACATCTCTGCTGGAGGAGGTCACAAGCAGTTAAGTGTGTCCTGCCAGCCCCATCCCGCTGAAAGGAAGTCAGGGCTGGACTGCAGGAGGTCAGCTGATGGGTGGCCAGAATTTTGGAGCAAGAATCTCTCAAAGGAAGGTTTTTTGGCTCACCATTGCTACAAAGCTACAAAGGTTAAGCTGCACACAGCAATTACAAACCTCATGTTAGGAGAGTCATCTTTTAACTTTTTAAGTAATGTAGTTTTATTAGCCTTCTATCCCACATAAATACAACCTTGTGTGCACATTAAGCTCTAAGCATTTATATCACTGAATTTTTAAAGATCCTTCACCATTCTTGTGAATAGCAACTGTAACGTAGTTGAATTTTCTCTTGCATATTATACAGAACACGGACATGGCTCTGCACAGGTTAAAACTGTGTTGTCAGGTTTTTTTAAAAAAGGTTTTGAGGCAAGCAGGGTACACAGCTGCAAGTTCCAGCCTAAATGATGACAGAGCTACAACTGAGCTAAGGGTGATTTACTTTTCCATTCCAGTTCTGCTGGTGTTTTTCTCACGCAGATCACAACACCATGTGGGTATGCCCCTCTGCAGATGCCTGTGTACAGCACACACAGAATGGGACAGCCCAGTACTAACAACTGGCATTAAAAGGGTTTCTCTTACAGTCTCAGAGTCTTGCCTTCAGTGTTTCTTGGTCAACACCCTCTCTATGACTGTGTACACCTGAGGTGAATCCTGAAATCAAAAATTCCGCTGTCTAATACAGTCAAGTTCAGAAGACCTGAGGTTTGCCTAGGGAAAGGTCATATTCTTTACACACATACCAAAATCTTCACAGAGCATTTACCTGAGGGGGGAAAAAAAGAGCATCTAATCATGCCTTTTCATTTGGCTCTATCCGGCGAATCCTCTCCAAAAATTAAAAGGGAGTTAATGAACACAATTAGTCTGTGATAATACACACAAGCCTCCAGATTTGTGAATGATTTCTGTAAGAGATGAACTACATGGCACTGATCTCACAGCAGCAGTCAAATCCCATTTCCGTCCAAAATCCTATTGGCCAGATGGTCCACAAAACTCAAGGGAAAATTACTTTAATGTTTGGAAAAGCTTTCAGTGTTAAGTTAGTCTCCAAAATGAAACCAGACTACTCTTCTAATTAGTCTTACAAGTGAAGTATAGCCCGCTTTTCTAATGAATTTAAAACAGAGAGGAGATTCCAAGTACAAAACCAAAAAAAATCTGAATTCATAAGGAACACTGGTGATATTTTTTTTCTAAACTGATCCAATCAGCTTTGTACAGCAGAAGCCCAGCTGGCAAAGGTTCCCCTCTCAAGCAAACCACAGGTCAGATGCACAGTAATAGTTCCTGAACAGCCACAAGCAGTTACTGTTCAATGCTGTATCTTCTAAATTTCTGTATTACTGGTAGGTATTGAAGTCAATCACAGCAGGACAGAAATGAACAGCGAGCTCTTGAGAGGAAGAAAGAAATAAATACCCCTGCAGAATAATTTCAAGAAAATGGCTAAACACATTACAGCTGAAGAACCGCAGAGCCTTAAGCATTGCAGCTCAGCATAATTACGAGCACACATGAACCAAAAGCAGCAGTGAATCACTGGAAGAACTGGTCACAAGAGGTACCAACAGTTTCCTGAAATTAACTACTGAACAGCCCTACTGGATTTTTGAAACTCTCCTCTCTTTGTCTTGCTCTGTTTAAACAAGCCGAATTAATTTTGTACAGGGCAAGATGAAGCAGTGAACTACACGGTGAGGTGTGTGTGGGTAAAACAACACCAGAGCCCCAGCACAGGCTGGGGGACCCCTGCTCTCCTCCCATGAACTGCTGGCTACACCTCCCAAAGGCTCCCTGCAGCACTTCCCACCAACAGCTGATCATGGATGGTCCCAAGACTGAGGTTCTCACACACACTTCTGGCCCTGCCAGAAGTCAACCGGACAATCTTAATGATTCTGTGTCCTAAAGAATTTCTGCTGTTGAGTTTATTAGATCTGAATTTGTCTCATAAAGGGTCAAATTTCTCAAACAAAACAAACATCACTTTACAATGAAAAAAAAAGTGTATTTTCAATGGTTTCTCTGTTGGAAAAGGTGTGATTGCACAGATCCTCTCACAGGTTTGGGCCAGATGCAAGAAATAAACCAAAGCCACTGGTCCAGCGTGTCCATTTGTGTAAAAGTATCTCTGACAAGCAACTGCAGGACTGCCACCCACAGTTCGCAGCTGATGGGAAATGAGGCTCTCCATAAACCCAGAGATGAGGGCCAGAAGGAAACAGAGAACACTCACTAGTCTGACTCACAACACACATTTACGTTCGCAGGCGTGGGGATCCGATGGGATCACCCTGCTCAGGGTTTGTCAGCTGGTGTGTCACAGGAAGCCTTCACAGGCAGCAACGGGAAACTCCATGAACTTCTTCCACACCAAATACAACAGGACCCATGCTGACTGCAGACAAAAGGGCATGCACAGAAACACATACAGAAATATTCAAAACTGAAACTCTGGCCTAGCCCAAGGTACCTCAAATGTCAGTGGAGCTGCACCAGAACCCATCTCATGATTCAGTCTCAAAGCCACTTCTCATTTTCCAAGATCTGAACCCTATGTGTTTTCTTTACCTTGTAAGAGCTGTAGCCTGTCCAACCAGCTGCACCACATCTAAAGCAGCTGTCAAGAAAGACAAAACAGCAAAACAACCTCAACATTCCACAAGGCATCCAGCTAATGCTAGCAACTTGCTGGCTTACAAATATAATATAAATTTTAAAAACTAGCATTTCTGCTTTAACATCTAGTCATACTCCATTTAAAAATTTACCTAAAGTTTAACCTCCACAAGTTTCAAAAAAAGCTTCCTTTTGCAGCTCCTTTGCATATTCCATCATCTACATCCAGATGCCAAAACACACCACCAAGAGCTCACTCCTGCTTTAGATAAATATTGTATTACTTGCCAGAGGAAAATTTTGCAAGATAAACTAAAACTCTACAGCACTGCCAATGCACCTATTTAAATAACAGAAATTTAAATAATCAGGTCTCTTTACAACAAAAGTGTCATTCAGAAAAAAAAAATCAAAGTGCATGTGAAAACCCCACACCAGAAAAGCCATTTCCCAAGTGCTTTGCATTGCCTTCTACCTCCTAAACTTTCAGGTTCAGGGGAGCATATGAGATTGCAAGGACTTGCACTACCAAAGACAGAAGCTCAGCCAAGTTGTTTTTTTTTTTTTTAAGAAAATAGTGTATGGGATTGCAATGCTCCTGCATCCAATCATGTTTTAACCAGTCAACTCATTCCAACCAAACCTGAAGTTTCCAAGATGATTCAATTCCTGCACGTTTTGTGCAAATCAGAGGAGACAAACTCCTTTCCTCCCTGCACCGAGGCTTACAGAAAATACCTATTGTTGACACGTCTGCACAGGAAAATAACCTAGTACGACCAGTAACTGAAGGTTACAGAAAAACAAATACCTAACAAGAAGGGGTTCTGAAATTAGTCACTGAGCCACCTTTAGAGATTGGCTCCCCTGCACTGATTCTGATTTGCCATTTGCTGTGTAACCAAAGGAGTGCAAGGTGAGCACAAAGCACCATCAAGCCCCTGTTAGCACTTAATATCCTCTCTGTATAGGTCAAACAAATGACATCATGTGCAAAAGACTGGAAGAAAATAAGGTTTCATATAATTATTTTTAAAGACCTGGTTTGCATACATGCTTTGACCCAGTTTAATTAGAAATGTTATTTCCAGCTCAATTTTGTTAAGCGTGGACATGCTTAGTGGCCTGAATCAGGTTTGTTTGTCATTTCCCTTTCACCGATCCAGCCACACCAGTCATCAAAATGCTCATTTTTGCATAACTCCATTCCTGTCCACTTTCACCGCGGTTTTAATAGAAGGAGATTACTGCTCAGTTCTTTGGAATTTTCTGTTTACTTCTGCTACCAGCTCTTTCTCAATCTTAAAAGAGAATTTGTTTAAGAAAAGTCAGCCATTAACTGGAGTAATTTAATATTCATGTTTCTCACGATCCACTGAGAAAGAACGTGGGTTTTATCACTTTTATCACAGTAAATGGTGCCACAGCCAGGGGTGGGCCCAGCTAGTGGTTTTGCCCTCGCTGCACTGGTATGTGAGAAGCACAGTTTTGTGGCAAAGCATCAACCTTCGTACCTGCTAAAGCTTCCTCTTGTTTTCACCAAGGGGAAAAGGATAAAAAAAGGTAAGAAACTGTTTTCTGCCAAACCTCAAGAGAGCTGTTGCTCTGCTTCACCACCAGGTCCAGGCACACACCCTGGAGCTAGCCAAACCCCAGCACCCAGGGACCCACCTGAAGGACGTCAGCAGCACATCTGCAGAAATGCACAGCTGCACCAAAGGCAAACACAGTACGAGGGGGAATAACAAAAAAAAAAAAAAAATTAAAACGCAAAACCCTCTGTGTTGCCTCCTGTACTGCAAACACTGTTTGCTAACAAAGAGTCCTTCACAAACACAGATGTCCTCCTCAGCAGGCAGGAGAGATGTGGCTTATCATATCACAACCTGAAGCCTCCCAGCCACCACTAACAGAGCTGGGCTAGAACATCTCCACACAATAAAGAATTGCTTTGGTTTAGTATTAATAACCTTGAAAGGGAGACGTCTCCTAGAACAATGCAAACAATGCAGGATACAGCAACCACAAGAGCTTAGCCAGCCAGATATATCATATACTCACTATGACATTCAAAATCCATCTGTGTGGTAGACATGGCAAGTGCCATGCAGGCTCCAACCACCACCCAGTTCTGGTAAGGTCATTTCCTTTCATTCCTGGTCAGAGCACCGTGACTTTGGCAGATGCAGGAAGCCAAATGACATTATAAAGCCTGACCAGGAGCTTGCTGTGACTCTTTGAGCAGCCTCATGAATGCAGTACGTGCTTTGCAAACATGGGCAGAAACCTGAGCATTCACCTGAGCAATGTCTGTACGTGCTAACTCCCCTGCCAGCATGAAAATACTGTAACTCCATCATGCCAGCCAGGGATACAGGCCATGCAAAGTCTTCCAACAGGTGGGTACCTGGAAACTAATATAATGTAAAAAAAGGACGAGGGGAATATAGGAAAGGATGAATGCAAAATCCTCTCTGTTCTTTACTCTCCAATGTGAGCTAGCAGAGACCTCAGTTTTCAGTCTTTGTTTCGTATCTTCCTGTACTCAAAAGAGTTCTGATTTTTTCCAAGTGTCCAAAAGAAAGTTAGTGCATCTCTCTATGCCTTCCTACCCTTTTTCCATTTTCAGGCACAGTTTTGGAGCACAGGATACCACACATGCATCTTCTCCCCACGCAAGCTCTTTCCCTGCCGGGTGCCAGTTGGGCACCCAGCAATCCACACAAGCACCCGCACCCACCAGCACATGAGCCAGGACAAAAAATGCCTTTGGGAAACGTCAGAGCTGCTTAGGCTGATCTGCACATGCACAAAAAGCCCACTGTGCTCTCAGTGCACCACATTCACTGGCTCGAACCCCTTCCATGAGCCACGCCAGGCTTCACTGGGTTCACTGGGCACCCCTGCTCCTTGACTCCCACTGTGCCTATCTGCAAAACCTGTCTGTCTTCCACTGGGAGGGACAACAAAGCACAGCCCAACACCTCTGGAAACAAACCACCCTTCATCTCAAAGGGATACCAAAGCAGGAGTGGTCTTGTGCCCCCCAGTCATGCACTGGTGCTGCCTGTCCTCTTCTGCAGGGCAAAACACAGGAAAACTGGAAGGCCCCACCACAGTAATTTGATTTTCAAAGCATGAGTGATAACGCTGGTCCACAACTCCTAACTTTACCCTCTGATAATAATAAAAGGCAATCAGATATCTACTGATACAATTTGGCTTCTGGGGGCAGAATGTTTGCAAGAATCCTGTTACGATAAATATTTCATGTTAGACTGCAAAAACAAATATTTTTTCCAGCCCTTTCCTTTTTCCATATAACAAGACAACATCATGAACAATCTGTGTAAATAATACATTTGAGAATCCATTATCGAAGTCATATGCATATTTCATGATGGTTTTGTTGCATATTTTAGTATAATTGTTCACAGGTTTAAAGCCATGAGTAAAACAGAAGCAGACAAATCTACTGCAACAGAAATAATTAGTACACTGTTACTCTTTTGTTATTATTGTTACTGTTACTCTTTTGTCATTTTAAAATTCTGGGGAAATGCTTTGCTAAATTCAGCATAAATTCATATCAAGGAAGATATCTACATTTTACTGAACTTGAGGAATTTTCTTTTCAGAAGGCCACCACACATTTCTCTTTTGCCCTTTTCCTCTAAATGTTTCCACTTTTAACAGTAGAAAAACAAGAAAAGATTGCATTAAAAAGCTCCTATCAGATGTAGCAACCGCACAGTCAGAAAACAGAATTTAGTAAACTCCAGTAGTCAGTAAATACTAACAAAATGTCAGTATTTTGCCAACTGGTCTCGCTTTTGGTTGCAAACACTCTTCTCAGAATAGAAAGTCAGAATAATTCACATTAATATTCACATTTCTTTTTGTCATGCCAGATTATTTCAGTATGACTGTAACTTTTCCCCCCAATCTATTAAACACCCTGCTGAATTTAAATGTGTGTTCAAATGAAGCACATTAAATGTAATGTTTTGACATTTCTGAAGCAAAGTTTGAAAATGAAAGCCAACTCATTTCTCGACATATTCCCACTCCAGCTTCTCTTGAACCCATGTTTGGATTCAAGTGAAACAGTTTTCAAACAGCTCATTGTTCAGTAAGTGGCTGCTAACCAATTTTCACAAATCACCTCCATAAGCACCCTAATTCCTTCTAACCACAACCCCAAAACGCTTCACAAGAACAAGGGCTGCCTCCATTTTAACAGCTACACTCACATGAAGAGCTCCAGCAAATCCATGGTTTTAGCAAGGATGAGAAGGAAAGGCAAGAAGAGAAGCAAGACCTCCTGAGCCACAGCTGCTCACACCAGGCCCTCTCTTACCTTTATGAAAAAGTACATTTTTCACACACTGGGAGCACCTAAAGGGACCGTCCCAGACCACACCCCAGCTATTACACACGAGCTAATAACATTAGAGGTCACAGTTTGCTACAAAGTGTGTCTTCTGGACTTCCCAGTTGTAAGATCTCAGATTACTAAAATTTAATATTTTAAAGGGTAGGAAGTAGGGGATGGGGAAGAAATGGCCTTTGAGTAGGTGCTTCTAAAGCAAATCTTGAAAAACTTTCAGAATTGCTGAAGGTCAGTAGGTTACAAGGGCAGACTTATAAAACAAAAGGGACTTACTACATACAGCATACTACAAACAGCTGAAAAATAGTTTCTTCTTCAATTTTAGGAAGCCAACGCATTTGCTGTTCCTTTCATTATGCTCCATCAGCTATAGCCCAGAGGTACCAAAGAAGGACTTAAAAAAAAAAAAATACATGCATTCTGCAGGATATTAAAGCAGATTTGGAAAGTACAATACATAAGGAGCTCTAAGACAGAATCAGAGACATAAAGATAAGGTGACATGTCCTCACCAGGCCCTAAAATCCTATAATTCACTGTGAAAAAAGTAGTTATTAAAGCTAACCTGCCATGGGAATCAGCTCAAAATCTATAAACAACACATGAGATTTTCTGCTTTAAAATTAAGTAATATCCTGTCATTCATTCATTAACTGTCATAGCTATGGGTTTGTGGACTGCAAACAGACAACCATGAGTTTTTCCCAAGTTCCACAAATTTTTATGTCGTATACAATGAAAATACTTCTCAGTAGGTCAGATATTTCAAAACTCAGACCCACGAAGTGATGTGTATCTGCACACTGGTGTGAATCTGGATGCTACTGAGCAGCCACGATTACTGAGATCAATGTCACTAGTGAGGTGATTAAAGTGAAGCACAGTGAAGTGCCCGAGCAGGGAATGAAGAGCTTGAACTACTTCCTACCATGTTCATATTACCACCAGCGCATTTTTAGCATGTTCTCTTACCTCCAAAATAGCATGACCCAGTGACAAAATCTGAAGTGTTATGCAACATGAGCTCAAAATGCCAAGAGTTTAGGATGAAAATGCATTGTACTCTCCCACATGGACTTTTAGGTCCAAAACATGGAGGACCTGAAAGGAGCAGGCCTGTCAACAAATTATTTGCAAGGATTTTACTACTCTCTAATGGCCCATCTAATTACTGTACACTGCTCTGCTCAGTGAGAGCCTTTATTGTACAGAGGCACTCAACAGCTGAGAGGTTTTTTTCACATCCTTACTCTTCTATTTTTGATAAACTAGTTTGGTTCCTAAGAATTTTAATCGAGTTCCTCTGAAATATTCACTAACTAGAACCAGGACTTCACAATTTGCTAATTAATTTCGCATGTTTAATCCATTATTTTAAAATCTAGTGCTGAATATAGTTTGGCACTGCCATGCAAAGAGGCAGGGAAGCCAAGATTAAAAAAAAGCCAAACACAATGCCAAACCCCTAAAAAAACCCAGCACAAAAAATGCTCCTGACTCTGACAACCGAATACACATCATAATCTACCTATTTCATTTATATATATACATTTTTTTTTTCAGATTAAAGTAGGGTTTTTTTGTATCCTCCAAGTTAGAAATTCACACTCTAACAGGCTGGGTTGATAGTAGGTATGTCTTGAACTCAAACTGAGATTGGAAAAGACCACTGGGAGCACATGGTTCCACCTTCTGTTAAAAGGAGGGACTTAAGTTACATCAACCAAGCCTTGGGTATTTCCAGCAAGGGTGACTCCACAACCACCACAAGAAACCTATTCCAGTGATGACTCGTTCTCATGGTACAGAATGTTTTTCTTACATCCACATGGAACTTTTCCTGAGCAACCCATCTGCCCTGTGCATCCCTGGACTGGCACCTCCTATACTAACCATCATCGAAGCACTTGAAAACTGTCATCAGACTGTCCTCAGCCTTCTCTTCCCAAAGCTGAAAAAATTCAATTCCTTCAGTCTTTCTTTCTTTCTTCAACCCACCAAACGTTTTGGTTGCTTCTTGTTGAATCCTCTCTGGTTTCTCAACATCTCTCTGGAACTGAGGGGGCAAAGATGAGACACAGTATTCCAGGTGTGTCCTAACAAGAGCATGGAAAATAATCACATCTCATAATTTGCTTGCTAGGTTCTTGCTGACCCAGTCCAAGGCACAGTTTCCTCTCCTTGTATCAAGGGTGCCAATTCCACACCCATTCTGATGGGGGAGGAAAAGGACAATTGTGGTGTGGAAGCAATAAGAAAGGCATGGAGACATTTATGAGAGTGTATTTAGGATTTGCAGACAACTGAGAGAAGATGAAGAAACACACCTGGTCGTATGCAGTCTTCAAGGGTCTCACTAAAAGCTGAAGAAGTTAAATACCAAAACCCCAACCCATGCCTCTCTAGTGTATTACTGGTATTGCAGCCCTACATGCTTCTGTTTTCAAGGCAACCCATTCATAAGCACAAAAGCATTTCACATCTTATTACAATGGCAGCAGCACATATGAAGTTCAGACATACTCCTGAGAGAGATCCCTGTGGCGGGGAGCAGCAGACAATCTCCATTATTTGTTTGCACAAGCCAACCAAGGATCAATGAGCTGCTGACTCCCTCCCATGCATTGTTAGCAGTGACTTTATACACTGCTGCCTACTGTAATTAACTAGTTTCTCATGTGGACAAGACAATCAGCTCTTCGACTGATGCCACGATGATTTTTCCCTTTTCTTTTTCTATACCTTTTATATATTCTCATACCCTTAGCACACATACTTGTAATTCTTTAAGCCTCGTATCTTAGCATAGTCCTGGTATTCTGCTAGGCCAGCAGACCAAACATCCCAAAGGCCTCACAGCTGGAGGCTGGAAAGACTTAAGCTATCTTGAGAAACGAAGGCCGCCTCTAGAACACATCCTGTAAATAAGGATGAGGCCTATCTGGGGTGGAATACTTCAGACTAGGGACTTGTCACACTATTCATTCAAGCCTCTCATTGGGACATCTTCATTGAATATGCTGATTTGCAAGGTCTGTAAAACTGTATACACAATCTACTGTGTGTGTGCATTTCAGTGTATTCCACCTTGATGAATTTTGCACCAAAAGGATCCTTATTAAACACCTAAGTAAAAATCCTTTATCCCTTAACTGTGTCTGGCTCTTAATTTTAGGACCAAGAAAAAGGCATCGCTACCACAAACTGAAATAAAGCAAACAGACAAACAAGCACTTTTACCAACTGCTAATGAAACAGAGAGTAGCATTTTGTTGTTTCTATAGAGTATAACTGATTTCCCTCCCTGACTCATCAAAATCTCAGTACCTTGAGACTAAGATTAGCATGAAAACTAACCCGTTTTCAAGCTAATCTTAGTAACCCACCACAAACTACAACAAAACAACCTGAGACTATGTGTCATTTTTAACATCTCTGCAGCACTTTGTAGACTCTGAATTTCCATATTCTTTGGAAAGTGGCTACTTCTGACCCACCCAAAGAAGGGATGGTTTTAAAGTTTTCAGTTTATACCCTTTCACCATTTGGATTACACCAAACATAATTTTAATGCTTCTTACATTTAACCTCCCAGGTGCTACCATTAATTAAGGTTTTCAATACAGTCCACAGATTATAACACTCCATAGCATGGTTCGGTGATTCTCTCCACACACCACTCAGTCTCAAAAAAACCCCCCCTTCCTTCCCCCTACCACTCCCAACTCAATCACAATCTCAATCACATCAGCCAGTTATTCAGTGAAATGTTATATGAAGAACTTAACAGACTTTCAAATTAAGATAAAGTGAAATGTTGTACTTATGTTTTGCTGCACTCCTGCCACTCTACATCAACAGCAAAGTAACTCATACCTCTTGTCAGCAATTGAAGCATGATTCAATGCCAAGAAGAAACTGTTAAAAAAAATGAACAAAAACAACCGACCAAAATCCCATACACTTCCTTACCCAAACCTGCTTCCTTTTTGTATCCTGAGTCCTATATGACCGCAGAGAAATAAAAATACTAGCTGTGCAGAGTCACAGCAGGAAGGCAGGGTTGCTCCCACCCCTGCCAGGCCTCAGCAACAGCACTGCTGCTTCCCATCAGCTGCATCACTGGGATACCACGTCTTCCTTCTGGAGTCTCACAGCTCCAAACCAGAACACCTTTCTCAAGTTCCCTGTGCCCTCAGACTCAAAGACACAACCATTCTGCACACACAGCAGCTGCAAATCTGTCAGGGTTTATCACCAACCTCCAAGATCATGTGCCAAAAAACATCAGCCCCTGGAACTATCCAAAGACACTGGCCTCTCTTTCCCTAGGCCGTGGAAAAATGACGACCCCAGGAGAAAGCTAATCCACATCACTAAAAATAAGGAAGACAAAAGATTCCATCAGGTGCCTCTTGAGACCAGAAAACACCATTGCCTGACCTCATTTGGCCCATGAAAACTTCAGAAGCATGAGGACTGTCAGAGCATGGCTGAATGAGAAGGATTAGGAACAACTCCTCTTCATCTTGACAGCTGAAAAAAACTGAGCAGCCACAAACTCAGAGTCTCACAATCTCTTCCAGAGCTCAGGAATAATTGTGTGACCCAAACACTTAAAAAACAGCAATCGCTTCAGCTGCCCCCTTGTCTCCCTTTGCCCATTTACTCAAGAGAAAGATGACCCTGCATTGAAAATGGGAACATAGAAAATGCATCAACAGGCTTCTGTGGAAGAAACACCTCTCATCAAAGATCATGAAACTAACAGAAGTCTTTGAAAAAAATATTTCACTTCCCCCAAACTTACGGTTTAGTTATTACTAAACACACAAGCACAGACTAGCATACAGCTGCATCAAGGGTGATGGACCATCACTATCCAGCACTCCAGAGCCACGGGGTCTACACAGTTAAACTCATGGAGGTAATGGGAGTAGGCAAAGAACTCACCACAGCGCCATGTCTCAACAGATCCCAAGGATTTCCAAGCGACACCTTCAACCTTCTCATTTCCTCCCAATGACACTGACAGTTGTGTGATACAAAACATTGCTCTGCTGTCTTAATGGTCCTGAATGACCAGCAGCTCTAGAAACCCTCAGAAATGCTGTCTCTCATACTTAGGAGAGCAACCACTTATGCCTGCACACAGAAGGATGGACAGATCTTGCCAGAAGCAGTGCATGGGATGTTCAGAAACTTGTCCTTCCCCCATGCACTCAATGGAGATGGTGCAGAGACTGGACACAATCTGTCCTTCAGCTCCTCAACACTGAGGAGACAAAGGCATGAAAGAGTCAATACTCATACTTCCCAACCACCAGCAAATGCACTATTTCCAACTACTTTCAGTTTTCCCTTACTGTCAGGGAATATTCTCCTACCACCTCCCATGGCATTATTCTGAATCACTTCTTACTTAGGAAGGTTCTTTGGATTCCAGCACATGGAAACCAGGAACTAACTGAGAAACTCACCAGTCATTTCAAGAGGTAATGAAGCCTAAGTCTCATGAATTCTGGGTGGGTACCATGAGATTTTTTTTCACATCTAATTCACACTTGCCAAAGGCTGAAGTTGCCAGTACCGGTGCATTTATGTCCCACTACCTCATAAGTTGTCAAAAAAATCTGCTGGCTTTTAGTCAGCTATTATACACAAATCTTTATAACATTTCCACTCAGTTCTAGCACTGTTATGTGTACAATTCATACCTCTTCCATTTCATTTTAAAAGACCCTGAACTGGAACTGGAATAATTCAGTATGAATAATACTCTCCTTCTATAAATCTGTTAAACATGGTTTTCCAAATCTAATGATGAACCCTCAAATTTTTATTTTCATTTTTATAGAGTAGCATGTATTAAAATATGAATCATCTTCACAGCCAACAAAGCAATTTAATAACCCTGAATATAATTTATTTAGCCTGAAATAAGTTTTTCTTTGATTACATGCAAATTACTATGGGCAGTTTCTGAACGTATGGAAGAATCTAACACCTCAGGAGAATAAAAACATGCTCTCATGATATGAGTAAAGTATATGGATAACAGAGACTATTTTATAACTTAAATATTTATAATCACAAGCTTATACCAGACAAACTGCAAAATGCTTCCAGGATTCCATTTGTTCTCTCTACTAGTGCTAGCATTTTATAGATCACAGGACATACTACACAGAAGTTAAAAAGAAAAGTGAGTATGAGCCTAACTTCTCATAGCTGCTGCAGAAGCAGCTGTTGCAGCTGTCCTCCTGAGAAAACAGATATCAGCTGTGGGTGCAAGGCCAGCACTAGGGAGATAGCACCAGGCAGACAACACCCAAGAACACTCAGGTGGTGCTCAGCATCTACAGGAAGATTTCCACACACACCGAAGCTTTGGACTGTGAGAAGATTGTTCACAACAGTGACAGAGCTGACTGCCAAGTGTGGAACATGCATTCTGCATCTGTCCAGCTTGGCTGCCATCATCAACTTCTTCACCAGCAGGTTTCACCATCATGGTCCCACTAAGAGCAGCTCCCTTCCCCAGACAACCCCCAGCAGAACACCCCACTGACCACATGTATTTGTTTGGCCAAAACCTCAGTCAAGGGTTACACACAGCCTCCCACTCCACCAGGGCAGAATGCACGTGCACAAAGCTTCCCCTCAGTGCTCCCAGCCCTTTGACACCCTTTCTCTCAGTGCCTTCCTCAGACGTTCCAGCCAGTCCAAGTGCAGAATGAGCAGAGACTCAAATCACCCCATTCCCAGAGCTGTCAGACCCTGGTCTCTCACATGCTCGGTGGAGAGAGCAAGCAGCCTTTGGGTACAATTTTAAATTGTCACTGTCAATATTTCTTGCATATTTTGGCAACTTACATTCTAGTGAGCAACATGACAGCTCAAAACATTTTCTTTTGCAGCAGAGATGCAAACTATGTTGCTCCTTTCTGCTTCTGCCATGATTAAGCAGCTGATTCATACTCAACATTCATAAAACATGACCAGATTGAAATATTTCTTTCCCAATGTAAAATAAATCCAGACACAAAAAGAAAGTCAACTATTTCGGGGAACATTCAGGAGGTTTGGGATCTTTTTACAGGTACAAAACAACAGTACCTCTAAATCTCTCTAGGCTTCTAATTTGACCACGTGAACCCCTGAGCATGTATTTTTAATTCAACAGTATTAACAGCAGTATCTGAATGACAATCTCAGAAACAATATAGACTTTATCACCACAAAGAGTTACATGAGAAAGATCCTGCTTCTGACATAAAAATTATAATAAAAAGCTAGTAGCATGGGAAAAGAGAGACTTCCCAGATTTGCTCCTGTAAAGCATTTTTCAGAACCTATAGCTTCAAAGGGAAAGTAAACTGTGATTACAGCAGATCTTCCACCACAGGATGGACACCAAAACACAGCATGTGTTCAGTGCATTGGAGAAAGATTTGTTACACCAGGACCCTTGTGCATTTTTCCATAGAGGGATCAATGCACAAAGAACCTGCACACAAGGACTTGCCAAGCAGGGGCTTGTCAGCAGTGAGATCTGAGGAAGAAGCAACACCAGACAGATTTATTCCAGTGCCACTACTTTTCTGATGTACCTACAAGGGTTCAGCAGCATGGCCTTTTCCTTCCTCTGTCTTCATTCCCAAAATGAGAACTTGGTTCTCTATTTAATCACAACTATTTCCTCTTCTTCAATCACTTTTAGGGAAGGCTTCACAGGGAAAGAACACTTTTCTAGGCTTGTTTTAACTAAAGTAAGCTGTGCACTGCATTGTGTACAGAGTGCTATGTTGTGGCAAACAATGTTAATTGCTGTAGTTTCTTGTTTGGTGGTTCTGCTCTGATACCACAGTGACAAAGGTAATGGCAGAAATCAAAGATTTCATTGCCTGGCTGCAGAGCAGGGCTAATTGACACCTGTGTCTTGAAGAGCGCTGCTGTCTGAGTTTTGAACTTCACCCAAGCCAGGTCAAATTTTGCCATCACTGATGGAAATTTCTGCCAGACACCTTTTAAATAATTTTGAAAAAGAGAAAGTAAGCACAGAGCAGAGGGAAGTCAGTACAAAATGTGATCTGTAATGTGACCTGTAGCAGCCAAGAGACATGAAAACAGGACAGAAGGAAGGGCCATGGAATTTCACAGGTAGTACATTTTGCATTATGCAGAAAAGAGAGCAAGATAAACCAGGCTATTACTGGAACAACTATCCACCTTCCTAAATGGTGCTCACTTCTGCTTTAGGTAATACAGCTTTATGAAGAACAGCATCCTAAATTAAAGAGGCATCCAAACCTTATAGACTTGTCCATATGTGCCATTTCCAACAACCTGCACCAGTTCAAATATTCCCGCAGGGTCCTGCAAAAAGCAGAAAAAATAACATCATTTGGATTAGAGCAACCACTTCATAAAAGAAACTAACTGTACACCATCAAAATGAAATGTCTGAGGCACATCTCCTAATCATCTGCATTACACACTAAATGGGAAATTGCCAAACAACATCGTAAGAAATGCATTAATATTTAAGTTTTCAGTCAAGGTTGGCAAAACTCTATAGACAAAACAACTCGTTGAAGATCGGCAGGATGGTACAACAGCAGGTACAACAAATAAATGGAGGTGTGTGAAAAATACTAGAATTCAACCGCTGACTCAGCTTACAGCAGAGCAAGGAAAAACTTCAGGTTCCTAAGCCTCACCACACTGAGCTAGCCTGGAGGCTGAGCTGCTGTCCTCTGCTGTGAGGCACTTGGTATGAACAATGCAACAAAGGAAAAAAACCTAAAGAGCAGAATTGAAAAATTGTAATATAAAGCACCTGAGTCCAGTTACCTTAGTGACAGCAAATGTACCAAACCTGGCAACCTTAACTTACACGCAGGCTGAGAACACAACTCCCCCGTTCTGCAAATATAGCAAAGTGAATTTGACTGAGGTATTGAACTCTTGGCTTTGAACCCAAACTAGACTGCTGTTACTTCACATAAAAGATGAATGAGTCAGGTGATCAGTCCACCATTCCATATGAACCAACTTCTATCCTCCTGCTATAGCACCAGTTGCTCTAAAACAAACCACTGCAGCAGAGCTTCTCCTGCAGCACTGCAACCTGTCAGGTAGAGGCAGCCCATCTTGTTGTAAGGCATGGGCAATTCTCTCTCCTGAACAACTGAGTACATTAAAAAAATCTCGTACTTCAGTTAAAACTCACTTGTGCAATTTATTTAAAACCATTAAGAACTCAAAAGATCAGTTTCTTGGTTTCTGGCTAAGCCATCTATCACTATGCTCATTTCTTGCCATGGTATCACTGAGAGTTTTATATAAAATATTATTAATTCCATGTGTCAGTTTTACCACATCTGTTTCAGCAATCTGTCATGTCAGTTAATGCCTATTGGTACTGCTGAGGGATCTGATACAGAAAAACATTATCTCAAAAGTACAATTTCTATGCCCCTGGTTGCAAAACATCCTTTTTTTAGAGGTATCAAGCTACTCTAAACTCCACTTATATGTTAATCTTTTAATATAAGTAATTCTTTCTTCACAACTGATATGGAAATGTTTACCTTGGCAAAATCCCAGTGAAAACACACAGGCTTTTTTCCTGACCAGATTCTACCTTTATTGGCACAACTGTCATGATAAATGCCAAGAGCTTTCAGAGCAACACAGCCCAGACTTCCATAGCTGAAAGTACCAATGAATTCATTTGGTTCTAAGTTAAATGTTTTAATCTTAAGCTTCCTGGACTGTCAACCTTACAAGACTTTTTCTTTTTTCAAAAAAGCAATGTGTAAATCAGATCAAGATGACTTACTTTTGACCCATGCAGGTCAGTCTGTGTTTTTTTCTCTTTCTCTTAAAAGAAGTCCATAAGCCTTCTAGACTCAAACCCTAAGATCAGAAGCCCTCACTAAAAAGAAAATCAGTGGGAACACTCACATATGGACCTAAGCACAGGCAAAAGAATGCCTACAAGACTGCATCTCACTGAAGTTTGCTTTGCTTTCTTCCAATTTCCTCATTTTATGCTTTGACTAGTCTGGTTATTAACAAATGCTTTACTTCAGTGGGGCTGAAGTCAGCAAATAAACCATTGCTACTGCTAAAGCAACTGGTGGGTGGCACAAAACCTCAGTTTCGTGTGCAACCTCTGCACAGAACTGTTCTGGGGGCAGCTCATGGTCCAGGCAGCGAAACTCACAGCAGCTCTCTGAGGAACCCTCCCGGTAAAGGGGTTCCATGCATAACATCCACTGCACTCCATGGGAAGCACAAGCAGCACCCTAGTTTCACACCTCTTCTGCAGAAAGCAGCATTGCTGAATTAAGAAGTGCCCACAGTGCACAGAAACCCAGAGCAACCAAAACTGCATTTTCAAGTTGGACTTTGCAACTGCCTCTCTCACTTAAATGTGTGCTATCTTCAGTCTTCATCTCTAAGCTTATTTATTATGCAAATATATTGCCTCAAAATTAGCTTGTCTTTCCTCTTTCAATAAATTTAAATCTGAGTTGGCATCCTAATAGTTTGCTCCTAAAGGCTTCTGACACTCTAGGAAAGACCCTAACAATTATCTAAATAAACATCAGCGTTAAAGTCAATATAGTGCAAATCCAATCCTGTCCTTCTTAGCAAATTGAGCATTAACATCTCAAGCCTTCACAGGTCTGAGTGCAGCCAAACACTTGGCCATCCCTCTTTTTTTAATCAGGCCACCACAGTGAACCAAGCCTTGTTAAGAGTCATAAAGGATATTAATCTGGGCTCTGGTCCTTGGATTGCCCTTGTTTTCTTGGATATCAGCACTGCATTGTTTGCTGGCATTCTTCACAATGGGCCACCTTCTTAATTATCCTGGAGTTACATATCACCGTTGATGCAGTGCTTCCTCTCAGCCACCACTTCAGCCCATGGTCCAGCTAACCCTTCACCAGCCAGCAAATTGCTAGATTCCCTTTGAAAGATGTCAAAATATTGGCCTCAGCATTCATCACCCTAAAGCTAATTACCATCATACACTGTACCATATGGTGACCACTTTGGTTTTCCCTCTAGTCATCTGCAGCACGATCAGAAAGCAAGAGCAAGACTACTGACCCAGGGACACCCAGGCCACATCCATCTCCTCTGCAAGGCAGAATAAAAAGCAACACATGCAGCAAGAGCATGACCAAAATGCATTTTTCACATTTCTGCAGCTAAAGAAGATACAGGTGTCTGAACCACAAGTTCTTCTACAGGGCCTCTGCACCTCAGCATCTAATGCAGAGCCCAGGGACTTTTTGCCTCTGACTGTCCTGGTGAACCCAGCAACATTAGGAAACCACAGGTCCCTTTCTTTCCAGGCAAAGGGGGGAGCCCTGGCAAACACCCATTTGGAGGGGAGCAGGACAATCTCAGTTTGAAAATTACCCTCCTCATAACTGTGGGAGGCTGGAGCACAGCACCAGGCAGCTCCCAGGGGCCCCGGAACACCTCAGACACACTAAAGTTAAGGGACTTTGTCTTTAAATAATTTCCACAGCTTAGCCTCCCCTGCCTCCCATTTCCTACTTAGCACAAACCTCAAACTAAGGCTGCTGATGTGCTCAAAGGGGTTTCTTCCAAAATGAGACACTTATCCTTTCTCCTGTCGAGGCTGAAACTCACAGTGCTCTGAGCCTTTGGAGGCTGTGAATCAGATGGTTCTGTCACAAAGCCTGTCGTCTGCTTTGCAGAATGACTCCTTTTCAAACTCACACTATTTCCTTATTTATTTAAGGACATGAGATTGATCTGCTAAAGCTCTAAAGAACTTCCAATATTTTGCCTTACACTCCATAAGCAGAGCCAGATTAAACTTCTGCTTGCTTAGCCAGAAGCCTTTTGCCATCCTTCCTGACTTTACCGTCCCTGCTGCTTTTCCTCTTTCTACCTCCAGTCTGGAACACCCTCCTCGCCACGTGAATATCGCAAAGGCTTCTCCCAGCCTTCTTTCTTTTTGCCCTGATATTTTTAGAAAGTAGCTTGCTTTGGTTTCGCTGTCTGGAGATGACTGCTTTTTGCCAGAATTGAACTCTTCCCTCCTCCTCTGTCGACAGCGCTCCACAAAAGACCTGCCTGGGTTGGATGGGTTGCTCGGTGGTCAGCTCCTAAGTAAAAAGGGCAAGTCGAACTCGGGGGCATCACACACAACGCTGTTACCGCTTTGTGGATGTGAAGCACTGACAGCACAGCTTTTAACATGGCTAAAGTTTAGCTTACAGGAAAAACATAAGAAGATAACAACAAAAATTCACAGCAAACCAGGTGAATGCTGACTTTTTTAGCGGGGGACGGCGGGGGGGATAAAAGATCCCAAACTTCAATAGCAACAAGAAGGCCACAAAAGCCAAACCCCCACGCACATATTTTCTTCCAGAAGAGCCTAGCTTCCTATTTGTTTTCGCTCCACAGCATCCACAACACCTTCAGGGATGTCGGTAGAAATTATTTATTATCCCGGCAGGGAAAGGAGTCTCCGCGGTGCAGCGCTCCCAAGCCGGGCAGCGCAGCGCTCCCGCGGGACCCTCGAACCGGCGAGGGGAGCGCGACCTCCGGAGCCCGCGGGCTGCGGGACAGGGGCGGCCCCGAGGCTGCACCCCGAGCAGCCCGAGCCCCTCGGGCATCTGCGCTGCCTATGCGGGCACGGGCAGCATCGCCCCGCCGCCCCCGCCACCACCACGGCTGTCCCACGGTCCCCGCTGAGCCGCCCCGCAGCGTCGGCGCTTCTCCCCCAGCGCGGCGGAGCGGAACCCCCTCCGACAAGCGGATAACGCAGGGTGAAGCCTCCCACACGCCGCGGAGGCGAGGAGCGGGGCCGGCAGCCCCGAGCCCGGGGTAGGGGGGTCCCCCCGCCGCAGTCCCGCCGCGGGGCACCCCCGGCCGTCCTTACCCGCAGCGCCGCCAGGTCGATGCCGTCCAGGCTGCGGGCCATGGCTCCCCGAGCTAACGGTGCCGCGGGCGGCCCGCGCCGGCCCGGCCGTGCCCCGGCGGGCGCAGGGAGCCAGGCATGCCCGGCCGGCCCCAACGCCCTCCCCGGCCCGGGCGGCGGCCGCCGGCAACTTTGGCGGAGGGAGCTGCTCGGGAAAAAGTTTGCGAGGAAGTGACGTGCGGCGCCGGCGGGGGTCGGGGCCACCTGCCACCGGCGGGGCGGGGGCGGCCGCGCTCTGCGCCCCACGCGCGCTCCCCGTGGGGCGGGAACGAGGGGGGAATCGCCGGTGGGATATGGGATATGGGAGTTTCCTTGCTCGCACCGCCCCACGCGGGGCCGGGAAGGGTCGGGCCGAGAGCTGGGATCCCTCTGGCTCCGCAAGCCCCGCGCTCCCTGCCCGGCGCCGCGGTCCCTCACGGCTCACGGGGCGATGCACCAGCCGCTAACCAAACCCCCCAAAACTGCAGTGACAGCGTGTAAAGAAGAGGATTTTATACACACAAAGCTGAGACACTCCCAGCGCCTTCCCCTCGGGTGACGGGCGGTGCGAACACGAGCCCGGGGGGTGGTGGCAGCGATGCTCCCAGCCGTGCTCCCAGCGATGCTCACGGAGTCAGCTCGGCCCCGCAGCCCCACGGGGGCCCGGGCCGTGCCCGCGGGGCTGACCCGGCAGCAGCACCTCCTCCAGCCGGGCCCTGAGCGCCGCAACCTCGCTGCCCCTCACAGCCTCCGTTCCCCGTTAACTGGGACCGAAGGAGGAGCGCGCCGTGTCTGTAGCAGGCTGGAAGGACTTGTGGGTATTCTTGGGCCTCGTATTTAGAGGCAAGTATCAGTGGAAATGCACGTTTCTGAGACAAAGTCTTTAAACATTCTCAAAGGATGTTCAGCGCGTTGTCCCCTCGCAGGGAGCAAGCAAAGGGGCCGAAATTCTCAATCTGTACTTTCACAGTTGCAGACACGAAAAATCAGACAGAGTGGTTGAAGTGTCTTTGGTGCCTATTAGCACACCAGGACGGCTGCGATGCCAGCAGCAGGGGCAGTGTTGTAATAAAGGCGTTTGGCAATTTCCTTGAAAGAAGTGCTGATGTATCACTCAGCTTCAAAGTATTCTTGTACAACAGCCCACACTGGGTACACTATCGCTAACGTGACCCTGAATTTGTGCTCTGCCTGCCTGCAGGCCAGCCTGTGGAGGCACTGCTTAAAGAGCTGAGGGCAATCACTGTATTAAAGTGTAAGTTTGTTGAAGAACTAAACATGTAATACAGTGATGTGCAATGCAGCAGAAATACACACACAGAGCAACAGCCCAGCCCCCTGCTCTCCCCCGGGCAGCATTTAGAAAATTCTGGCCCTCGTGTCACCTTTGTCAAAGCCAAGCCAGAGCTTTGGTCCCCATTTGAGCTGTCCTGCCTTACATAAATACATCATTAGCCTTTTTGCTTGTGTTATTTCTCACAATCCCGGTTTATCTCTTCTCTCCAACCTTCAGGCTGTCCTTTGTCTCCTGCCACTTTCCACTTCCTTCCTGCCTCCCTGGTGAGAGCCGGTGTGAAACTCCCTGTTGTCTGCCCAACGCCCTGCCCTCTCTCCCTCTCCATCTCTTAGATCCTTTGCTGAAATTAATCCTGCCTGCCTTGCTCACCTCTGGTGAGTGCTCCAATTTGAGGATTTATTTCCACTTGACAGCTCTACCCAAAAATGAGAAGCACGAAAGTGTTTAGTAGGATAACATGGCTTGTAGTGTTTTTGCAGGCAGGTCTCATTATCCCTGCTATGTGCTTTTACCACCACATTTTACCACCACATGCCTTACCCCTGCACCCTGCTGGGAGTTTCTGTGGGTGCTCCAGTCCCACTCACACCACTGCAGGCAGGGCTCGGAGCGATTCTTCCCTTGCTGTTGAGGAAGGCAGAGCATCATGTCCCCATAAAGGCCTTGCAGGTCTAGCAGAAGCAAAACAGCTGCTTTTGTCACTGATAGTCACAGCAGATCTGTTTAGGCTACAGATACCACAAGGACAAGGCTACTTTACATAGTAGAACCAGATTTACAAGGCCTGAGTTCTTCACCAGCTTTCTGACTGGTTCTACAGACACAGAAATGTGCTCCAGGTGTTCCCCACAGCCTCGTGCCCGGCTCCTGGCCAATCCTTCCCAAAGCCCTGACCAAACAGGGTGCTTGTTCTATTGTTGACCTGTGAGCAGGTTCTGTCATCTTTGCTCTTCTGCATG
This sequence comes from Cyanoderma ruficeps, assembly GCA_008694505.1. Lineage (NCBI taxonomy): Eukaryota > Metazoa > Chordata > Aves > Passeriformes > Timaliidae > Cyanoderma > Cyanoderma ruficeps. The sequence goes on along the minus strand of VZDJ01000277.1, from coordinate 518,609 downwards.
AACTTGTGTGGCAGAGTAACTCCCAGGAATCAGAAAATCGGTGCATTAGCGCAATTATTAAAAAACCCACATTCACCTCACCAATAATAAAAAGTGAACAGGTTCCCTTAATAATAAATTCAATTTTAAAAATGCCAAACAACCAAAGTTTAATAAGCACAAGAGACAATTAAATGCTCTCTGTACAGCTTTCCTCTCCAACAGCCATAGTCTAAACCCTGAAGCCAAATTCGACAACCACAGACCCAAACATAAAAACCTTTAAAATGTCTATGTGCATGCAGAGGATGTTTTATATTAAAAGGGAAGTGCAAGAATGAAGGGGAAAGAACTTCCTTTGTTTCAGCAAAGGAAATGCCATTGTACCCCAGAAGTACTGGGCTAATTCTGAGCTCTTCTGTCATCATCCTAACACAGGTTTGAGTCCATAATAATCCTTCCAAGAGTAATTGCCCCTGCCAGATGTGACAATCAGTAAAGGAAGAGAGTGTTTAAAACTGAGGCTCAAATTGACATGCTGGTTCGTTTCCTCTAGCTTTGTTTACACTGGATCTTAGCTACAGGTGTGAAGCTGGCAGAGAAATAAACAAGAAGATAACTCATAACAGAACTAGATTTCTGGTCTACAGGAAATAAACAGCTTCTTAAGCTGGGGCTTAGCCTGAAAAGTACAAACTGACTCTTTTCAGTATTTCTCAGTTCTCTGAACTGTAAATTCAGAAAAATTATCATTCCGAAAAACTCCAACACATGTGATCATTTTATTGAAATAACAACCCGGATGAGGCTCAGGGAATGGAAATCCCTGCCATTCCCATGGCTGTGGGAACAGCCAGGCTCAGCAGCTCCTGCCACACCTGTGACTCCAGGGCCAACCCTCTGCATATATTTCCCAGCATTTTCAGGATACAAATCCAACATGAAGCCCAGAAACCCCAAGGCTCAAGTCAGGCTCCCTACTATACTGATAGGAGACAAATCGCTCTCCAAGCTTCTGGGCTCCCCTGCTCACAGCTTCATGGTGGAGAGCCATCTCAGTGTGCCAGCCTTTCCCAGGACTCCTCTCTGCAGCAGTTCCCCAGCATGTGCACCAACATTAGACAGGATCTCCATGAGCACCAGCTTTCCTTAGCACTGGAACACTCCCCGAGATATTTATTTTGCTGGAACTTTTCTTACCTTCTGTAAGGAGCCTGCATTATGCCCATGCCTGAGGCACCTGTTCAGATTGATGCCGATGCTCCAACATCAGCACTTTTCTCCCAGAATAAAAATGCTTCACAAAATTCTCCATTACTTTTGGCTTTTGTATGAACTAGAGATTTTAGACATCTTCTTAGTGTTTCTTTAGGGGACAACCCCTGTCTGACTAAGGTTACACATTAAAAGTCTTTATAGGCTTGTATGCAGCCTGGATTTATCTGGGTGCTAGCTTGGCAGCAGTCACACAATGCCAGGAGTACTATTCTATGACCACAGAAAAGCAGAGAATACTTTTTATCAAGTCACACCTTGAAAATTATCAGGATAACTTAGTGCAGTTTTTGGACTGCAAAGGGAAGATTCAAGTTTCAGGCCATGGACATCCACTTACATTCCAATTTAGTTAAAAGATGCAAAAAAANAAAAAAAAAAAGAACTACCCACACAATCCATTTCATATCTTCAGCATTCCTGAATGTAGGACCCATCCCTAAAGTGCTTGGAAATCACAGTAAAATGTCATTGTTTCCAATGCATTGTTGGATTGTGCTCTGAATATTTCTCATGCTTTCTTCTGTTTGAATTAAAGAAAATTCCCACTTCATTCCAAACACATTAAGGCTGGGCCAGAAAGTAATATTTAAACCTGAATCTGTGTTTAGATTTCCACTTTGCAGAGACTGCTGCATTAGGATCAAGAGACAGAGTTGCTATCCTGAGTAAACTGGAAATACCAGAAATCCAGACAAACAAACCGAAACAGTAATTTCCCGTACAGTACTCAGTAGCACATGCAGTAGTTTTCAGCTCTTTAAAAATTAAATAACTTTTTTCAGTTCCTGGCAACCAAGCTAGTTCATTTTCACAGGATATCCAAAATGAGACCAAACAGCTTCCTTCCCAAAGGATTCCTGCGTGGACAGGCAAGCTGGAAAAAGTGCCTCCGACTACTGTAATCCCAGCCAGGACGTCCGCCTCATTTCCCTAGGCTAAAAGTTAATGTATAGGTCCCCCACAAAATACCCAAATGCCTCTCACTGGGACTTTTGCAGGAATTTATTTCCTTTCCAGTGGTACCCAGACAAGCCAGGCTGTCCCCACGCACAGCACAGGGAGTACCAGGAGCCCTCTCCTTGCAGCACTGATAACCCTCCATGCCCGACTGACCCAGGACTCCACAGCATTGTTTTAGCTCAGCCCTTCGGAGTTTCCCAAGGAAACAAATGCTGCCACTGGAAGTTTCCAGATTCCCATCAGCCCTGCTCTCCCTGAAAACAGCCACACCAACACTTTCAGGGAGAGGAGTCGTATTCTCTCATTGTGTTTTGCACTCCTGTCTTTGGACTCTCTTCCAGCACCAGCTGAATGCTCAATGGTGATTTTGTGCAGTAATACATGAATTATATAGATAACTGCTTCCCTGTGTGAAAGCTATTTCTATTATTTTGTATCTCCATGAGAATTTTTCCTACTCTGATTTTCTTTTCTTTCCTGTGTCACTGAGTGTTTCACTGTGCCTTATATTAGAATACTAAGTCAGTGTCTGCCTGCTACAAAGATACCAGTGCACGAAGGCTGGCTGGCAATTTTGCAAAATAAAGATGATTTATTGAAATAAATTGAACTCTCATGTTTTGTGTAACTAGTGTATCTTGCCATTGTGCAGCCATCTGCCTTGCTATAGGTTTTTCCCTTCCCTCCCATCTTCTGCAAATTTATTTTTTCATTCAAAGTGAGAATACTTTGAAACACTTTGCAAGGAACAGTAGCTATATGTTACTAGGTCATCAGATCCCAATGAGGTTTATGAATATCATAATGAATTTCAGCCCAACATCTGTCTGCTCTCTGAAACAGATGCAATTATGGAAAAAAATAGCTGCTGCCTCTTCACAGGCAGATCTCTCAGTAAAAAAAACAAAACAAAACAAAACAAACCAAAAAAAAAAAAACCCCACAAAGAAAACTGACAATGCACAGTTTAATCGCTACCACATTAAATTTATCAGTCAAAATACCACATGGCAGACGGTCTTTTTCTGAAAGCAAGACAAGTTGTGGTAATTCTGGCAGACGCGCAGGGTTTTTTTGACTTTAGAAAATCCTGCAGGCATGGCTTTGCCAACCAAAATACTAACTCCGGATGACTCAGACCACGGTTCCCTTTTATCCAAACCACTGAAGTTTGGTGGTTAGCTAAAAAGAAGCTGGTATCTGAATCACCCCTGGTTGGGAGGAATTGTCAGATTAAAGTCTTGGGCATGGGTTTTTGGGGGCAGGGTGTTGGTTTGGTTTCTGTTCCCTTCTTTCATAAAGAAAAGAAAACAAAGATCAACAACTTTAAATGTGGGGACACCTTTCTTACTCAAAAAGAAATTAAAAAAAATTAACTTTATCCTATCTTTTTAACCTTCTCAATGTTGTGTGTCAATCAGGGAACATTCTCAGTAAATTAAACAGATTTTTTCAGTCCTGTTACAAGCCTAACCTGTGCCTCACAAAATTACACAATTTTAACCTTGCCTTAGCTACAAAAAAAGCCCAACTCGTTGCTCAAGTCCCTCTTACACATCTGCATTTCCCAGGCCCTCTGCTTCTCCTTTTCTTAGAGGAGGAAAAAAAAGGCAAAAGAGGAACTGTAATTTATAAACCTCCGTCCAGCCCTCTGGAACAAAACCTGCCCTCTGTGACCTATTAAATATCTTTGGGGAAGTCTCCTCTATTCTTGCTCCAACTTCCATTTAGTTCCAAGCTGCTTTTCATCTCAGTATTTTGCCAACTCTGACAATTTCAAACACACTTGGGTGCCCCAGTGCAGTGCCTGAGTCTTTAAAATTCTCCTCTTTTCCTCAAGGGAAATGTATCCTGTGTTTGGGAGGCTGCCTGGTTTGTGTGTGTGTGTCTTCTGGATGAGGAAGGCAAAGGGAAGCTCATTTAGGCATTGAGCAACAGTGCCCTCTTCCAACATTTAACCAATGAATAAGTCTGTGTCTTTTCCTGTAGATCTGTGCCAGTCCTATCTAAACATTCTCTATCTTTGTATATTAATAACCTGCATATAACTTCCAGCCAAGTTTCACTTGTGCCTGTAACACCAGGCTCAGCTTGGAAAGCGCAGCACAGCTCCTGTGGGGTTCTGTCAGCTTCTCTCTGCACTTCACAGCATTTTGGGCAGAGCATTGAGTAGGTGCACTCACCTTGATGTTGCTGCTGCACAGTGCAGCTGTCAGCTGAGACTGTAAACATTTTGAAAATTAAATCTGACAAGTTGCTCAGCAGTTTGGGAGGAATGGGAAGGCTCCATACCTCTGCTGCTCATTCACTGATATTTAGTCATGGAAGTTTTAGGAAAGAAATGTGTTTGCACAGGTCTGAGACTGGGTGTATTCACTGTTTTTATTGATAACTTGGAAACAGCTGCTAAATAAACCCATTGAAACAACATTCACTTGAACAGCAGCTCGTGCCAGGTTATGTGCAGGCCCAGCCTGCACACAGTGGGGTGAAAGGCTGTGGCACAGACCCTCCTCCCATTGCCTGCACCCTTCCCAGAGCCCCAAACTATGTCAAATCTCCATGCAATACTGTAGGACAAGGGCTGATGGAATCAGCTGCATAAGTGAGGAAAGACAAGGGAAGGGACTTTCCCTCCAACACTGCTCTGCTGAGGCAGCAGCTCCAGCATCTTTCTACTAATGCACAGAGCAGAAATGAAGGCTTGGATTCAGTGAAAGAAGGGGGCACAAAAATTAATACTGAGGACAAAATGGTTTGATGTGCCCACTTGGAACAGCTAAAGCTCTAACCTTATTAAAAAGAGAAGTGACATTTTTGTTTTCTCCTAAGGAGAAAGTAGTGGCATTTTAATCTCATGAGACATAATGAGACATAATGAGATGAAGCAGAAACCAAAAAATGAAAACAATAAATCCCCTAAAACTAAAAAAAACCCAAC
>VZDJ01000277.1:474739-508675 GCA_008694505.1 Cyanoderma ruficeps | reverse complement strand
AGCTCCCCACATAGTAAAGAAGCAGATGCTGCCAGCTCTCTATCTGGATCTCTTCTTACATATGTTTAACCCTCAGGGTATAATGGATGCTGAGAATTACTCTTTCGTAACATTTGTTTGGCTGCCAGAAAGGAAAAATGATTAGCAGCTCAAAGGTTACATTGCTGTATTTTGCAAGAGAAGCCCATGTCATGGGCTGCCTCTCTTTTGCTGACTGTGGATGTGAGCTGTGATGCTCAGCTGCCCACAGGGCACTGAGGTTCTCTGCCCATTGGGCTGTGCTGCCCCAGCCCTCTGTCCCATCCCCGTGCTTGTGGTGCCATGTGGGAGCTCTGCACTGCTGCCCTGCAGGGCCTGTTTACCCTCTCTTCCTCCCATGGGCAGCAGCACCCAGATATCACAGGTGGTACCCAGACCTTGCCAGTGGTACCCACGACCTAATGTCTCATCTCCCACTTAACCTAAATGACTGTGACCAGCTTTATATGGCACGTAAAACACTTCCTGCTCTGTGCAATGCTATTTCCACACCCTATCCCTCTTCAGTATGTTAAAAACAAGTAAGATGATGAGTGTTTAAGATATAGTTAATGGTTTAAGAAAGGGATTTAAAACAAATTGCCAAATTAATGACTATTGTTGTTGCTTCCTTCATTAGCCGCTTATTAGCCTGTTTCCTGAGGGCAGAGCTGTTTGGATAGAATTTACCTCTCTTTGGACCTTGAGAAGCTCAGAAATTTGGTATAAATAGCTTTAGAAACCTTTTTGTGGTTTTTAGAGCAGGCTGCAATGATCACAAGATGCTGTTGCCATTGTGTCTGAGCAGAACCCATGCCCTACAAATCCCCAGCAGCTGCCAGCATGGGCAGCTCTGCTGGACAGTGGTGGTGGGCTCCTTCCCCTCATGCATCAGCTCCTGCCCCTCTCTGCCCTGAATTGCTGTTCTTTAGCATCTCTTGGACACACTCACCGGGCCTGGCTGCTTCTGCCATGTCACTCTTCTCACAGAGCATTCGTGCTTGTATTTCACATGTGGGGAGCCTGCCAAGGGCAGGCCAGGTCGAGCAAGTTCATGAACATCCGTCTTTGTTTTGTTGTCTCAGGCTGCTCACTTTTGTTCCACAATAAAGAGGGTGCTTTGAATTATCTGTGCACTAATCTGTACCTACACCTGCATTGGCCTGGGCAGTTTGTGCAGGGAGTAACTGAAATTTCTGGTTGAAGTCTTCCTTGGAGATTGTCACTGTCACATCACAGATGCTTCTTCTGTTCATTATGTTGATGGGTGAAAGCAATGAAGTTTGAACTTTGTTCAAATCTTCCCTGAGCTTGGCAGCATAAGGGCTCTAATATGGGTTCAGGCTGGTTGTTAGGTACAAATTATGTGTCAGTTCAGTGTTTTCCCCTGCTTTCTTCTCTTGTCAATAATTTGCTACAGCACACAGAATCCCTGTCATCCTGTCAGTCTGCATCTTTCCAAAGTCACTTCAGTGCCCATGATCAGCTTCTGTCTTTTCCCCTCTCTGCAGTGAGCTGCTGATCCCACACAGAAGCATCACGAGTCTCTCTGGGAGAGCTCTGCTGCACCCCCAAAACAGCCCCCCTGTGACCCCCCTGGGCACACCCAGAGGTTGTTCACACAGGCTGGAACAAACTTTTTCTGTTGGTCGAGATGGTGTGGCCACAGAGCCAGGATGAGGAAATTTGCCCTGGAATTACCAGTCCAGCCCAGGGAATATTATCTACTGATAGTCAGATACTGATATTATCTACTGGAGTCAGAACTCCAGACTGGGAGACTGTGAGCATAGCCCAAACTCTGCCTTTGGTTTTTTTGGTAGGATCTTGGGTAAAATGGTTCAAAACCCTGTTTTTCATTTGCTAAAGGATGGATGAAAATATTTCCCCGGAGGAGTTAGGTGTTAGATTGATTGTTTCATGATCACAAAGCCTTTGATATCCTTTAATCAAAGAGTTGTTAAGGGTTTTAAAGGTTGTTATAATCTGTGGAAGAGATGTTAATTCTCTGTGTGCAGCCTATACAGAACATGGAGTCTCTAATGTTATTTGGGGACTAAGTATTAAACGTTCCCTTCAAGATGCTGACAGAAGTTACCTTTCAGCCTCAAAAACGAGCTGATTAGAGTATAGTGTGCTTTGAAAGCTTCTTCACTTCTCATTAGACGCTCTCTTCTTGAGTCACCTCATAAGAGGCTAATTTACATTAAGTCTAGGCCATGTTAGGGTCTGGATTTCTCATGGAAATACGTCTTGCTAGCAGGAGCAAAAACCCGTTATGCTCTCTGCATAAGAATCACTAATTCTCTCCTCCACATCATAAATCCCAAGGCATGCTCTGAATCCCAAATAAGTTTGATTTAGAAAGAAATTAGGTGCACATTCTTTGATAATTTTCATTCCTGCCTTGGCTACATGCATTTCTCCATTAAAAGAGGGCACCAGAGATTTGCAAATCCCTCTATCCAGTGTGAGCACAGTCTGAACTGGTGCTCTATTCCCCAGCTGAATTCTTAAGCCCACCTTGCCATGCTGAGCATGGTGGGCACCCCACTGCCCCCAAATTTAGCCCTGTTGCTCCACCAGCTCTGACAGGTCCAGCAGAGTTGTTGGTGCTCCCACTCCAGCAAACCACTTTGAATATTCACAGTGGATACTCACAGCCAGGCAAACATTTGCCACCCACTGCTGTGTACAAAGGAGTTACTTTACAGTCCTAGAAATTGCAAAACTCATCTTATATAAAATACATTGTTCCATCCTTCTGTCTGTCCTGAAGAGAAGAAAGCCCTTATTAAAACCTTGTAAAGCCAATTTACATTCTACCAAAATGAATTAGAGGAGTTTATAGAATACCTACCATAGAGAATCTGGCTCAGCTTGACAAGCTGTGTTTTTATTATTATTATTAATTTGCTTTATTGCTTAGTCTGTGGCTATACAGTAATATTGCAAAGAGGACAAAATGCTGATAGGTCATGTTCTGCTTCTATTGGCAGTGATGATGTTTTATATTTATCTGACAAATATCCTGGCAAAGCTTGGTAACTTTTACTTTGTTTTCTTGTTTTTAGACATTCTTTTATTCATCTTTGGAGCCTTTATTTAAGAGCCTTATTAACCTCTGAATTTCTCCAGGGGCACTGAAATGATCAAAAGGGTTCTTGTGGTAAGCATTGCAAAGCTGTCCTTCCCTCAGCACTACAAATGCTGCAGGTCCTTTCTTTAGGGAAGCAAAATATATTTCAGAACTTAGTTCTTTGTGTTTGCAAGAATGTATCATGCCATTACTTTAAATTTTCAAATTTTGCTTGCTCCCTATAACAAAATATTCCAAAATGTCATATTTTTAACATTTGCTGGGCTAACTATTTCTAAATTGGAACTGTTTCAATCAATTTTTTTTTAAATTTTGAAACTTTAAATACTTCCAAGACAGTAGAGGAAGGTACATTTCTCTACTTTTCATTATTTTATAAACAAATAGAACAATATTGATTATGTTAAATCAATACTATTGTACTGTTCACGTACTCATTTTCCTTGGGGCCTGGGCAAGGAAACACTCCTGGCATTACATGCAAGTTGGAAACCTGTGAGGCTGCAAAGAGTGGGAGGTTTTGTGGAGAATTTTCCCACACATAAAGAAGCAGATTTTTTCTTTTTTTCTTTTTCTTTTTTCTTTTTCTTTTTTTCTTTTTTCCCTGTGGATGAAACCAAGGAATTCCCATCCAACCAAACCCTGAAATTTTAATATTAAAATTATCAAGACAAGGGTTCTGAAGCAATTGGGCTGGCAAGAAATGACATCTTTCTGGGGAACTTGGCACAGCATCCATTGAAGAGTAGACAAACATGATGCGTTCACACAAGAGCTGCCATTCCCCTTTTTCACTCAGTGTTTCTGCCTGGAAAAACCCTTGGACTCTGACTGCTCTCTTCTTCCTCTCCCTTCTTCACATTCTCCACCTTTTTCTTAGGGTCCCCGAAACTCTGCAGCCCCAGCATGAACCCCAAGGGATGCACAAGGGGGGAAGCACAAGCTGCTGCATGGATGTGGAGGTGTCCTGCAGATGGAATTTCTGACTGAGCCATCCCATGGGATAAGCCCCCAGTTGCCCAACTGGGACACAATGCAAAACCCCACTGTTCTCCCATCCACAAGGAGTTCCCAGGCTGGTGCCTCTGCCAGGCTAATGGCATTGAAGGCATTGCCTCCTGTGAGCAAGGACTGTGAGACCTGACAGCTCCTCTTACCTCTGTTCAGAAACAGACATTGGGAAAGCTGCTTGGAACTCTCCATCAGGGCTCAGTCCTAAAGGCTGCTGGATTCTGTGATTTCTGGCACTGAACTGACCTTCCAGGCCCCTGCTCAGCAAACCATTTCTCACTGAATTAAGGGGAATTTAAGTATGTGTGCATTTTCATGAACAGAGAACGTGTTGAATCAAAGGAACTACTGAGAGCAGAGGCCCTTAAAAATAATGATTATTTCTTTTCCCTGTAAAAGTATCTGCTATTTATTCCCAAGTTCTTATCTTGTTTATAACAAAGAATGAACAAAATTCCTTTCCCAAGGATGGATGATCCTGGAGCATATCCACACCAAACAGGGACAAAAACAAGCTTAATTTTAGACAGAATAAATAAGCAAATGCTTCTTAGTCTCTTGCCTTCTATCTCTCTCTTTTTTTGTATTCCTCTGTACACAGTAAGCATAAGGTATTATGGCCTTATCCAAAGCCTGCTGGAGTTGATGGAACTCTTTCTGTTGGCTTGAATGGGTTTTGGAGCAGGCCTGGTGGCAGAATATGGCAATATCTTTATAGAGATATTTTCTTATCTACTGTCTAGAAAAAGGAATATTATTAAAATGCCAGCCCAGCACACAGCCCCCAAGAGCTGTCAATACTCACTGTGTTACTTAATTTAAAATTACCCTGTTTTCTTGCTGAACATCCTTTAGGAACATCAAATCTGTAGCACTGGATAAGCTTCCAACTTCTGGCTCATTTTATAGACAATCTTTAAACCACAAGTGCCTCAGAAGTACATCACACACAAAAGTAAAAAACAGTAGCTCCTAAACACTGTCATAAAACATCTTTAAGATGAATGTGCCCCAAACCAAAAGTCGTCATGGTTGCAATAAGGATGTTGGCTGCTGGTGAGGTTTCTCACTGGGCAAGGCACAGGCTGACAAGCTGGGGGTGCTGGGGCTGCACAGTCAGGGTGGTGCCCTGGCGTCTCCCCTGATAAATCCAGCTGATAAAGCCACCATGGCTTTGGTGAGACAGAGGGACACAAAATGCCCATATACCCTTCTATTTCAGCTGTGAATTTCACATGAATGAGCTGGGACATTTTTGCCACTGAGGCCCTGATCCAGCCGTCACGGCTGCCACACTGTGCGGCTGCTATGGAGGTGATTCCCACAGTGGGACAAGCTCATGGCTCCTGTGCCACCCAGGTCCCATGGATGGATGCATTTCACTGTTTAAAAGTGATTTTCCAGACCCTTGTGCTACCTTTGGAAACACTTGGCCTCTTGCATGCCATAGAGGGGCTCCAGTGTGCCCAGAGGAGGACACAGAGCTGTGGGAAGGTCTGGAGCACAAGTCTGGTGAGGAGCAGCTGAGGGGGCTGGGGGGGGCTCAGCCTGGAGAAAAGGAGGCTCAGAGGGGACTTTCTCACTCTCTACAACTCCATGAAAGGAGGGTGTAGCCAGGTGTGGCTCACTCTCTTGTCCCAAGTAACAAGCAACAGGACACGAAGAAATGGCCTCAAGTTATGCCATGGAAGGCTTAGGTTGGATTAGGAAAAAATTATTCACTGAAGGGGTTGTCAAGCACTGGCACAGGCTTCCCAGGCAAGGGGTGGAGTCACTATCCCTGGGAATGTATAAAAAATATGTGGCTGTGGCACTTGGGGACATGGTGGGCCTGGCAGAACTGGGTTAACAGCTGGTGTCGATCATTTTAGAGATCTTTCCCAACCTAAACAATCCTGTGATTCTGTACTGGTGTCACACAAAGCTGAGTCAACAAGAGCCCTCCCCCAAGCTCAGGTCCCCATCCCCACACTAAAGCAGAGGGGTACAGGCAGGTCTGATTCATGTATATATTGTCATAGTACTCAATATACACTCAGAAATCTTAAAGCAGATTGCGACTTGGCATCTATAACTAAAAGATATTGATACACAGACACTCAATGTGCTTTTGCAAAACGACTGAAAACCTGTTCTTTTCATGTTTCCTCAATACAAACATGACTGCATTTTGCTTTAGAATAACTACTGCTCTGAGGCATATTATTATTGGGAAAACGAATTTGTTACCCATATGAAATCCTTGTAAATAAAACAAGCAGACCAACCTGCATATGGTTTTTTCTTTTCTTTTTTTTTTTNACAGAACTAGCAGGTTTAAATCTCACTGAACATTCTATGTGAATTAATCAGATTCTAGAGTAATGTGGGAAGGAAAATAATGAAAAGTACAGCTTTTCATTTAAACATATGCAGCTCTTTTCATGCAGGGTTTTCATTTATGATTTTTTTCTGTTTTTTTTTTTATTTTAATTACACTTTGCATTAAAGAACATATCCAGTGTAAACACAGTCTGTAACACTTATAAAACAGTGCAAATTTTGTAAATTTTTGGGAGGAAGTTGAAATACATATATTTATAATGGAGGTAAAACTGCTTTCTTTCTCAGTAGAAAAATACGTCTATTAAACACCTATGTTTGGAACTTAACTTCACAAAAGAGCAAGTTCTAATTCTATACTGTGTCATAAATGAATATCTTTTCTAGATTTCAATTTTCAGTGTTAGTGTCAAATGCATAATAATATTAGAAAAAAATGAGAGAAACATGTATTATTTAGAACCTAATGAAAAATCTTACAGACAATGACTGGTGAAGGAGGGCACAGAATAAAGAACTGGGGAAAGAAGGAATGGAAAAATACTGACCTCTGTGAATTATTGCACATTTGAGATCATTTTCATGGCCTTTGGGCCAATTCTGGATACTTTTAAGTCTTAGGTCAGTGTTTGTTTCCATTTGACTGTAGGGTACAATTTAGGAACTACTGCAAAATGTCAAGGATTTACTGAACTTGTTTGCTGATGAAACCACAGGCAGCTGAGTGTAGAGTGCTAACTTTTATTCATGCAATCAAAGAGAACAATGCTAAAGACATACTGAAGCACAGGCAAGGTTGCCTGCCACAAAAATATTTTTGGGAACTTGCTCCAGCAGATCTTATTGAGACGAAACTCTCATGTCTGCTGTGTTTTCATTAGAACCATGACAAAACCTGCAAAATTGGCTTTTTGCCTTCATTATTTAGAGCTTTTTTTCCCTTAATACCATTGTCTCCATAGCCTGACTCTGCAACCCTTATGCAGCTGAGCGTGGAAATCCCCATGAAACACACTGGTACTGCTGAGCAGCAATGCCTGATGCTGAGCACCTGTGTAAAAATTATGTTCCACCAGCAGCAGGGATGCCATTCACGAGAGCCAAATGACAAGATCCCATTGGACTGATGGGATCACTCACACAAATGTGAAATGCTGCCAGTAGCTTAAAAACATCACTTTTCACTAGGCACAGACAGCAGAAATATTCCTGTTTCTGCCATATTTGAACGGTACATAAGTTGGCAGATTGATAAACAAGAGAGAAAACTGCTTCAGGTGATTATCACTGCAACAGACTTACTAGTAAACCTGAATAATTTAGCATGTAATCTCTGAATATTGCTGTAGTACTTCTTTTCTATTGCTGATGTTCTCACAAAAAAGGTTAATTTCAAATTGTAACTACTGGTTTTGGAAAAAAAATCCTACATAAAGTTACTTTACTACAAATCTTAGATCTTAAGAAATTTCAGATTAATGAACTGGCCAATAGACAGCTAAATTTATACTTAAACTGTTTGGAAAAAGTTATTAAAAATCTGCAAAAAATTGTGAAATAATCTATAGTTGACAGAAAAAATTGTTTAAAATCCTCCTAAACATCTTCCAATATTCTAGTAAGTTGTTTAATAAAACCACATTGCTAACCGTTGACTAGGAATACAACATGCCTCAATAATAAAATTAAGAGACGCTGATGCGAGCAGGTGATTTAGTTTGTAGTGACTGTTACTATGCACTTTATTGATAAAGCTTTGCCTGCATTGTTTCAGCTGGGCATCTTCTAAGAAGTATTTGCAAGACTGTTACCAGGAAGGTTTCCTTCTCCTTCCTTTACAAGATGATTCACCCCTTGTGGTCTGTGCAGGAGATAATAATTTTTGTAGCATGATTAGAATTTCTAACTGTACTGTAGTCTACATGAAAAACCCAACGACTTCTGCGTATTCCAAATATACTGTTACTTAAATATGTATGGATGTTGGAGATCGTATACAGTGACCTTTCATCCATCCCAGTAAACCTACTGTGAACTGACGGGATGCGTTTGTTTGTTTTTTTTGTTTTTTTTTTCTCTCCCCTCTCCTTTTCAAAGAAGCAATAAAACTGTACATTGAAAGACAGGAAGGACATTACTGAGCTACAAAAGATCCCCCTTTCGTTGATAATTTGTAAACAGAAAGAAGTTCAAGTAGAAAAGAAACAAGTGTGCTGCTGCTGCTTTGAGTAGGTTTTCTCACCCCATGCGGGCAGGGCAAAGTTCTTTACAGACGCCTCTTCACGGCGGCCACGAAGCATCTCCAAAGAGCCCTACCAGATATCACTGGTGAAGCTGAGCTCCTTGGCCGACAAAGGCAGCAAGGGGTTGCTCCTGTGGAACTCCTGGGGCTCCTTGACGGCGTTGTTGAGAGGTAGCTGTCCGTTGAGGAGCGTCAGGGGGATGTTGCAGTAGGTGTGGTGGTTGCTGGCAGGCAGTGTGGACACGTCGTACTCGTAGCCTCGGCAGTAGTGCCGCATGTGCACCGAGTCCGCCCGCTGGAAACCGCCCAGATCCGCCCGCGACTCCACCAGCGTGGCTGAAGTGCCCGTGACAGCCAGAGAGGGCACAGTCTGGAGATCTCCAAAGAGGCCCTGCTCTGCAGAATCCAGGACCTGATGCCGAGACACCACCTCCTTTTTCTTCCCTGGCATTTCAAAGACTAGGCGCTTCCAAAACTTAGAATTCAGTTTGCTGCTTTTTGGGCCTTTCCACTTGACCACTGAGAGAAGTTTGATGGTGTGCTTTAATGATTCCACTTCATGATAATTCACCTTCCCTTTTAATTCAGTACACTCAATCAAAATAACTTTGATTTCTCCACTGACTAGCATGTTATGGAGTCTGTTTTCCATCTCAAAAATACTCCATCCTCTCCTGAGAACATAGTCTGGAGTTAACACGATAATGAGTCTTCTGCTTTGCTCAACACATCTTGTGAGATCTTCAATGTAGGCTACAAATTATAGAAAGAGAGAAAGAGTAAAGAATAAAGAAGTCTATTGTATTAAAACATCAGGCTTGCAATCAAGTATAACAAAATCCTGCATTTTACTGATGCACATCATTTAAAACAATGGGCATTTCAATATACGCCAACAAAAATAGGATTGTGTATCACAAAATATTTCTATTTATGGAGTACACATAGAAAACTCCTTAATAACACCCTCCATCCTTTGCTATTTTCCCCTGTTCATTGCAGCAAAATGACATATACATAACACCCTTGCTGTGTAGGTGCATTGTGAATAAAAACACACAGTTCACTTAGTGAAAAAAATATAGGCCAAGATCAATGTAATGTTTGTGCAAATTCTAACATTAACATTGGCTGTGATTAACACTGCACTGAGGGAAGCACGCTCTGGGAAGCGGTTCCTGTGTTCCAGATGCAAAGACATGGGGGTGCTGCAGGGTGTATGAACCATAATTTGCAAAATCTCAAAAAGAAATGAACCCTCATCACATGCAGAACTTGTGCTATTGCATAGAAGCATCATGGTAGCTTTTTCTTCTTTAGGTATTGACCACAAAAGCGTAAGAACATTCTTTGTGGCTCAGTGGTCTGTTATAATATCACAAACCTGTGCTTCTATGTACCCCAAGGTATTAACAGAGACTTCACAAGTGACAGGAACAAATGGAAAATTTAAACATATTGGAAGTATTTATTTGTTGAGACATCAGTGACAAAGAAAATAGTAGAATTCTTTTATTCATGCATGCCAAGGAGTTGCAAACGATCAGTGTAAGCAGAAATGCCAGCCCCATCAGCAGCTCCATGATGTCAGTTTATTAAACTTCAAAGTATTTGTGAAGTTGGACTTTGATCCCTCAATTTCACTTATCCCAGGGATGGTAGGAAAGAGAAGCCAAATACACTGGTCTGACATGGAACAGGATGGGCAAGAGATCTACTTACAGACCTGATCCAAAACCCATTCAAATGAACAGACTTCATTCAACAAACTTCAATGAGTTTTGGGAAAAGACCAGAAAAATTAAATCCCTCGAACAAAACCACCAAGGGCAGAAAATGTTCATTGGTTGCACGGCATTACAACTGCAAGCTTTGAGACAGGATATCTTTGTGTTTTCAAACTACATGAACCTCTTGACCATGCTACTGGGAATGTGCTGCCTGACAACAGAGGAGAAGCACGTGTTAGAAATGAAGACTTGGACACAAGAGCTGCACAGAACAGATCTTTACTCAGCACAGGGCAGGACCTATCTTACACATCTGCCCTCTAGCAGGAACAATAATTACAAATAACATCATTAATCAACATCTGTTACTGCAAGACTCATTTTATAGTCCCAGGCACCATACCACAGCATGCTTATTCACACCACTTCCAGTAAAGTAAATAGCTACAAAATAGGCCAACAGGAACATTCTAAAATAGCTTATTTTCATGAGACTGAAGGCATAGTTAGCATCAAATCTGCCTTTACCGATGTTTTATTTCACCACTTAGCAGCAAGAAGAATTTCTTTCACAAATGGAAAAAAGAGGCAATTGCAAACATCCCACAGACACACAAAAATTTAAGACATACACATACATTACAAATGTCTATGCAACAATCCTGACTTTTAGTTAATGGTTTATGACTTTTTAATCATGCAGCATTTACAGTTGTTGTTTTTTCTTTCTTGAAATACTTTATGAGGAACCCCCCATTGTTCTGTGTAAATAGGTACTCATTAATGAAAAAAAATTCAACATTAAAATCCATGGGAGAGGCAGTGGAGTGGGGAGAGAATCAGCAACAATGAGAAAATGATAAGCAGAACTGGTGAAACAAAACTTAAGGAAAGGTAGAAATGTTCAATACAATGGAAAGATATTATCCCAATGTATCAACAGCTCAGACTCTTCATTTTCTTCCTTTCTTTCTGCTCCCAAAAAGAAAGAATTTAGGTGGGAAGCTTCATCATTAGAGGTTGAATCTGCAAGATACAGTAAAACAACAAACTATCATGCATCTTTCCTGAGACATATTCATCCCTCCTCCAAAAAACTCAGAACACTGCTATGCACAAGACAGTTCTCTGCAGGACACAATACTGGGCAGTACCATATGTCCAGGGTAGTCTGAGCATGGCCATGCATATCCAAATGCATCCAGGTGAGAAAAAGCACAAACTAACAAAACAAACAAACAAAAAATCACTCCAGTTTAATCTCTTCAAATATCCAGCACCAATCATTTCAACAGCAACACCCCAGAAATAACCCATCATACCATCACAATCAAAAAGTTGTCAGCCTCTGCCTTGGGCAAACAGGGTGGAAAGAAGATGGGAGAAATTCCCTGTTTTCTTAGGTGGATATTTCCCTCCTCTGTGCTTCTCTCACCTCTTTTGGATGCCCACCTTCATTACTGGGTATTGCTACATGTTAGAGCTCTGTCCTCACTTGAACATCTTCACAAATGGTTATGAGGTGATCCCTCAAATTGCATGTTTGGAGCTGGTACTAATAGATGTGGCCAATGAGCAGGGGACTTGTTGATGTGCTGAGGATAAAGTACACTGAGGTATGGAAAGCTGGAACCCCAAATTTCCAGCTGTCTGCTCCAGAAGTACTTAATACCCCCACTAACTCCAGCCTGGGACTACTGCTGAAGGCACGTGACAATTTTCCTGTAGCCTGTGGTTCCATTGGGTGCACTCTACCATATGTCAAAATTGTACAACTTGAGATTTCTGTGAAGAAAAACATGGGGAGACAGATTCAGATTCCTGGAAATTCCAGCTTTAATTTTCCCAGTGGTACCAGTCTGACTGGATAAACCTCTGAGTTGCTAAATCATCCGCTCTCCTTTTCCTTCAGAACTGGAGACTTCCCAAAATACCACAGATACAGTTGTCTGTATCGAATGTTCAGTCCATTAGAAGGTACTAAATCCAGGCAATCTATGTTGCAATGTGGGACGGAAAAAGGGTTGCTTTCACCTTTCCAGTGAGCTAAAAAATTATCGTCAGGGAATGTCTCTGGCTCATTTACAAGAAAAAAAAAACTGAATAGGGACTTCAGGAATAATATCACCAACTAGTATCAACTAGTTGTAAAGTTCCAAACCAACGTATTTCCATCAGATAAATATAACTTCGCTGTAATTTCATTTTTGCTGCAGGAGGTGTCAACTTCAATGGTATTTCATTGTAAAGGAAGAAAAAAAATTGTCTTGACAAAGTCAGTATGGAATTATTCACTTTTAAGTCCTAGGGATTGTATTTTATCATAAATTAGAATGTAGAAATAGGATGTCAGCATTAGATCAAACCCACCTGTTTATACTGAAAAAAAAATTAAACTTTGACTGTTTTTGCAATATGGTACAAAACTGTTCTCAAAAGGTTAGCAATTCCCATAGTTAAAAACTTTGTGAGTGGCTCTATCAGTAACTTGAATCACATTCAGTGCACTGCCCAAGGAGGAACAGACAGCAAGAAGTGTTACACCCAAACCAAAACATTGTTTTTGCATGGCTCCCATGAGTAATGAAGACAGAACACCTGACAGCAAATATGTGCTCACCAAACACTATCTACATGTAATGATGCTGAACTGTAGTTTCAAGCAGTGAAGAAGAGAATTCCAGAAGATGCATCCTGTTTGCAATGAAATCATCTGTAACTGCCTATGGAATCCCTAAAGAGCTACTTTAACCACAGGCTGGAAGAAAACCTAATATGCAAGCAGACTAGGAGCAAGGAAATCAATGAACACTGTGGGCACAGAGTTGGTTACATGAAGAAATGACTAACCAGATTCAGATGATTTGCAGAAGGAGTTGAGGGAGAAGGAAAAACCACTAGAAATCATATAAAATCCTATGGATATTTTTGGGAAACATGGCTTGCAGCACTACGAGAACCAAAGAGTATCTACCATCAAACCCATGCTGGTTGGTTCCTGGCACTCTGATAATAACCAGCCTTTCTGTGTTTGGCAGTGTGACCATCACTTGAGAAAGTTATTTATAGAAGAGTAATTCAGTCCTGGTTTCCTAGCTGAATAGTTCCCAAACCCTGAGTCTGATTACTTTATTATAACACCGATGATTTTGTGTCTTGCTTTTCCTATTTAATAAATATGTTTTGCTTCTCTTAGCTTGGACCAGAACAGTTCAAACATAAAGCAGAGTAATGGCCCCTTCCCAGAGGGAGCCCAGTCCCAGGATGAGCAGAGGGACAGCTGATGAGTTCAACATAAAGAAACAAATAATGCAGATTAGTGCACCATAGGACAGCCAGCCCTTCTGCCTTTTGTTCATATTTATTCCTCTTTCAGGTGACATCTGTGTGTATCCCTGCTACCCTCACCCATGCTTGCCATTAAAAGTAAGGTTCATACAGAGCAGACAGCCAGGGACTTCTGAACAAAGTTTGTGGAGCTGGATACTGTATTCCTGCTCCAAAGAAATGGTATCCTATAGATAATGAAGGCTCCTTGGGAACCCCAGGCACATGGTCCAACTGTGTTTTCTTCATGCAGAAACCCAGGAAGCTGAAATTCACCAGGCAAGAACCACACAGGTGGACAGACAAAACTACAAAGTGCCAGAACTACAATATTGACTGTCGTGTGCTTTTTATCACATGCCTTAGACACTCTCTTGTGCTGAGAACTTCTCATTTTTCAGGTAAACAAATATTTTTATTCCATCACTGTTGTTCTTTTCACTGCCTGATCTCATATCCTGGGCTGAGCTGGAGTGAATTGTTGGTGTTCTTTTCAATCCTGTCAAGACCAAATGTACATATGCTTAGGGAACAACTAGATTTTGCTCTAATAAATATGTATTGCAGGTATTAAAAGTCTAACTTGACAATTTTTACCTCTTGACTTCCAGGTTCTAAAATAATTTGCAGAAGACATGGAGAGAAGTACCTTCCTCTGATGTAGTCCTGATTTTAGAAGAGTGAAGTGCAAATAGATATTTTTCTCTGCAGACATCATCCTTGGCAAGACAAAAAATGGCTCAGGTGAAAACATAACTCATCTTGTTAACCCCCCACCAGCTACTCAATCTCCTCAGGTCTCCTAACACTGAATTAAAAAAAACATGCAGAGCTTGAGAGTGTTTGTTGTGGAAAGGGGTTTCTTAAAAGAGCCCTGAAAATGAATAGGGTGAAAATGATGAGAACTGCTAAGGGATTCAGTAACAAGAGCATCTCAGGGATCCAGTCTCCTTATGCAGGTTAACTTGTCAGGTTACACCTAAGTTACCTGTGCAGGGAGGTGTGCGTGTTGTCAGCTTCATCAGAATGAAGAACACTCGTTCTGTTAAGACCAAAGAGAATTCTTTAAGAAAGAAGAGCTGCTACAGCACTTCCCATAACATGCAACTCTGCTCCTGGGCTACAAACTCAATCTTCATTGCCATGTCTTCCTGCCGGGTCGCCAGTCTTGCCTCCCAGCCAGCATGGTTGTGTGGCATTCTTTTCCATTGTGCCAGTTCAGGGAGCTGGATCCATCCAGGCTGCCCTCAGGCAGCATCAAGAGTCATCACAAAGGTCCTTGCTGGGCACTGTGTGATGGGCATCACTGAGGCCGTTGGCATCCTTCCTGGTGGTTCTCCCTCCCACTAGGACAAAATGCTCCACTGGGATAAAATCTGCATCCCAGCGGGGCTCAGAAACCAACACCTGCTGCAAAACATGACTCAGCCCCATCTGGCCTGAACCCTGGGATCTGTTTCCCAATGGTGAAGTGGTGGCCTCAGCCCCCACAGCCAGCCTCTCTGTCCCCCTGGGGACAGCAGCAGTGGCTCCATGGACATCCCTGGATCAGACACAGAGCTGAAAGCAAAGCCTGGACGTTCCCTGTGGAGGAGCTGGCTGCGGGTGTGTCCCAGCCACAGCACATCTGGCTGTAATCCCTCCCTGGGCTGCACAGGGACATGCAGAGCCCATCACAGCTTTTCCCCAGAGGTTAGCGCTGAGCCAGCTGGACAGAAACACAATCAAACTCGTCCCTGAATTTTCCCGCAGTCAGCTTTTTAGGCTGTTTGCGGAACTGCGCGATAAAATTAATGAAACACTATTTAACAAATCTATTTTTTGCCTGCTCTCAAACGCGGGGAGCAGCTGTAGGAGCTGCAGCAAGCCAAGAAGGAAGCGAATGGTGCACACCCTCCCGTGGCAGCTCCTCACAACTGCACGGATTGCGGGAGGCACCAGCCGCACACAGCTCCTGGCTGCACCGCTGGGGTGACACACACCAAAGCACTCAGGATGGAGAAGGACACACACCAGAACAGAGAGTGGGAAATGATTACGTTGATGAAAGTAATTTACACTGAAAGATGAAGAAGTGAAACATGCAAGAGATATTTCCTAAAATAAAAAGATAGCTGTGATCAACCCCCCGCTTCTATAGAAATCTACCCTGCAGAGCTATGTATTTTGTCACATCTGCCACTTTTTGAGGCAGTCACTCTAAAATATCCTACGTTTTCCTCTGAAGTTTCCAGCAGGCCCATTCCACATCACACTGCCCTCACTAAGCACTCCAAGTCCTTGTGAGAGTAGTGAGTGTTAGGCAGAACACAGGCATGTTCCACTACTCCAGGGCACACGGAGAGCTCACAAATGCAGGAGGCCAAGTTTTCCCTCCTTCCCCATCCCCTCACCCTCCCCTCTAGCCCCTCTTGAAATAAAGTGCTTTCCCCCATATATTTTTCTAAGCTAAAGCATGCAAATCACACTCATTTCAGCAGCTCCACATTTTATTCTGCCTTGTCATTATGTCTGATTAGGCGTTCTTGAAGCTCCATGTGCTAGAATCAGGCCTTTTCATAATACTGAAGAAGTGAGTTTGAGAGGAAATAAGAAGGATTAAATCTGTGAATGTTCATAAATGAGAACTGACATTTTCAGGTACCCTACATTTTCAGGAGAGGTTTAATGAATACCCAAAGTGATGGCAAGTATTTGCTGAGTGCCTTGCTGACAAAAATAGACAAAAATAAAATACCATGCTGGCTGGAACAACAATTGGAAAAAAGAATCTAATTTCAGATTAATCTGCGCTTCAGCATTGAAGGGTTAACTTTAAACTTCTTAGTTCCCTTGCATGATTGCTGTGTATAACTCTACTATATTGTTGGATACAAAACAACTAGTTACAACAATTCTGTGGTTTTTACCACAAAAATATGTATTTTCTCTTAATAATATTTAAAATTTTGATACAATTTAATTGTACTGTAAGAAATAAAGAGCCAAGTCCCTTTTCTGTAACTTGTCACTATGGGAGAAAAACTTACACCTTGCAGGGGCAAAAAGAAAAAGTGAGTCAGCTCAAAACTAGGAGCTGAAAATGCATGTGATAAATTCAAGCCCCCTGCAGAGGCCTTTCATGATCTCTGGCGGGGCTCTGGCTCCTCTTTCCCAGTGGTAAAGGGTTCAGAGCTCTGTTTCCAGCCCTCTGAAAGGTCAGAGAAGAAACAGGCTCTGACTTCTGGGTCAGGCACTGGCACTTGGCACAGTGAGGCAGCAGTTTCAAGTCTTTTGGCAGGCAGGTTGCAATGCAGCTATGCTTAAGCTATTCCATGTTTGGGGACATCTGCTCCACTACAGCCATTGCTTTGTTCTCTTGTTCATATTTCCTACACAGTAGCACACACAGAGGGAAGTTTATGTTCTCTTCTGTTGTTTTTATGAAAGTGATTTGGAGATGGAATTTGGAAAAAAAAAAAAAAGCTGTACAACAAACATACTGTGCATTCAAAATCCATCAACACAATGGATATGATTCATGGTCTTTTTCACTTGCTCAAAAATGAGACTGGTAGAAGAAATGCCATAACTACCACTTAGAAAGCACTGACCTTTGGTAAAGACATGCAAAGGTGCTGCCAAATCTTATGAGACTTACAAGTTAAGGAAAACCCCAAAAGACAATAGAAAATATGACCTTTACTTGCAAAGCTGCTGTAGAGAAAACAACTAATCACTGAAAAAAAATAATAATCCCATTTTCAACCATGTAACAGAGATGATAAAATCCTTTTACAAAGTTTCCTGCTTAGTTACCTGTGTTTGATGCAGACATTTTGGTTTGGTATTGCTTGCAGGGCTGCAGCCTTCCCTTTAGGAAGGTCCAGCTCCTGCTCCCACTGAAATCAATGGCAGTTCCCTCTGATTTCAGTGGTGCAGGAACAAGCTCTAACAGAGAACTCAAATCTGCAGTGCTGAGGAAACTTTTCCAGTCTTTGCAACCACTTCACAAGGTTTTCCACATCTGTCTATACTTATCACACAGTCCAGGCCTTTGTGACACATCAGACAGAAATAAAACTGGAAGGTCAGAAATACTTACTTCCACTAGGGATCAGGTCCCTATCTGGAATGAAGAGCTTATATCCATAGTGCTTTTCTAGAACATCTGGCAGGATTTCAAGTGCAAACTGCTCCTCTTCATTATTATCACGATCTAACGCATCAGGGTCCACTTTGGTGTATGAAAGATAAGCATCATATTCTTTGTTGTCTGTAAGAAAACAAATCATGTTCAGGCTGCTGCTTGGGAACACAGGAGAGTACTGGGAAATTGTATTATTCCTTGAAACCAGCAAGCATTTCCCAACAAAATGGGGGCCTTTCACAGGAAAGTATAATCTGGCTTCCAGGCAGAAATCCCATGGATCCTTTCAGTTTTCTTCTGTATGCTGAGCAGTGACTCTGCTCCATGTGGTCATACATGTGTCACAGCTGAAAAGATCATGGGCAAAATTTTCATACAAATACTAAAGTGGGAATGTTTATTTTAAGCCTTTACATATTTGTAATGAAATTCTTTCAACTTCTATTCCTCAAGAGTTCTAGGAGTATGTTAAAGTTTTGAGCTTGGAAAAGTTTTGAGCCTGGAAAGTTTTGAGCCTGGAAAGTTTTGAGCCTGGAAAACTTCCTTCCATAAGTGATTGTGAGAAAAGACATTACTTAATTCAAACAAATAATGACTATTCATAAATACAAACATTCAAAGCATTTTTTCAGAAAACCCCACAGTTTTAAAAAAATCAGTAACAATTTTAGATCACAATCCACTTGATTTCCAGAAGATTTGAAATATTTGGGGAACACATTATTAGAGAGACAAATAACTCCCCTAAAGGGCAACACTCCTTTTCCTCATCGTCCTCTCCTCCTTCTGCCCAGCACTAGGGCTTGTGTCCAGCTCTGCTTCTAAAACATGGAGCTAAGAGCTCATCAGTGTGCCAGGAACAGAAGTGGTGCCACCACAGAACTGGGGATCCATGCTGAGATCAGACTGTCCTAGCGACATTTCTCTTTCTATTCCTCTGCAGTAATGGAAAATAGTATATTGAAAAAGTCAACCTTCAGCAATTTGGCCTCCAGGGAAGAGCACAGCTAACATTATTTACAAAAATTGAAAAATCAAATAGTTAATATTGTGAGAAGAAAACTGCATGAATGGAGTGTTTCTGAGTACTAATCATCTGTAAAGAATTGTGAACATGAAAGATAATTAAAGCAGTTAAAATTCCTCAATATATTCTGATAAAAAGAACAAATATCTAACCATAATAAAATATATCTCTTGATGACCTTGAACTGATGGTTACTTATAATTCCTGACACAAAGCCAGACCCATGAGGGTCAGAGCTGTAGTGAAAGCATGTGAATAATTACATATTTGTAAAAGGCAATTTGCCTAGTGTCACCATGGCTGTAGGGGAGGATGGAAGATGTCCACCTGGCTTGCAGACAATTCCTCTGAAGCCAACAGGCCAGCCAGCTTTGGGGGCCTATCCAAAACCTGCCACCCTGTCCATAGGGAAGCCTGCCAAGACCTTTTAGGAGATGCCAGTGATCCCGGAGGCGGCATCCCTGCAGAGGTCTGGGAGCTGAGGGAGGGCAGCAGAGCCCTGACATCCCTGACTGCAGAGCTCTGCAAGAGTCGGCGCTCCCCAAGCCTCCTGCCCCGGCGGGGCACAGCTGCCCTCCCCTGTCACCTCAGCTCACAGGGACACCGAGCAGGATGCTGACACAACCAGCTCCCTCGGGCTCCTGGGAGCTCCTGCAGTGGTGTTACAGCTCCTCACAAGCTTCATGTACCAGGACAGAGGAGAAGGAGCTGCCCACACTTGCTCACCGCTGGCTCTGGGGGCTCTGGGAGCTGCACTGCTTGGAGCCGTTTCCTAAATGGATCCCTTAATCCTCAGTGTCATTTTCTCTAAAAGCCATGCTGCACACAGCACAGGAAGTGAGTGTGTCCAACATTGCTTACGTGGGCTATTTTTAGAAATAGGAATAAAGCAGATCTGTTGAGTCCCAAATCTTCTTTTTTGAAGAAATACACATATAACTGGAAAATGACGCTGTGATTGTATCTATACAGCTGAGTGCTCACGGGAGCTCTGTATGCTCCCACAGCTGCCTACATGAGAAGAAACAAACATCCCCATATATGCTTTGACTTCTGTAACATTCTGCCTCCATCTTTCATCCTCAGGATCAGAACGAGACACAAAGCTGTGAAAGGTCTACAGTTATGCACTGGAAAAATAGAAGGTTGTTTTCAAAACTGATGGGCGCACAAAATCCCCTATGTACTCATGGGGCTTCCTCTAAACAACCAGAAAATAATATTGTTTCATAAATTGGAAAGTGATTGAACCAAGGAAGTTACATGAGTAAAAATGCAGCAGCTTCACAGTGAAAACAAAGGATAAACAAACTTAAGCAGGCTGGAGGAAGTTACTACTTTTGATTGGTGTGAAGAAGGGATATTATGTCAGTATAACCCCAAGGTGTTTTAGGTAAAGTACTTCTCAAACCACATAATCTCACCCTTCCCTCTGTCCTAGGTACCAGTATAAATATTGTGCAGTATAGTAGAGTATGGAAAAAAAGCACAATTTTAGTTTTTGCCCAGTCATACATGAGGATCAAGAAAGAGCAAGTTTCCTGATCTCTATTCCTGCTATTTCTCACAGACTCACAAAGTATTCTGAGCTGGAAGAGACCCACAAGCATCATCCTTCCTCTTTCTCAAATCCCCTAGACGTCCATCCATTCTCCAAAACTCCTACGGACTTCCTCGTAGTGGAACCTTTTCACACCATGTCGATTCATTGTGAAGCAGAAATATTTATTACTGTGATTGCAGAAATGCTGATTGCAGAAAGCAGCATGTCTATGCAACTGCACATCGTTTTGGCACTATGGAAAATGTGTTCCCTGCTCTCTTTTCAAATACATTAGAGTTTCTAGATGTACCATTCTAGAGCCTGTGTGACTGCTAAGTGTTGCAGTGGGCTATGCAAGCACCTGTACTTGAATACTGCACTTCTTCTCTTTAGCTGATACTACTTAGATGCATATAAATAGTATATTAATTATGAAATAAGTGTTAGGAGCATAATAATAGGATTTAAAGACTGGGATTTAGTTTACAGGGCTTACTCCAGCTTCACAGGGGAAGGAATGTTCTATATTCAGGAGAATTAAAGCTTCAATTTACAAATACAAGTTTAGCTTTAGGCGCTAAACAGAATATATGCTAGAGAGGGAAGGTGGGGGAAGAAAAATGGAAAACAGCCTAGTTTATTCCTAAAGATACTCCCCAGGCAAGCTGCACATTCCCACCAAGTTGTTTACAGTCTCCCAATTAACTGAGGTAACCAGTTAACCTCATAACAATCACCTCTCACTAGTCAGAGGAGGTCACTGGAAGCCTGGTGGCAATTCAATGAAAACGTTTCATGAAGAACACCTGGTGAAAGGCTGCTCAGATGCACAGTGAGGATCTCAGGAGAAGGGACCCTGGGCACATGTGGCACTGCACACATGAATGTGAAGAGTTCACAAATGACATGTGAGCCTCTGTAGCAGATTCATGACCAATTCTTCTTGCTCTCTTGCTCACGGCAGAACCCAGTGACATTTCTGTGGAAAGACTCATTGATCTCAGGGGGCTTTGGGAGAAAGTCTTAGGGGTTTACACTGTTGGGTGCTTAGTAGTTTAAACTGGCAGCAGGTATCTTTTAGGATTCATTTCAATCTTGCCACTTTGGGTCTCTGAATTATTTCCATTGTATATATTGAGTTTCCTGTGCAACTGCTTACCATCAGCTGCTTCATCTCCTCCAAAGTTCTGTCTGTAGAACAGCATTAACTCTATGTTGTAGCACTTATAGATGGTCACGAGCAAAATAAGCAGAAGAAGGATGGCTCCCAGTCCTCCAGCAAGTTCTATTTTGTAGATCAAATCTAAAATTAGCAAGGAAAGGTAAAAAGGTTATGATCTTTCCAAGCTATATTTTCTCTAATCCACCATACAATTCCACATAAAATTGTGCAGCTTCCAATGATAACAACCATAACATTAAAAATGCCTAATAATTTTGTCCATTACCTGTGGCCTAATTTTACTCATTTACTCCATCTACGGCCCACCTGAAATAACCACCTGAAATCCAGAATGCATTTGGGTCTATGCATGTAAATCTCCTACACAGAAACTATGTAGTGATTTTACACAGGGGAGTAACCAACTTCTAATGAGCTGGTGGAGTAACCAACTTCTGCATTGGCAGAGCACATCAAATGCTGTTTGCAGCATGTGAGAACAGATTGGGCAGGATCTGGTCCCTCCCCCACCAAATTAGCCTTGGTTTTATATTTGTGAAGCCTGTGGACAAGCTGATGTAAGCTGCCACGCCAGGGCTTCAGCTAGAACACTGGAAAATGAGTTGAGCTTGCAGGAAGCCCAAGAGAACACAAGAAACCAGGAGCACACATCAGGCAGCAAAGAGACACTTTGCTTGAGTTGTGATGGCTCTAACAGAGTTCTCTCATATTTGTGGAGTTCACATTATACTTTAATGGAACCTAGTGTGAATTAAAATTTCCTACTCGGATGCTTTTGTTAGGAAACATTACAAGAACTTCACAAATGCATCCAGACACAGTGATCTATCTTTTACAGCTGGGGAAACAGGCTTAGAAAAGAGAAGCAGTATGTTCAAGGTCATTCAGCAAATCAATGACAAAATGGGATAAAACCCCTTGGATACCAGTCCAGAGCTCCATCTGATGCAAGAGACTAACTTGAACAGCATTGGTCTTTATCCTGAAATGTCCTCTGGAAGTAATATTGCTCCTAACACCACCTGGCACATTACTTAGTCATAAAAGACAGGGGATGACAATTTGACTCTCACAGCCTGTATTAGTTCAGATAAGACGTCATGAAGATGTTTGCTGCTGTGACAAATACAGCGAGAAGTTGCCAAACTAACACAGGCGGGACAAAGTTTTTGTGATCTTTACGCTTCTAAAACTTAGGTCAGAAAAAATTACTCCTGTGTCATTTGTGTCACTTTCAAGATAAAAAGCAAATTAGTTGCGTATCTTTGGGGGTTGTTCTTGCCTCACGATGCCTTGTATTTCAATAATTAACATCAGATGTCAAGCTATTCCCAGTTTGCAGTATCTCTGATGTCTGTCTGGCAAGAAGTCATGGACTAATAGATGGAAAAAGTCTATTATAATAGCTATTTAATCTCTCTGAGAACACAGGGAATTCATGGGATTTTACTACACTGCATGATAAAGCTGCCTGTGCTCTGGGGGATAAATCTAGGCAAAGGGAGAACAGAGTTGGTTAAAATCACTTTTGAGAGGAATTTTTTTTAAATTGTACTAAATCTTTTCTTTTGCTAGGAAACTGAGATGACGGCAAAGCTGCCAGCTTGGAAGGAAAGAAAATGCTGAGCCTTGCAGCCCAAACAGGAGCACAGAGTTACGCACACTTTTGAGGGGGGGAATGGCAGGGTATTAAGCAAACCCACAAAATCCAGCTTCAAAAGGCAAAATTGATCAGTTTTGCATGTCCAGTGTTTGTCCTTCTGCTCCACGAACTCTCCTAGAGGACAGACATAAGGAGGCAGAAAGCCAAGGCTTTTGAGCTGTCCTTGTTTCCATTCCAAAGTGAAGGCATTGAGAAAAACCCAGAATGTTCAATTTTCTTGCCTACTCTACTTAAGTCTTGGCATCTGATTAATTCCTTCCTCTTCAAGTGGTCCTCACTGAGATAAATAAGGAAACAGCATATCCAGCACTAGAAAAGAAGTTGAATCTGGTCTCCGTGCTACAAGAGTAATGGAAAAATAGCAAATAATAATATTGATATTTTCTAATGTAAAATAATGTAGAAGAACCTTGCCACACCATATTACAGAGGACCATGGTTTTTAAAATAGCAAGTCTCATAAATACCCAATAAAAGAGAGACAAATATATTTTAGAAGTTCCTCAAAATTTAGTGATGTATCAGTATCAAACCTACCCCCACTAAAATTAGTTCCTTGCATGTCTTGATTAAAGGCAGCCTCCTTGAAAAAATTCATGAGGAAAAGTCATAATATTTACTTTTATCTCAATTAAATACTTCTTGCCACTAAAAGCATGGTCTGACTTTATTCTGCGGTTTCTGACAAGTTATTTATCTTTCAGGACAGTTTTATTATAGACTATGTAGACTTCAGTCACTAAAATACTGGACTGTTTTCAAACCCTTTCGAAGGGAATCCTGAACTATTCCCACAACTAAGGGACAAATGGGTGTATATTGCATTTCCATGTTATTTGAGCACCAAATATGCCAGGACAGCACAGGGAAAAAATAAAAAAAAATAAAAATAAAAGCAAACCAAACTCAGGATGGTCTAGAACTTATTTCTGAACTGCTTGAAAGCAAATAACAATGTGGTCTTTAATTAAATCAGTAAAGAAGAATGTGGCAGCAGACAGTTGTGTTGAGGTCTTAGGAGCATGTCTGATTCTGCCTTTGCATTGGTAGCTTTGGGTTTGAAACTTGATTTGGTTCTTTTTCAGGTGAAAACCCCAAACAATAAAAATAATGCTAAATGATGGCATATGCTCTGGGGCTATTGCTACACTAGAGCTGTGCAAACAGCATTTCTGTATTTTCCTGAAGGTTTGTGGGGACTGTACGACTAAAAGCAAAAGGCTTTAATATATTTTCAAAATAAATTTGGAAACATTTGAGCAGCTAATTTTTCTTTTTTTTCAAAGCAAACTATGTGCTAAAAAAGCCCATCTGATGTCAAAGCAAGAGCTCTAGAAAATCTTATACAGCATCCACAACTTAGATTTTGGGTTTATTCCCATTTTTCATCCAAGCCAGAAAAAAAACCAACAGAGATCAGGTCTGGAGACAAAACAGAGCTACAAGTGCCTCTTGTCAAACATGGATAATGCAGCTCTTAACAGGTAAGAGTTTGGACGGAGGGGGATTTCTCTGACTGAGAGATCTGTGCTGCAGCACATTGCAGCAGAATCCCTTCTTTGACACACACAAAGGATGTTGGTCAACAGCTTTCTGCAAGTCCTGCCCTAAATCTCGTCCCTGCTCAGTAAATACAGTAGTATTTCCTGACTCATGAATATCTACAGTAAAATCTAAGCTGGAGAAAGTTAGGATAAGAAGCAATTATATCAAGTTGCAGAAAGGAAAAGTTTGGTCAAGTATTTGCAAGAACTTAATAAATAACAAACAGGACAATGGGACAGGCAGTCAAAGGACATAGTAAAATACAGTGGTTATTTTAAATGACACTTTAATAGCTTGAAAATCAACTACTGAGAGTGCCTGAGGGGAATATAAGTTTTCTACAGCCACAGTGCAGAGAAAAATGAAATAGGAGCTGCAAAGTGATCCTTTCCACCTCCAAATTCTGTATTCAGCAGTGTTTCTTCCATAATTCCAGCAGAGCTCTGAAATATCTGCATTTTTTTTTTGTTATAAATAAGCCGAGCTTGTTATTCTACTATATGCACAGAGCAGAGCATTTACCAGGGCCAGCAGAGATATACTTACTATCAGCTGTGTATTTATGAGGTTCAGTGGAAGGAAAGGTAGAACTCTTTTTGCACTAATCCCTCATTAAGATGACCACATTCCCCAATTAAAGTTGTGACAACTTGTCAGTTCAGATCATAGAATTGCAGAATTGTTTCAGTTGGAAAATACCTCCCAGATGATTGAGTCCAACCATTAAACCAGCACTGCCAAGCCCACCACTAAACCATGTCCCTGAGGGCCACATCTATGTGGCTTTCAAACCCCTTCAGGGATGGTGACTCCAGCATTCCTGGATCCCTTGCCACCTGGCAGCTTTCCAGCCCCTCTGCCAAGCCTGGAGCTTGTTGTGACCCCAGGGCAGGACCAAGCACTTGGTCTTGTGGAACGTCACACAGCTCAGCCCATGGATCCAGCCAGTCCAGATCCCTCTGCAGAGCCTTCCTGCCCTCCTGAATGTAAGTTTTAGTAGACATTAGAATGATCTGCCAGGTCAACATTCCTTTATTCCAACTTTGCCACAGTGAAAGCACACGAAGGACTGGAACTGCCCTTTCGGGGCAGTTTGCCTCATGAAAACAATTCTTCTGTTTTGGCAGAACGATTTACATCCAAGAATGATGGCAGAGATCTGGACAATGTATCAACTCTTTAGTCAATCTCCCCTACTGATGTTCTGTGGTTTCACATAACAGCTTTGCCCCAAGGGTGGAATCCTTTGCTTTCCCAACAATTACTATCTTACAGGTTTTGTGTTTCCTAATACACTGTATCTCAGAGAGATCAGCATCCAATCTAAATGTCAGCCTACTTATGAATAGGAGAGCTGATTGAACAAACAACAGAAGAATTGTCATGAGATGCTATAAAACTCCTTTGATGATGACTTTTTCAAACAGTAGCACTGTTAAATTTGGCACATTCAAATCCAAACAGTTTCCTTTCTGCTATAGATAATTTGTCAGTAGTGTTGTTCCCTACGCAGGAACAGTATCAAGCCAGACAACCATGACGGGATAACTCTCCATGTATTTTTACCTCCCATTACATGTCATTCCTGATGCAGTTAGAAATCAAAATTCATGGAGACAGCTTAAAGTTTTCAATTTAAAACACATAGCCAGGAAGTGGAGAAATATGAGAACATCTCACCTCACTGCCAGGGCACCTGTTCTAAGAAATGTACATTTTAACTGGCCTAGTCACCCCATTCTGGGTGAAATTAATTTAGTTGTTTAGTTCAGAATACTACTCCTGATAACTGGTGCCTTATGGGTGACTCTATTCCAGGCAAGTGCATCACCTACAAGGCCAATTTGCTAGACACTGAAGAACAATCCATGATATTTTTTTTTCCCCCCCCACAAATGGTAAACTGAAGCTGTACACAAGCACACTTCAAGCAGGCACAGAGGAATCCAGCCTGGCTCAGAGAGGTCAGCAGGACCTCTGACTGACGTGTTGCTGCTGGAGCAGGGGAGATTACAGACGACTAAAAAGGGAGAATCACCTTTTTTGCGCAGAAGAACACTGGCATGTTTCCGTCCATTTCTGTTCTCCACGTGACACGTGTAGTTAGCCAAGTCTGCCTCCTCTACAGCGTCGAAGATCAATGTCAGCTCAACTTCTTTTTCTCCAAGATGTTCTCTGAGGAGTCTGAAAGGAAGGATACAGTCTTTGCTTCAACTGAATTAATATGGATGGCAGATTCCCAAGAGCACTATGATTTCTCAGAACAAGACCCTGTTCCTTGGCCTCCATCACTCCTGGAGAAGAATTTAAAGGACACTCATGTTGCCTGAAAGAGGCTTCACAGAGGCATTTTTCATGACCATTAGAAAGCTTTTTCTCCTGCCATGTCCAGTGAGGAGCTGAACCAAGTGCAGGAAGGCTGACCATGAGCACAGTGGTTATGTGTGGCTTCTTTATATTGGCTCCATCAGAATTAAATGCTAAAAACAATACTTCTTTTAAAAGAAGGTGACAAATATCCATTTTCCAGAAGCGGGATGTCCTACTGAGCCATCAGTGAACAAATTACAGGGTAATTTAAAGGCTGGGTATTGTGATACATTTTAATTCAGTCTGGAAAATCAACAAAAGGAGCTGTGGTACTCTCTGGAATATTCCTCTGTTTTCTGGGGCTAGATACTGACTTTTAAGGGGAACAGTGTCAAGAACTAGAGCTCTCTGCTGTTTTCAGAGGAAAGAGGACATGTGCAAAATCCCCACAAATGGAATAAAAGTTCTAGCAGACTTTCAGGCCAGAGGTACAGCCTTTTCATGTCATTGTTCTTATGAGAACATTAAAAAGAATGCAAAATAAGTGCAAGTTTTCTGCTGCTGACATTAAGCCTAAAAATACAATACCCTATTCTCTCAAAAGGCTTATCAGTTGCTCAAGAAAAAGTTGCTGTTCCTTTGAACAGGGAAATGTAACGTCAAGTAAAATCCACCTGGTTAATTTGATCCTGTTTGTGCAACGCTACACGAGAGGGTAAACAGAAAATGTGGGGTGCCCTCACAGTCACCTGTGAACTCACCACTGTGCGTGGTACTTCAGTGAGCCTGTTCTCTGAAAAGACTGTGTACAGCACTGTGAGGTAAAAGTATAAATAAAACCCCGGTTCACCAAAAAAGAAACATTTTCTCCTGAGACCGAAAGGAGGAAACTGGACAGGAGGAGAGGAACCAGAGTGTGGCCTGCTCTGGGTGGAAACTGCTGCTGGAGACATTCACATGTGTCAGTAATGGCAAACCCCAAGCTTCTCCATTACAAACCAAAGACATTTTGTGTACACACATTTTCTTATGTGCGTGATTTTACATGACATCCACGGAACTCCAAACAAATAGAAAACAAATAAAAAGAGAAGTATGAGGGCACTGCACTAGACAATCAAAAATGCAAGCCTGAGTGCTATAAACACATCTCTGCAGTAACTCTGAAGAGGCACCAGAGCATTCACAACTATTCAGCCTCTTTCACTGTGGCAGCATAACTTGCAAAAAAGCAAGTGTAAAACATTAGTTTAAAAACAGGGTGTGGGTGTGGGTGTCTGTGTGTGTGTTGCGTTTGGAAACTTGGATTGCATCCTTTTTTTTTTCCAAATTCACACTCATTATGTTGGTGGGGTGTTTGTTTGTTTGTTTGGGTTTTTGTTTTTNTTGTTTTGGTTTTTTTTGTTTTTTTTTTTTAAATTCTGGTCTAGCATCCAAGTGGTGAAATAATGGCAGAAAGGTTGAATATGCATAATTTCTGGCCAGAAATAAAACCTCCTCAGAAAGCCTGGTTCATTTGCATACTCAGCCTAAATCACTGGGAGCGAGATAAATGAATTCTCATTTACCTATTATTCTGCTATATCTATATAAAGACTCAGAAAAGCCACTCTTCTCTGCTGGTAAACAGTATACCCAGCAACTTCTGGTCTACAAATCATGCTGCAAGAAACAATAAAATCATTAACAGACAAGATATCTGGGAAACTAATCTGGAGCATTCTGTGAATGTTCAGCTTTTCTTGTTAACTGTAATCAGGATATTTTACACTGAAAAAAAATGGAGACAGGTTACAGTTAAGATAAACTGTTATTTTTATCTATATCTGAACTACATGTTTGTAAGATAAAATAACTGATCCTCAAACTAAATTTAAATAATACATGATAGCTAAAGAGTAGCCTTCATAAAAAAAAGAATATCCAATATATTTGGACTGAGAATTTTTTCTACCTATTTCCTGCTAGAAATTTTTAGCAAGGGGACTCTTTACAGTGGGATCTATCATGAAAATGCTGAGAGACATTTAAGCATTATGCTGGCAGCAAAGTGTAAAAACCTTTAAGTGATGTTAAACCTTTCATTCCTGCTTTTTCATTTTTCTTCTTTTTTTCTTCAAACCATTACTCTACACTTACATTATTGCCTCAGAAATGCACAGTTCGTCATCTGTATTTTTAAAATAATTCCATTAATTAATTAATCATTGTGGTTGTTTCAGAGAACATGGTGCATAATATTTTTGGGTTAGGAAAGAAATACAGTATCAACAAGTAAGACCTTAAAGGTGCAACAGCATTTGCTGCACACCCAGAAGATGAAGCTCCTATCTGAGGTGGGGGAAACTTCAACAGCATCACTGTCAACACATGCCAGCTCCCACAAGTTGAGAAAATAATAAATCACTCTTTCTGGGTTGCTGAACAAACTGTAAGAGTAATTACAACATTTAATGCATAGCTAAATCAATGGTACTTGACAACTCACAACAAAAAGGATGGAAAGAGAGAAATAAAAGGTGGGTGATATAAAAACAACACTCAGTGCCTTCTTTTTCTTCAGGCTGAAGCATTTCATTTGATCTGAAACAAAACATTTTGTCTAGTGAATAATTTTCAGGTAAGAATATGAATTTTAAAAGGAAGCGTCATTACAGAATAGAAACGCTTTCTTTGAAAATTATGCAATAGTTTGGATTTCTCAAATCCTTGGTCATATTTTCCCAGTGCCTGTTTGCACTAAGTTGAATCTGAATTTTAAACACTTTTACTTTGAGACCATATTTTCCTAAAATTTTCAGTCTTTTTATGACTGCAGATACCACCAAGGCCATAAGAAAACTTCGCTTGGGTCTCTCTGCAAAACTGAGGCATTAACTGCAAACCTTTGCTAACCTGCATGAGATGTGGGACTTAGCAAAAAGTAAACTTTCATTCTTTATAAAGCTGAGGATCTGGACTGTGAATAGGGTGATGGAGTCTACTCCCTTCCTTCCACTCCTTAACAACAGGCTGTAGATGAAAGGACAGATCTGTGTGTACACAAGCACCTCTCCAAAGCAAAGTGTTCAGCTGGCAGCACAGCAGGGACCTTCCCTCTCGCTTTCCTGCATTGTGTTTCTTGTTCTCTGCCCTGAATTTGTCTGCTTGAGTAGTATAAGCTTTTCAGGAGAGGGCTGTTGCTTCCATACCTTTCTGCAAAGTACCCAGCACATCAGCTAGGCAGCTACAGCAGCTCTGCCTCCTGCCCCCAGCACCCCCTCCTGAAACAACATCCTCATCTTGTCTGAGCGTTTCATAACCATCTGTTGACTTCTGTGGGTGATAAATCAATCAGAAGAAATAAGGCTGCCACTCAAAATGTCTCCATTCACCTCTTTTCATGCCTCTAGGATGAGTTAAACTATTTATATTTTAAAAATGGACAAGAGAGACAAAACAAGGACAAACATACTGTACAAGATGAGCATTATGACTATTCTGCAGTGTTGCCTGAAGAAGAAAAAAGCAGCTCATAGCTGGCTGAGAGAGCAATATTTATGTCTGAAAATATTTTGGCATGGCAGAGAGCTGGTGTTGAAATTTGCTGTGGGCTGCTTTGATAATTAGGTACAACTGACAACTCTGCAGACATGCTTAAAGAATCTGATTCCTTCTTTAATTACTCTGGTTCGGTTTCTGTGACATTTTTATTACTGCTGGGACAAACACACCTGGCAAGCAAAGTCTTTTCCTCCTTTCCCCCCACACATGTCAACACCTGGGGATCTTAATTCAAGGGAAGGAAAGGGGGCAGCTCAGACAGGATGTCATTGCCTCCGAGTCCTGCAATGCTGATGAGTTACTCTTTATTATGAGGCTTTGTAAAAAAGTCTAATAAATAGTGAAAAGCCCAGAGCTACACAAATATTACTGTTGGTGAAGTGTCCTTTCCACAGATTCGGTTTGAACAGGAATGCTCAGGTTACATGCATCCTTATTTTAGTGCTTTCATGACAGCACAGTGAGTGCTAACCATGCACACTGGGGATGGGCGGTTTGACGCATCATTCATTTGCAAACCTGAACTCTCATCACACACAGAAAATCCAGCAACACTTTGGATGGGCACAGTCCAGGGTAAGGACAGCACCATAAATTCAGAGTGCTACTAAATTTGTGAACTAATTCAAGAAAGGGGCTGCAGAGTTAAAATGTACCAAAGGAACAGCCTGTGGAGTATCTTGCTCTGGTTGTAGCAATTCTGTAGTCTTAGCTCCTCAAAGTGAAATGTCCTGGTAACACCATAGAGAAGCAAACTGATTAAAAATGCATCTAACCAGGAAGTTCATGGCTCATCAGATTTGAAACACACATGACACTTTTAAAATATATCAATAAATAAAACTAGGTGGAAGATGTGGGCTGCCTCAGGGCACTGACAGAACAGTTAGTGCTGCTTAGTTCCCCTGAAGCAGCATACCTGTAATGGAACACAAAAACAAGAGCTCTTATGGGCAAAAAATCATTTGTAAAAAGTCACCACTTCAGTTGCCATAGCTACTTCTAAATAAGAAAGGGATGGACTGGGGCACTGCTGGTAATGATGCAGTATGTTTTGGAAAATGCTGTTTTAAATGCTGGCAGTGATCACAGGAGATTAGGTATGTGATATGTAGCTTTGCTGAAGAGAAATTCACTGAATTGTGAAGGGTCTGTAAACTGAGTCAAAGCACTTTAGTGGAATGAGAAAAGCAACTTGTCACAAATTAATGTGAAACATGAATGTGCAATGAGATGGCACAACAAAGAACAAATAAGAGCCTTTTCAAACTCAGTTTCACTAATATATGTACATAAAGAAAAGGTTTTGAACTGAGTTAAAGCTGGAGCACTCTTCAAATACAAACCTCAAATTGTCCTGATGCAAAGGAAGAACATGACTAAAATCACTGTTCATATGTATACACACAGAGAGAACACAATGTCATTATGTGCTGATTACTTACAATGGCAGAAGTTTCCAATAATTGCTTTTTGTGGTCAGAAGCATAAAAGAGGACTGTACAATGGTAATATAAGATAAATTTAATCTGTGTGCAATTAAGTATACCTTAATAACTTGTGGCTAAATGGCTGATAGTAATGGCACACTATTGATCAAGCAATAAAGCAAAGGGACCTCTCTTCACTTGCTCTCCAAAATCACCTTTACAAGAAACAAAAAACTCAGACACAAGATTAAAAAAATGTGCACTGGAAAGTGAAAAAACCTTGGCTTTCTTTATAATCCATATTCATTGTATCATAATCTATATTCATGGTATCTATAGGAGCTGGGACCACGTTGCCCATAGTAAAACCCTAACTCAGCCTTTGCTCAAAAAACAACGATCATTTGAGTAATTATTAAGGAAGAGAGGAAGGCGCTGTTAGGTGCAAATTCCATGAAGTTCATGGGGATACATGTGTTTTCTTTACAACTTACATCAGGTGATAACCAGCACCTGGAAAAAAGTCAAGCACAAGTTGGATATTGGACACAGACACTCCTTTCTCTCCCTTGTGTGTTCAGCCTGGGGGAACAAACGCTGCTTCCTGAAGGCTCTGGGTAAGGCACACTGAGAGCTCTATCACACACACACAACACGTTCAGGAGAAGAGAAAAAAGTGTGATGACTTTGACAGGAGACCATTTTTCTTACAGATTAACAGTGGTGCTGAAATGGCTGTTACCTTGCCAAGGCAGGTCCCATGGGATGGCTGCAGTGGACAGCACCTTTGCCACACAGGGCTAAAATCAACCCCTGGAATACTCAGGAGATGCTTCAGCTACCAACCATCAGGGGAATTTGGTAGCAGATTTTCAGGCACATACACAAGCTACTCTGTCTTTAGACTGCACTCACTACAGAGGAGAGGGAGCAACTCACACAGCCCTGGCTCCAAGTCATCAATCACTCTTTGGACAGAAAATGATTTCCACTTTCAATTAAAAATTTGTCAACCCAACAGGCTTGTGGGACATACAGTATTTTTAATAGTAAATAATCCAAAAAGTACCTGACTTCTCCTTCTCTTATGTGACCTTCTAATTCTTCTATGAATTTTTCCCCTTTCATCCAGTAGATCATGGGGCCTGATTCTCCACTGAAGCCAAAGAAAGCTTTGCAGGCCACAGTCAGTGGATTTCCTGAGGAAACAAGAGGAAGAGAGAAGATTAGAGACTTTGTCATAGCTACTAGTGAGATAATTATTATAAGAAATATCAACACCTCAGATAAACCTACTTATGAAAAATCGGAGAGAGAAAACAAAAGAAAGAGTAACTATAAATCATGGGAAAAAGAGTGATGTTGATTTGCATCTACAGGAAATAGCTGTAAAATGAAACCCTGAGATTATCCATAATTTTTCTGAGAAAAATAGTACATGAACAATGAGAAGGTATGGAAATAGTGACAACATAAGGTGACGCCAGACTGATTGTTAAAAACCAAGAGGTGACTTCCCTGTCAGACTCCTGGGATCTCTACCAGGACTAGAGATTTGTCCCTAAAAGGCAGATAAATCACTGAATGACGGCTCCTTATCCACTCATAGGACAGAGGAATAATTCCTTCCTCAAATGTTAATCAAGCCTTGGTGAGTTGCTCAGAGAGCTTTCTAAGATTCCCAAGAAATACATGAACCAGTCAGCCCAACACTGATGTTACTGTCAACAGGCTTCTGGCCAAGGATCAAACTTCAAAGTATTATTCAAGCAAAAGTAAAGAATTCCTTCTTTCACCTCTGCAAAGATTCATC
>VZDJ01000277.1:383085-474722 GCA_008694505.1 Cyanoderma ruficeps | reverse complement strand
AAAAAAAAAAAAAAAAAAAAAAAAAAAAAAAAAAAGAAAGGAAAAAAAAAAAAGAAAGAAAGAAAACTTGGAAATGGGCCGAATTTCTTTTCTCCTCAAGAATTCAGTATTTAACTGGGTTTTTGTTTGGCTAGAGTTTTAACTGCTCTAGGTGGCCCAGGACAAAAACCAAAACCAGACAAACAAACTAAAAAAACCCAAAAAACAACCAGAAAAACCTCCAACAAGTCAAGAAATTTGGAAGAACCATGCCCATTCCATTGGCATGCACACACCGCTACTGCACCCACATTTCTTTGCCTATTTTACTTCACATAGGTGCTCTGGGTTATGGAGCAGGTGTAGAATTAGCAGCTTAGGTGAGTGAACAGACCTAATTTAATGTCAGTGGCGATTCCTGCTGAACCTTTCAGGGCTTCCATCAAGCATGGAAAACCTAAATAATGAATTTTACTGTATTCAAACAAAATGTTTTGTTACGTTAGGTATTCTCCGTGTCAGCAGGAGACTCTCTTGGCTAAAATAGAACAGGCCTACACTTTTCAAGGAGGGGCTACTCATTTGGAGCACACCACTTGGCTGAGCATGGACTAATGGTTTCCCATGATTGAGTTACTGTGCCTTAATCATTCACCTCTTGTCTGCCCAGGAGTGATAACTTGCTGTGTGCACACTCGGAGCACATCAGAGCTGTGTGTTAAAGTGCCTTTGCCTAAACCCCCACAGAGCTGAGTCAACCACTTGCACTTGTCTATCTATTATTTCAGTGCCCAATTTAAGACATGTCTAAAGAATCTGATTAGTCAGGAAGCACAGCACTCCCAGCCACAGAAAATCAGTTGCCTTTAAATTGTTTCCAAGTCAAGATCCAAAATTACAAGTCCTTTTGAAACATTAGGATACAGCAAGAAAAGATTTAAAGGCTGCACTTGAGTCTCTGTTTCCCAAATAGCAAAAGACAAAAATGGAAAATGTTTATCCTGAAAATGTTTTCCAGACTCTTTCATTATCTCCATATTCATGATGAACTCTGGCACCACAGCTGGCCCCTGAACACTGGCAGATGACACAACTAAAGCAGACACACAAGGGAGAAGAAGGGGTGGGTATTCAGTTATCTGCACATCCCACAACACCGACAACCATCACAGAAAGTTCCAAACCTCACTAACTGAGGAAGAGTCAGAAACACTTCTAGGCAGACATTTAATTCCCCTACAACCTCACCCAACCCTGTGAGGTGCTGTGTGTCCTCCACATGGAGGGGACAACCGGAGCCCCTGGCTGTATCCACCTCACCTTTTCCCAAAATGCCGAATGCTTGCATGGTGTGAGGTCTTTTGTGATGCTTGCCTTGGAGTCACAATACACATCTTTTCAAATACCACTTGGTGATTCCTAGCATGTGGCTGCTCAATCCATGCTTGATATTAATGGAAAAAGACATTGTTGCAATGTGAAAAAGAAAAAGGGTAGACGAGGCCTATCAGCATTGACAGTATTTGCCCTTTTCCTGGCATTCCATGCTGGACATTAAGTGTTACGGGCAAAATATCTTACAGAATGTTCTTTTCCTCAAACCAGCAGATTTTTACTTAAAAAACAAGCCCTGAGAAATGCAAATATCCCAAGGTGAGACTAAGATTTCTATACACGCAGGGTAAATACCCTGAGGTAATAATGTCTGGTTTGAAGAAATGAGAAGTTTTCTACATAGATAGGAAAACTTTAAAACCCCAGCTGTTGGTAGACAGCTTCTGTAATAAACAAACCTAATATAAAGCATCAGGAACCTTTACCATGACAACCTGCATGCTCTCAATGTGCCTGGGCAGATCTATTTCCTAGCTTTGCCACCAGGGAAACAAGCAAAACAAACTAATACCATGAACAGGAAAATCTGGAGTGAGTTCATATTCTCAGCTCAAAGTTTCGTACCAGCAACACCTGAAAAACCCTATAGTCCATCTCATCTGCAAACCCACCACTGATCAGAGGGTGGCATAAACAACTTTTTCTCATGGAGCAACTAATATTTATCTCAGTAGCAGAATGATGCAGGTCTGGGTTGACCTGATCTGTCCTGGAGTGGAAAGAATTTGGGGCTTGATGATACTTCAAGGGCCCATCCAAGCTCAAACTCTCTTGCAGTTCTGATTCTCCTCAAGCTGGCAAAGACTTCTCACTCTCCTGTACCTGTCTGAAATAGCTTCTGGTGTATAACTCTCATCACTCTTTTTGCCTCTGGAAGTGGGGCACCATCAGAAAGGTAACACTGACTTCCTTGCAGAACCACTTCATCTTCCAAAATAAGCCTCCACATGGAAAAGTAAGGGAGATTTCTCCACTCCTGCTGTATCATCACATAGCTACAACAGCAACCTGATACTCCTGGTTTTTCAGGGAACTCCAACCAACTCCCATCCCGAAAGGAACATGGCTACATTCTCCCCCAAATACCACAATACTAAAAATGAGGCTGAATTCTGTTGTTCCTAAATGTATCCTTGAATATGTGGAGAAGCAGGCAGTGAGCATGGCAAGTGTTCCTTTGCAGGTCCTGGATTTAGGGCTAACTTCCAAGCCATGCAGTATTACACTGAGCCACAGTTCCAGGCAAAAGGAACTGGCAGGCAATTTGTAACTCCAACAATTCATCTTCAGTGGGGTCTAAACTTTTCCACATCATTACTGCTATTCTGCATGACCTTCAGTAGTTCCACTACTAATGGTCTCATTAAGAAATATTCCCCTTTTATCATTTAATTAACAACATCAACATTCCTAGAATTAATAGTATCCTGAAAGTTTTCCTTTTACAGATGGATTCTGTTTAGATCAGATAGACATTTCAGATGCCTTTTTACTTAATTAAATAATTTGCTGAGGAACAGAGAAAATTATTAGTGAATTTCTAACGAATCTACAGTTAAGAGAGTGTTTGAAGAAACAAGCAAAGAAGGTAGAAAAGCTTGTTTGCAGACATCACTGAGTCTTCTGCTTTGCTGGGGTCACCTTGGTACAGTAAAGGACCAGGTTCTGCAGAGGTCCCTGCTTTAGCTTTTCTCCCTACCTTGTCAGTCAAGCAGCCTTGTTGCAAACTCTCACCTGATAAGACACAGCCACTGGCAATAAAAAAATTTATTGCTAAATCCTACAGTACAATTTTCACCTGTCCATTTTCACAGTAAATCTGTGTGAACTCTGCCGTACATTCAAGCAACTTTTTTTCTGGCAAAGAGAATTCCACATGAATCCAATTATTCAAGAAAAAGAGCTGCCTGATGGTGGTAGGAGTACTGGCTAATGGGGGTCTGCAAAAGAATTTAGTCAGAAATGGCTTGAAATGTGCTTAATGCAGGGCCAACATGTTTCGACAGAGAATCACAAATTCTGCAGCATAGTTTCTCTTGAATGAGACATGCTTCAAGCACAAAGTAAATGAAGCTTCAAATACCAACAAGTTGTTCTGTCTTTTAAAAACTTAAATGCCAAGGCAGGACGACTGACCAGCGTGGAAGACAAAGGCTCTTCACATGTGGCTTATGCCAAGGCATTTTTCTGAATTTTTTTTAAACGCAGAGTGATAGTTTGCTCTTCTTCACTTGTTTTGTACAGGCAGGTGTATTTTGTGGCTTTGAAACCCACATCAGAGAATATATTTCTAGCAAAACACTCACAGAGCATACCATTTCAGAGCAACCCCGTCAAGCAGCCAAAGTCATCTGTGAATCCCTGGGTGCTATGTTTTTTCCCATGGCTTGAAATA
Source organism: Cyanoderma ruficeps (assembly GCA_008694505.1). Taxonomy (NCBI): domain Eukaryota; kingdom Metazoa; phylum Chordata; class Aves; order Passeriformes; family Timaliidae; genus Cyanoderma; species Cyanoderma ruficeps. The sequence continues at coordinate 470,953 of VZDJ01000277.1, read as the reverse complement.
TGAATTTTTTTCCTTTTGTTTTGCATTTTTGTGCCAGATAAAATACTGCCCTCAACGAGCCTGAACTGAAGCAGATGAGCCTTCCCAACTAGCGGCAGAACTGACTAGAAGTGCCAAAGACCTCCTTTTGTACTAAGCAACACCAAAGTCAGACCTGCACACGTTGCTGGCTGGATTTACATCTTCCTCTCCAACGGGGTGCTAATCCACTGCTTTCATCTACTGCAGAGCTGTGTGCTGCACACTTGGAAGGACAGATGAGTGTGCAGTGCTGCCACCAGAAGGTCATTCCATCACTCTAAGCCCCTCTTATCCCTTATATGTATTTATATGTATATCCCTTATATGTATTTGCAAATTGGAGCTCCTCTCTGGTAACGGCGCTTGTGTCCCTTTCCCTGTAAGACCAGGAGAGAACTCTGAGTGCTGCCAAATGAGCAGCTTCCCACTCGACACATGCAGATGTTTTGCAGGCACTTCATGGGCTCTGTTTCTTTCATTTGCTGAGACACAGGACAAGAAAATCAGATTACTTAGCACTTCTCAGTAAGTGTATTCTGCAGGCTGTCTGTAGAATCCAAGCTGACTTTCCAGGCTGCGAGGTTTGCAAGGCAAATCACCATGTCACTGACAAGAACATTATTGCTCTAATGTGCTTTACAAGTGCTAGGAAGTGGCCAAAGAGCAGCAGAGTGATTTAAATTCCCCTGGCAAGGCAGGCCGGGTTGTATACAACCCTGAAGTAAAGAACACATTTCCCTTTCTTTCAGAAGGACATCCTGGATAAGAAGATATGGGAGACAGAGCTTATGCCTGCAATTTATCCACAAAACAAATGTCAGGGGCAACACAGACCTTGACTCATGAAAAACAATCTGTGTGTGTGTGTGTGTGTGTGTGTGTGTGTGTGTGTGTAGTATTTTCTACGCAGTTGGCAGAGAATGTCAATTGTCTCCAAGTGCCCTGCAATGACTCTGAGCTGCTCTCCTGTGCTGGGCAGTGACAGCAGAGCTAGCAGCAGATGGAGGGGCTGCAGCCCAGCCCAAACCACGGCCCTGCCTTGGCTGGCTGGGGCTGATAGCAGGCTGAGCTGCTGCTGGGCATGTGAGGGTGGCCACAGCAGCAAATGGTGCCCACACAAGGTCACCCTTGCAATCAGAGCCCAGCCCTGTGGCTGAGCTGCTAAGCACAAAACCTCTGCCCATGGCTCTCCTCTGTCCTAGAGCAGTCAGGAGTATTTGGCAGGGGCAGCTGAGGCTGTGCTTGGGCTTTGCTTGTGTCACCCAGCACAGCTGCCCCCCTGTTTCCCAGTCCCCTCCCAATACACACCTGCAGCACCACTCACACATCAGAGGCTTCTGTTATGTTTGTGATGTGCAAAATATCATTAGCCTCTGTTCCTCTCATCTGCTTAGGTGGCACTGAAATTCTTCACAGATTTACCCACTACTGAATTTAGGGAAACCCCCACAAAAACCACAGGTACATTATCCCTTATTTTCCCCTGGCCATATCCCAGCACCACTTGATCAGAGGTTCCATGCTTTGTTTTGTTCAATAAGATCAATAGAGACAGGCTAATTACTGTTCATGCTCTTCTCTTCCCTCCTCTCTTACCTGGATATTCTACAGCATACAGGCCTAGCTGTGTGCTAAACCATGTTATCCCATTTAATTAAAAGTCTCATTAAGTTCAGTGACTAGTTTTAGAATTACTGGATCTAGTGAAAATAAAACATACTCAAACCAAATTATTTTCCCTCATAAAAAACAAAAAAACCCTCCATAATTACAGAAAGTTCTATAATATTTCAAACTTCTATTCCAGCAGCCAATAGATTAATGCCTGAATATGAGCCTTCCAAACATTTGCATAATTAAAGCTCAGCCAGGAATTAATGAACTGAAAGCATTTTAAAGAAAATTAAGAAACCTGCTAGGGGTAGTGATAATAATTTTCTTAATAAGATAAATTTATAGTGAAATCAAACCTAACTAGCCCCCAGACATTCATTTCATAACAGTTTAAGAGCATTTGAAAGCACACCCATATAATATACATATTTTATTAGATTTAGTCTCCAGGTTTTTAAAAGGAGCCTAAAAGAAGACTAAAGGAGGTGCTCTTCCCCTAAGCAAGGCCCTGTGCTATGAGCTGCACATGCAGCCTCTACAGTAATATTCTGGCAGCTGTAAGGATGGGTAGAAAAAATAAATGGCACCAGTACATAACTTAGAGTAAGATGTATCTTCACTCATACAAGAACTTTCTGACAAAGGCAAGTCTTTGGCAATTGAAAAAAAAAAAAAAAAGACTGGCAAAAACTCGACAAGAAAATGCAAGTGATCTTTACTTCGGGTTTTTTGTTTGTTTGTTTGGTTGGTTGGTTTAGTTTGTTTTCTTTTTGTTTTGGTGGTGTTGTTGTTTTTTGTCCTGTGTAGTTTGCAATCTTAATTTTAACTTTCTTTCTTGCTCTGCTCCTATTTCTTATGCCCTGAGACATAACAAAACACACAGCCATGAGATATTTGTGTTCTTCTGTCTCACTCAAGTGAGCAAATAGCATATATAAAAAGTAGGATAAAAATAACACTAACAGCAAGCAGAACTCCAAACATGAAACAAAGCAACTAAGCCTCTAGACAGTTTGTTGCCAAGAACACAAGTCAATGCATTTGCTGTCATTCCATACATCTCCAACTGTTGCTAATTTAAATCACACAATCATGACCCACTGCAAGGGCTGCTTGTGAGCTTGGCTATCGACTGTAGCTCCCACAAAGGGAGAAAAACAAAACTAAAAAACACACACAAGCCTGAAATGTTGCTGATAAAAATTTATCAGATGTTCCAAAAATGAATCAATCAAAGCAAAATCACCTAGAGCAGCTTTCTTCAAAAAAAAATAACATCCAGAAAACCCAACTGCTACCTCTTCCCCCTCACCACCCAAAAAAGTTAACCTCACCTAAATCCTGTAAAATCCTTTATCCCACTTTCAGAACTGCCTTGGGGTCAGAATTTAAAATCCTAGTCACTGAGAGCTCAGGTGCAACTGAAAGCCAAGGATTTCAGCTTTTCAGTTACAATGACCACAGATGCTTAGTGAGATTTCCAGAAGCAGCTTGACAGCTGCCTTGTGCTGGCTTTAACTTGTGCTCAATGCTGGGGTCCTTCTGAAAATCTCTCTTCTGTGCATTTTGAGACACAGAAACATAATTTAAGGAAAATGCCCGGCAGGCACTTGGAAAATGTCCCCTTGGGGCTGGGGTTCCAAGGGCTGGGGCAGCCCAATGGCAGCAGAGCAGTGACATCCAGAATAAGGTGAACTAAGCAGAGAGTACAATTGGAACAAATCATCTCTTCCTGGCCCAGGCATGGCCTCATGCCATCACAGCCATCATCTCTCCCACTGCTATGAGAGAAGATCAGGAATTATTCAAGGAACATTTGCTTCCTTAGATTACTGTCCCACAGTGCTAAGGAGGAACAGCCAACTCTTTGAGCTACAAAGAGATGGACCACAAAGAGATGCTCCTGTCTCCTCACATCAATCTGCTGGCTAGAGGGGGAGGAGGATCCTACCCTCACAAAGCTGCTTCTTGCCAGCTTCAGGAGTTCTCCAGCTCTCCAGTTTGCCTCTGAATTGAATTTTCTATGGACATTCCTGTGTTACATTTCGGTTTCCTGGGCATCTTGATCTTCTTGGGGAGAAAAAAAGACGAAATCCAGCATCTCTTTCTTGAGATTAACCTGGCTCCAAAGTAAAGGAAGTACATGCAGGGACCATCCTAATGGAGAACTATTGCCACCAATGTGGCCAAAATCTGAACTGACATGAGTATGTACTGGGTATCCAGCCATACATCTGGGTGAGTCCCCACTTAGGAGGCAGAAGTTGGCAAGTTGGCAATAAACCAGCTGCAGGCAGCAGCAGGCTGAAGAAATCACACTGAACCTCTTTTGACTTCCATGTTGACTTTTAAAAGATAAACACCCTTGAGACTGACTATAGAATGAATAATTCTTCACTGAGAAAGAACAATGCAAATGCAAGCTTTTGCTTCATGCTATGGATGCCCTGCCGTGATAAAAAAATGACATTTGTGTATGCTTGAATCTAAAGAGTCAGCTGGGGTGTTTTCATATGCAGTCTGTGACTGTTCACTCAACTCCTGCTTAGGTTCTGGATACCACAGCTCACGCTAAGGCTGATATATGTTGGGAGCAGCACCATGAGGTCAAAGACAGCAGGAGAGGTGGCCAGACAGAAGCCACCATGTATCATTACCACCTCATGTACTATTATCACCTCAAATTGCTGTCTCTCTTTTGCCACTATCCTTTGTCTGGCAATTCCCTCAGAATCCACTAACTTACGGAAATGGTATGGACCAAAACTCCAGGCTGGAGGGTATAAAACATCAGTTTGCCCACAAAGCTTTTGAAGCTGGTCCAAGAGCACCTAGACTGCTGACACTTCTGAATTTCCCACAAGGAATACACAGGGAATACTCACAACTTGGCAGAAGAGGAAGGATGAGCACTCTCACTGTCAGGCAGGGTAGGTGCATGACATTGAAAATTATGGGTAATGAGTTCTGTGCAAGTGGATTTACATAATAAACTTCTCTGGGCAAAAAAGGGGATTGAGTCCTTTTGTCACATCTGTTTATTGTATTTCTTAATTAGCCTACGAGATACAGTTTAAATCATAGAGTATGTTGCTCTGTAAATTTGGACGGTCTGAATGGACTCTGACATCAGTTTTGTATAAATATATTGATTAAAAACCTAGTTCTCCCTGAATAACTTACTAATTTCTCTGTAGCACCCTGCAGCAGGCATGTAGGGCCAGAAAAGTTGCTGTGGTTAAGAGAGTATCACAGGTATTGATGCAGGTATTTTGATGTTAGCCAAGTCCTTTCCTCTCTCTGCTGCCATGGTCCTGACAGTGCAGGAGAAAGGGATGGGCAGGCTAAGAAAAGGGTGCAGACACAAAAGGCAGCAACTGCTGCAACCTTCTTATTTTTCCAGCTTTCCCAACCTTCCTAACATAAATGAAATGCAGTGCTGGGTCCTGGTCAGGGGGATGAGGAGACAGATGTCAATCCCCTCTGATAATGAATTAACCACAACTGTCAGCTCACTTGGCCTCAGTTGTGCAGGTGGCCTCTCATCCACAGGGAACAGGACTTGCCATGGCTGGAGATAAAGTGACCCAAGTTCCCACTTCCCTGCACAATGGGACCAGCAGGGACACAGCCACCGGGATCAGCTTGTACCCAAATGAGGATATACAACTGACAGATGTGCTAAAATCTCAGCAATGCACAAACGTTTTGCTGAATAGGGGGAGGGCTCCCTGTTGATTAAATTTAAGCACATATTAAAGTGCCATGCTGAGTAAGGGCAAGAGTGAGTTCAAAAGAAAGATTATATTGACAAAAAAATATTTATAAAGGAAAACAACAGCCACAGAGCAATGTTTTCTCCAAGCTAAGTCCAGTAAATAATAATTCCCATTTATCATTAATTTAAATTTAGAAATAACATTCAGGAAGAGCAGGAAAGGAGAACAGTCAAATAAATACAACTTGTATGTACTTGTATGTACTGACTAAATCAATATTGTTCATCTGTTGTCCAATAAAGAACTAATAGGGAAGTTCAATTTCTTACCATTTGTAAAAATTTAAGGGCACATTTTTATTACTCCTTATTGTTTTTTAAAAAAGTCATGATAAAACCCCAAACAAATAACATTAAAGTGGACAATATTTTTATAAATGTCAATCACACAGAATACTCACAGTTTTACATAATGTTTGTCCTGGTTGCTTGGTTGGTTTTTGGAGCTTTTTTCCTAAAATCTTAGGTTAAGAATTTTTTAACCATAAGACCTACAATAGGGACTTGATGCAACAGTCATAACAAATGTTAAAAATTCAGACAACTTCTCAGAGTTAAAACTACTTCTTTTGAAAGATACAGTGACATCTCCTTGTGCTCAGTTATTTGACACACAATCTATCACATCAGCCATGTGCCACATTGAAAAGGACCTTGTTATTTTTTCTGTGACAGATGTGATTTACAGAAGTCAATGCACTAATTGCCCTAAACCTATTAGTACTGAGGACTCAGATTTACCCTAAGCCTCTTGCTTTGCATTCACTTGATGGTATTCACATTAACCACATATTAGATGTAATTTTAATTGCACAGGGATAATATAATAGTCTCATTTTTCCCTAGGTGAGTGCCAAACCATGAAGTCTGTAACTCACAACTCCTAAATTCTGTCCCATCACTATTTTTCCCCCTGGATCTTTGGACAGAGTGAAGGCAAACCCCATGGTTTCAATTTCCGTATATTTTAACCCCATCATTTACCCCTATTCTCAACATTGTTGATTGACAATAATTCAGAACACTCCAAAAATTAAAAGAAGCAACAGGCCCCCCACTTCCCTGGCCCAAGCTGAAACTTTTGCAAAGGGGAACTCTCTTTACATTCATGGTGATTAGACATCACCTGCTTGCAGAGAAACATGGGAATTCCAAGACTTAGGAGGGAAATCACTCAACAACTCCAAAATTCTGCTGGATAAACAAGGGAGGAAGGAAGGAGAAGGTTAGTCCTGTCTTTGCCAGGACTAACATTGGCATTCTGGTGACATCAGAAGGAAGATAACAGTGCCTTTGGCTCACTGCAGCAGAGGAGCAGGGGCCAGCTCTGCTTTGACAGGGGGCCACTGAAACCAGAGCAAGCTACAGATACAGACCTGTCTGCATGGCATCAGCTTGTCCTACTCACCACCAGCCTGGGATAAGGCAAAGTCCACACCTCATGTGCTTGTGGGACTACACTGGGAAACGGGGGAACACAAATTCATCCTGAGGTGGTTCCATCGCATTGCAGTTTCCCAGATGCCCCCAAGGATATGGCAAATGGCACTAATGGGTCATACTGTGAGATGAAAGTGGGCTCAGAGCAGAGATCCTCAGACCTCAGTCTGATATGCAAAGCATATGCAGGTTTAAGAAACCTTTTTTTGAAAGAATAAAACCCCCAAAGTCTATTATATAAATAAATGTCCTTCATCTCTACCCACATCCCCCTACCAGTTCTTGGGGAGAGGCCTGTCATGTCTTCTCTAGACTTGCAGGAAGATGTAATGAATTAGAGTCTGAAATCTGTTGAGAAGAGGGAAGATACATACCCTGCTGTGGGGAACTCAGTGTGAATTTCCACCTGTGAAAGCCTTGTTATGAGCACATGTTTACTCAGTGCAGTCTCCTGGGAATTTAGTGTAAACCAACGTGGTTGATCTCAAAAATATCATCTGCTCTTCAAACCCGAAGGGGAATCAGGAAGCAGGGGCCCTTTGCCCGCCATGTGGACAGTGCTGTCAGCCCTGCTATCCACAGCAGTGACCTCCTGTCTGGCCCAGGTAAAAATTCAAGCCTGTCCTTTACTCCAGCATCTGGAAGCAGCTGTGCCAGAGCTCCTAGCACACAAAGCTGGATCCCACAGAAAGCAGCTTTGATTTTACAGAGTCCTAGAGCCTCAGAATGCCCCCCACCCCCCATCTTGCACACAGTGGTGTTTGGATATAAGGCACTATCTTAAGAGCTCAGAGCAAGATCTTGAAAAAACCATCCTGAAAGAAAAGCTTTGCTCTTCTTTATTGCTTATCTCTTTTCATAGCTGTGCTGGTGCCAAGAAGGAAATTAAGCTGCTCCCTGCAAGGTCTAATGTGAAACCTTGGCCACTTCAGTGTCAAGATTGTTATTCGAGCTTTCATTCTAGTGCCAGAAATCTTTACGTGGCCTTCACCTCTACATTAACTGGAGAAGGTTAGAGGCTTAATCTTCTCTCCTCTGGGAAAGCTCCTGCTACCACTCAAAATGAAGCAAAGACCCAGGTAATTGCGATTGTCTGGAAGTGTGATGGTCTAATTGCACACAGATGGGCAGGAGTGAGAGCAAAGGACTGGCCTTTAGAGATGTGCATCTGCTACCCCCCGGAGCACTGAATAAAGTTGTGCCTGCAGCTAGCAGGCTGAGGAAAACCCTGTCCCCAACGTCCTGACAATGTTTCTTTAAGGATTTTTTAAAGGGATGCTGGGTATGTTCTCAAAAGTTCATGTAGCAATACCAAATAGAGACAAATATAACAGAAGAAACCTGCTGTAGTCCAGAATGTATTTTCAAATTCAGGAAAGACACTATTTCTCCAGCACAGGGTGACATGAGCATGGCAGTGCTTTGCTGTTATTTCCCACTCCAGCACCCAGGGGAATACTGGCAGAGGGTTCCCCGAGCAGGATGATCAACATGAGAAGAGTTGATAGCTGCCCTGAGGGGGCTGTTGCTCTTTGAAATCAGAGATGTTTTCCTCTAGGTCTTCTGCTGAGTATTAGAGATAGAAAAGGCTGGGTAAAATTTTCTCTCTGGATAATTGTCTTCTGTGCTGCCTTGTTGAGAACTAATATGTCTGAGCTAATTTCTTGTATTTCTCTGTCAAAACCATAACTCCTTCCTTAACTGATTCGTTCTTCTTTGGGCTAGGGCTCAGAAAAAGACAATAACTTATATTTGTCAGGAATCACCTCGACTGAATGCTCCTCCCCTCAGCCCTTAACTCCAGAGTCAGCCCCCCTACAGCCTGAATCTCCAATACTATATTTGTGTTGACTCGGGAATGGATAGAAAGCTTCTTCTCTTGGGTGTGGTTTTTGTACTTTGGCATTTTACTGAAGGCCTCTTAATATTTTGCCTTATATGCTACAGCTGTTCCATTTCAGTTCAGCATTTCTCAGAAACCATTCCCTCCACTGAGTTGGGCAGGTATCAGCGAAGAGCCTGAAAGCAGCACTCCTTTGGGAAGATTAGGACAGATTTGTGCTCTGTGCTATCTATACCTGTGTCATTTCCCACTAAGAATAAGCTCACAGCTGAGCTCACAGAATGAGCACAGACCCCTGCAGAACACTGTACTTATGAAAACCAGGATCCCATGGGTAGTCATCAGCCAAACAGACCCAATAACCCTCACTATTCCCAAGAGCTAAACAAATTAGCTACACAGACACTCCCACTTGGCTTCAGTCCCCCTAATGAAACCCTCTTTTAAAATACAGCTCCACACAGAAACACAGCTCTGTTTGCAAGCAAGTTTTCCTTTTTTTTCCTCCAGTGAGTTGCTGATTGTTTCTTATTTTCCCAACAGACAGAAAAGACATTAATTACTTGTTACATTGACTCCTGTAGTACTAGTTTTTCAGCCCTATTAGATTTAATGACCCCTACAAATTTTCTGCTGGACCTGTCGACCTTCTCAGAGAGCTCTGTCCCCCACCCACAGAAAGGCAGAGCTCAGCTGCCTTTTGCACCCCTGAGCAATGATTAGTGAAACACCCAACTGTGAGAATAAAAGGGACATCTTGTGGCCTCTCTGAATCCCAGGAGGGCTGCTTGCACAGTCACCCTGGCACTATCCCTGCCCTGCCTGTAAGCAGCATTGCCATTCCCAAGGCTGCCACAGTGGAGCTCCTTGCCTGTGCTCCACTAAAGTCTGCTCAAGCTCCTTTTCAACAGTGCAAGGGGTGGTGCTAATGAAGGCCACACTTCTCCAGAGAGGCTGGCAGGGGATGGTTGCTCTTCAGCTGCTGTCACCTTAGACAAGGAAGGAAAATGTGGCACTGGCTGTGAATTTGCTCTGAGCTGGACTTGCCAGGGAAGACACAGCCAGGGGAACCCCATCATTGCTGCCTGGCTGGATTAGCCATGCTATGGCAGCAACTTGCTTGTCCCTGCTGCCCACAGGCTTGGAGCAGAGCACGGATAGTGTATTGGGGTTCCCAACACCTCTGAGGGTTCAGCCCTTGCAGAGAAACAGCTGAAATCAATTAGGGAGATGGCATGATCGGATATGTCTTGAAAAATCAAAAAGGTTTTAATAACGAAAGAAAATAACACAAAAACAAAGAGAAAAGCTGAGCACAGGTCCCATGCACTTGCTACAACACCCCGAAAATGCGTGGAGCACCTGTGTTTTCAGTCTTTAGTACTTGACCGTTCAGGTGGGCTATTTGGCCCCTGGCCCAGCAAAACCAGCAACAGGCTTTGAGCTACACTTTCCAAGCCCAATCAATGCCTCTGTGCTGGCACTGAGCCAATTACTATGAGAAGGGCATGGACAGTTCCAGGTAAACTTCCTAAACTGTCTGGAGGTAAACTGAAACCCCTTTCCTTATATAGAAATGCCCACTGGGGTGTGGGGGGTGCCTTCCTACAGTAGTAGATGGCCCTTGGTGGTCCAGCCACCATCTCCTGCCTTTCCTCTTCACAGGCCACAGACCCTGGGCCACCTGGTTTGCCACCGTGCTGGGCAGGCACTCGAGCTAACACATCTTTTCTTAATGGGTTAAAGAAACTTCATCCCTTCTGGGCACAACCACTGCTCAAGTGGGCCTGCCCCACCAGAAGAAGGGATCCCAAGCAGCCTCACCCCCTGACACTGCCTGCCCTACTTTTTTGGTTGGCTTTAGATGCAAAAGAGAGGAGATGTGACAGGCAGTTTATGGGAGATACTGATTGCTGGCACCCTGCACTTTGCTTTTGTCATGTCAAGTCATCTGCAAGCTGCTCAGAGCCTCTGTGATGGTGCTCTTTGCTTGCTCACATGGAAATGAAGTGAAAGCCAGGCTGACATGCACGACTGTGCAGAGAAGCAAATGCAGAGCCTGAGTTGCACTTCCACCAAACCTGAGCCCCTGAGCCTCACCAGTGCCTGGGGAAAGTCTGTTTCACAGAAAGAAATTTCACTTTGGATGACAGGAAGACAAGGTTTATGTAACCTCAAACCCAAAAGCAATCAAAGGCATGTGAATTGTCCAACAGAATGCTGCTGCCTGCCCTGCTTTTGTCTGTGTTTTTCCTTCCTCTGTTCCTGGCCACCCTGAGGCACTTCACAGGTGACAAATCACCACCCTGATGGTCACTAGCCTTTAGTGTGAGCCAGGTCGGTTCACAGGGCAGGGTAACCTGAGTGTCTGGCTGGGTGTNATCCATCCATCCACCCGTCCTCAGACTCTCCCTCTGTCTCTCTTCTCTCTCCTCACCTCCCTCTGTATAAAGGAAAGGTGACTTTTTTTGCACAGTTGTTCTAATACATCACTTGACCTATGAAATGTGAGCTGGGGAAACGGAGAGAAACACCAGAAGTATAAGGATACTGTAAGTCTTTCCAGAGCATGATGTGACCCAATTTAGCTCAATCACAAGTATCTTAACTCCCCCACAGCCCCACAATATTTTCATTTTCAATATGCTAGATTTCTAGAACAGTCTAGTTTTCAGTAATGGCAAAGTATTCTCTTAATAAAATGAAAATATATCTTTACTCCCCAGCAGAAAAATACACTGTTTGCACTTTGGGACCACAGTTGAACAGGAAGAGAAGCCTTATCAGAACAGTTCACACAATAAAGCTTTTGGTTGCAGACAGACTTTGGATGGTAAGATCTCAGACACATGATCACTCTTTCAGTGAATTCAATTTCACACAAAAACCTGAGTAGTGAGACCTGCTGTGATCACAGGTGACAGATGGAACCACTGTGAGTCATATTAGTAGCTTACTTCCCATGCACAGACACAGAGATGTAGTCAGCAGTTGATACTGGGTCCCTCCCAAATGAAAATGTGCTCAAATGTCTCCAACTTGAAAAAGAGGATAATAAAAATCTCCCAAAGAGACTCATTTAAAACAGAAGTTATTCAATTTTCTTTTGTTTTACACCAGATGTGCTCCAGACGTGCAAACTCAGCCTCTAAAGATTTTCCTGCCTACTACAGTCTCCTCTTCTAACTACTCATCAAAGCACACCAGGTAAAAATTTCCTTCCTCCACATCACTAGTCACCAATACAACCTTGTCATTTCAATTTCTCACACCTCTTCTTTCCCCCTGCCCTGTATCTCTGCAAAGTCTCATCTCGACAGCTTATTGCCATTGGCTACTTATGTTGAACAAAGTGTTCCCAATTTCAAACACAATGAAAAGAAAAATCAGCAGCACAAAAAAGAGAAAATTAACAATGGAAACCACTCTCCCAGGGCTGGCTAGGTTCTTTAGGTTCAACACCTGAATCTTTTGCTTTACAGAAGCACAGACTCACCTGCTGGTGCTATTCTTCATTTCCTCTGGAGTTTGTTACACTGAACAGTCTGTTCCCAAAGAGGGAAAAAGCACTGGGGCAGGTGCCAACCTGAGCCCCCCCATCTCCTGAACGGCACAAAAGTGTGGTGCTGCCCCTGAGATCTTCCTCAGGCTTGTCTATAGGCACATCTCCACACCTGCCGGGAACCCAACCTATGTTTTACAATAAGCAATGATTGGGAGACATGAATCATCTCCTCAATCCTCTGTTACAGGCACACAAGATGTACCTCTTTCCCCTGTTCCTGCTGGAACTCCAGCAAGCTGTTCTCATACCAGCTTTTCACTTTAGAAAGCAATTTGTCAGTACAAGTGATGCTTAAATTTTAAAAGTTAGTGACTAGTGCTGGGATTCGGAATCTCAGTCTTGACTCAGGCAGACCAAATCAGGCCACTGCCTCTTTGGATTGAGGCTTGGTAGCCAGAACTCCATTTTGTTCTGATTGCTAGTATTTAAAATTTTAGCGTGTTAAAAATGGCATCTCAGGATGTCAGTCTACAGACACAGCCTGTGTTTGAGGGCACTTCTGAGAGCACCAAAGCACACAAAGCCTGGTACATGCCTACAGCCATTTGGCTACGGGACAGAGAAGAAAGACAAAAGCAAGCAGGTTTTCTTTTGGGACAGAGTCTCTACTTTACCTGATGTTTTTTACGGCCAGAAGGTTGCTCCTTACCACTCATCCATGCAGGAGAGCAAAGAAGGGGAAAGCTACAGGCTTTGCTTCAAAGACAGAAACAATTGCCTGGTTCCATTGTACCACAGACTGCTTCTAGCACCTGCTTTAGGAGACAGTTGAGGAAAAGCCTGCTTGGCTACTGTGTGGGAGGTTTTGAAGCTATTATCTTTCCTAAGGAGTATCCCCCTACTCTGTGAAATGCAATTTCTCCTTAGAGCAAGATGTCCAGCCTCAGAGGACCTGGTCTTATACTTTCGTCCTAGTCTTGCAGAACAATGCACTGTTCCTTAAGTCTTGTCCCAAGTAAACTCACACTTTTATCCTAGAGCAGTACACAGATAACAGATTTAGCTGGAAAATCCCTTAATCCTTCAAATGATGCCTTGCAGAATTTTATTTTCTTAAAAAGGAAAGGATAAAATGATATGAGAAAAGTCTCACTCCTGCTAATATTCACGAAGTAGATGCTACGTGCTTCAGAAGATTTAAAGATTACCTTCCAAAACATGCATTTCCCAGGCTAGGCATGATGCTGCTCTACAATTAAAAAAAAAAAAATAAATTGCCAATTGTTCTTTTTGTTCACCTTGTATTTTGCAAGAAAGCAAAAATTTGACCTTTATTTGTGTCAACACCAGGATATTCTGCACATTCCCTGTGTCAGCAGTGGAAGGACACACACTGCTGTTGCATGTTGCCTGGCTTATTTCCCTAAGCAACTGCAGATAAAGTAACCCTATTACTGCTGTGCTTTGTGAGACACTGACCCAAATTTACCACAGTGAGGTGTAAAACGTGAATGGCAGCTACAGTCTGTGAAACTACACAATGGGTAGAGAACAAGGATTGAACATGATAATGCTTAGGTTGATCCAGGAAAGGATGTCTTAGAAATCTGCAGGAGTCTGCCACATAGCATGCTGCCTCTCTAAGCCAATATGATTCAGGCTGAAAACTGAATCTGTCTCCTGCTATTTAATTCTGTGTGGTTTTACTAACAACAAGGAGTTCACCTGTCTAATGTTCCTCTGATAGCTGCACTGGCAGCTATCTCTCTGCAGGCATCAGAAATTTTTAAGGCTAGAACAGGTCATCAAGACCATCTCTCCCTACCCCTGCTCATAAAGATGTTCTTACTGACCCTTACCCTCTGCCCATTGCCTAGTGCTTTAATGAGAGTGCATTTGGAAAAAGGCTGTGTGTCTGGAGGTCTGGGAATGGGAAACGGTCTGGGATCTCTGATCCACTGCTCAGAAAAGGTCTGGTGTAACACTGAAGACACAAAGAGAGCAGAGAGTTCTCAGCAGCCATCTACCCTCCTTCTGTGGGCTGGGTGATTGCCTTGTGCACCCCTTGGCACCACAGCAGAGACCAGCACCTCATTTTTAGAAGCTTGCAAGTGACACATCTGTACCATCCTCCCCAGGGCTTGTAGATTTTTTTTATTGCTGGTTATTTGTACATTGAAGGTTTTAAAGAAGGAAAGAGAACACCAGATTAATAAGGTAAGCAAATGGAAATCTTCTACCTTATTTTGTCTGCTCCTGGGGAAAATACTTATGTGGCAAAGTATTTTTAAAGTGGCAGTTAGGAAGGTATAAGCTTTCTGCAGTCCCTATATTTGATAGTAGATGTATTTTGGAAGATAGATACAGCACTACATACTTGGACATCTAATACCAAAAGACCCAGTCCAGTTCCCAGGAGAGATTTGTAAATGTGGCAAATCTCAGCACAGCTGGAAGGCCCTGACCAAGAGAGAACATCATGGTGACAGGAAGGCTTCTGTCAGGATCAATTTACTTTGGCAAAATGTATTTAGGAAGCTTGGTAGAAAATATTATCCTGTTACAGACAGCTCTGGCTATGCCAGAGAGTCTTTTGCATATACTTCCCCCAAGGCAAGAAGGGTTTATGACTTCTTTGTCCTCAGTAAAATAAAAATTGCACTCAACATCCTTCTCTTCTTTAGCATCCCTCCCTTCTGTACGCTGCCCAAACCCACCTTAAAATAAAACTTTGGCAGAGTCATCTATCACTGTGAATATAAGAGCAGATATTTCATGAAACTTAAAAAAAGTAATATCCATATTCTTTGCCCAAACATAAAACATGATAGATATGGATTGGTTGCCATTTTTTATGAATCTGCTCAGAGCCCCAGTGGATATAAATTATGGTAAAGGGCAAACTACAAGTTCTACATGACTTGGCTTGTAGTAATGAGAAACTAACCCTGCACAGAGTGTGTCACCAGATGACATACTGCTGCTCGTAGTTATCGTTAGTATCCATCAATTTCTTGTTGGGGGAATTCTCCCTGCACTTACCCTGTTTGTCAGAGGCCTTGGTAACAATCCAAGCAGTTATGCCTGCTCAGTCAAGTCAACAGCCAGTGACCAGTTACAATGATCCTGGTTTTCTGAAAACTTATTTGGTTTTAAGGAAGAAAGAAAAGGATCTTACTTCTTTTGCAGTGTGTCCAATTTCTGCCACTCCAGCCTCTGGCAGAGGTAAGTCTTCAAGTCCAAAGAAACTAGCTTTGTCTTTCTTGATGCATCCCTGCCTTTTGCTATGTATGGCAGCAATGTTTCTATCATCATGAGAAGTCAGAATGCCAGCCTCCAATTCAGTATCTGGGTACTGATGTGCAAAACCTAACAGAGACTCACCTAAAACTTAAAAAGGCAAGCAGAAAAAAATATTCTTATTTAGAGTGTGGCCTATGTGCCAACTGCCACTGCTTTCAGAGATCGTCCTCTTTACATGAGACTGAGGAAAAAAGTTTAGAGCCACTTTAGTCTTACCTCCCTATCATGAGCAGAGGGCTGTTATCTCACCTCTTTAGACAGCTAAAGCAGAGAGCCAGAGCACTGCTCCCACTGTCTTCCTGGCTGCTACTAAACTTTCACAGACACTTTTAACAACTGGAACATCTATCTGGTGGTGATGGGGCTCATTTGCATGTAGAAATTAAAACAACATCCATATTCCTGGATTCATTCTGGACACAAATGTCCACAGTGCTGGCCCCAAGAGGAGAAATGAAAGTGTTACTCTGAGGTAAACTGGATGTGATTAAGTCTGTTGGCTTCAGCAAGGGTATCCAAATGACAGAAGGGATTAAAAGGGAGAGCAGCAGGCAGGCAGGCAGTGGTAGTGCAGGCTGCTGCTAAGGTTGCTTTGTGACCTCAGGGAGCGGGAGCTGCTCAGCACACAACTGCCTATTTCTTATCTTAATGATATCAGCCAGAACCACACTGGCTTTTGATGTTTACTGCAAGAAAAAACACAAGGCAGTAGAACTTCAAAGGGGACTAAAAAGCTCAAGTAGAGACCAAGAACCAGGATCCTGTCCTCAGTGCACTCCAAAGCCTGCCTCTCAAACCAGAACAACTTGATGCTACAATGACAGCATCTGATTGGGTTTATAGTACAGTTTATAGAGCACACAGAACAGGCTGGGGTCCCTTTTTCCATTTGCAAATCTTACTGAATTTCGGAAATTGAAAAGCTGGAAAACAAACCATTGTGTCCAAAGCAGGGAACAAGGGGAAAAGGCTGTTTTGGACAACACCATGCCTGGATCTTCCTCTGATGCTCTTGGGTACCTCAGACATGCCCCTTACCCTTCACCCACTTTACCAGCCCAGCCAGAGTTGGGGACAGGCTCAAGCTGAAAGGCAGAAACAATTTTGCTTTAAATCATATTCTCTGCTGAGAAGCTGATGATACTGAAGCTTCAGAAGATGGAAAAGTGCCAGTGCCTGCACTGTGGGACCCCACTGTATGTTTTGCATAGACTGATGCTCAAATGCTTGGCCTCCTTGTGGTAGAGATCTAGAGGAGAATTCTTGGCTTTATCCTGTTGGTTATAGAGAAAACTCAAGTTCAGTGATCTGATTCAAGTATGATGAAGTGTCCAACAATGCCTGAAGACTGTTCTGGCATTTAGATATATATTAAAACTCTCATGCATTTTTGGAGCATGACTTCTGTTTTAACTCTTTGGGTTATCAGTGATAGGAGAGAGTAGCACATGTTTCAGTTCCCTTCAAGGAAGTACAATTGGCAGGGAATCATATCAGGTGCTCTCAGCTTGGTGTAGGGCAATGAATCTAAGGAAGAACTCATGACTGATTCCTCTCTCTTCATTGCTAGGCTGGGTGGCTGATAAGTCCTAGAAGGACTCATGCACAGGCAGTACTGTTTGGGAAAATGATGGCAAACCGCCCCCACTGAAGTGTGATGGAATTTACTGTCTAATCCAAACTGGAATTTTTGGACATACTTTATGAGAATGCCCACCAAGGTGTTTTTTGAAAAGACTCTAATTCTTAAATACAGGTGTAGTATTTCTTACAGGCCCAGGGAAAAACTGCAACTCTACAGGGAGCACATGGGCATGTGAGGGTCAGGAAAGGAAAACAGGGCCTTTCTTCCTGTGCTTTCAGAACAGCTCCTGCACTGTATATTGCTTCCATGAGGCATATATCTGCTTCCCAGAAGTATCACTAAAGCACTATTTGGGAATATATTGATCAGTGGACATTTACAATGTTGTTAGTCCCAGACAAGATGACCGAAGATCAATCATTATATTGGGTCCTACTTACTTAGGAAATTGATCTTGACTTTATGAAATTTAAAGATCAATAGAAACCATCAAACGATTAGCAGGCTGTTAGTAAGGCACTGATACTCTTACAGACAGCTCTCTGGGGATTTATGCACTCATAGAAACACGCACTGTGTTTACACACATGACACCTATGGGCTGTCTATACCCTCAGCAGATGCTTGACGCTCTCACTGACTGGCACAGCTGCTCCAGAGTCTCATCCCTTCTGTGATTTCGACCCACCATTACTATTACTATCTCAGTGCCATCGTAATCTTGTACACATTCTCCTTGGGATGCACGGCAGCACTCAGCAGTTTCCATTCTTTATAATTTATCAAGAAAATTGAGCTGGTCAGTCACTAGGGAACAAAAGAAAAAGAGAATTCTGGATTGTTGTTTTTCCAAAACACAAAATAATACAAAATATGTTTGTGTCCTGAACTAATTCTTCTGAACTACAAAGAAGTTTAGGAAAGCACAGTATTTCTTATTCAATTGTGCTTGTGCCTTCAGAGATGAGCTTTGTAATCAGAACCCTACCACCACCCACAGGAAAGAAAATGGTTGTTTTGTCACAGTATTTACAAATGTCATTTTAAACCTCTGTTGCTTCCCTGGCAGGAAGGGTTTGAGCAAGCACAAAGCTATCTGTATTTCTTTCTGGCTACCTGCTAGATGGTAACTGCTTTTTTCTGTCAAAACTGCCACTACTTTGAAAATAAGGATGGGAGAACGCAGAAAATGCAGCTTGATTTGCTTTTCTTCTCCTGAAAAAAGAGATTCATGAGCTAGCTAAGCTGACAGGGTTTTGAAAGCAGATAATGACTGTCTAGTTGCAGGTGAACTCAAACCTCATACACAAAACTCTCAACTATGTTGGGAGCCCCCTGCTTTCATTTTGGTTGTTAAAACTCCACAGGTCCCAAGAGCGAAGAAAAAGATGAAATGCCTATGATTAATAGCAGTTGTGTCACACCTGCTCAGTCCCCTCATTTCCTCTCCTCCCTCCATGTAAGTACTTCAGTTTTAGTCTGAACAGTCTGGAGGAGGTTTGCAGGATAGTGAATGCCTGTGGACATTGAAAGTTGTCAGAAATTCTGCCTGGGGTTTAATCACAAGTGCTCTGCCTTGTTTGTTTGAGAGTGGCTTGAAAATGACAGAGATTAGAGGGGATTTAGAAAATCTTCTTTATTGCCTTTCAGATCCAAAGCAAAACTTAAGACAAGAAACTCCTCCATTAGGCCCATTCTCACTTTTAGGATGATGCTTTAGAAGTATCAAAGAAAGCAAGCAGAAATACAGGTGGGAAGCTCTGCTCGGAGTGAAAAGAGGCTAAGGGGAGCAGAGGGGGTGCTTTTTCCAGACAGAGTCTCTGAAAAAGAAATGTCAAATCAAGTGACTGAAGCAAAAATACCACTGTTGCCTTACAGGCTACAGAGTCTTCCCATTTCCTTGCTGATTTGTCAGAAAAGCATTAATGTTGAAGAACAGAAGATGATCTAATGTACATGACCTGAATATACAAAGTCATTCTGGGGGTTGTCAGATGGAGAAAACCTTCCTGGAGCAGAACAGAGAGATGACAATTCAAAACTCAAAAAGGACTTCGACTTTTTCACTTCCAACTTATTTTTATAAAGGAACACAGTTATCATCTTTCCTTGCCATTGACATTGCAACTGTCAACTGAATAAATAGTGATGTTTCAAAGGATCATCACACATTGGGAAGAGGGCATCAAGGAAATTAGAACACTGAGCAGGAGTCTGACTGTCACAGGAGGCATTTCAAGAAATGACTTTGTACCTCTGCCTGTGAGTGCAGCTGTGCAGTTAGTAAATACTGGCACGCCCTTTTCATTGCATTTTATTCCTCCTGGCACAGCTTCCAAAGGAAAAGCTTCTCATTTAATAGATTCCTGCCAAGTGAGGGGAGTAGCCTCATTTGCGGCGTCTGAGGATTTTGTTACATGGCACCATGTTTTAAAGCCCCCAAAGATCTCTCCAATAATGAAGCCTGCACACTCAGATGTTGGTATTGGCAAGTTGTTTGATTTAAGTGTACTTGTCCCTTTGTCAAGCTATAGTAAACAAGCTGTGCTTTTGCATTTGTGATGTGTGTGTAAAAGCAACGTGAAATGACATCAAAGCAGCTCCCCCCCGCACTGCCCACAATTCCTCTTTCAAGAGGAGCAGAAGGCATTAGCAGCACCTGGGAATAAATAAGAAAGAATCCTGCTGATGTGATCTACCCTGTGCCGAAAAAGTTAACTTTCCTGGAGATTAAGCGCTCAATGATGTGACTCAGTGATTACATTTTAGCAAGTTGTGCACAGTTTCTTTGTATGCCAAATGCGGACTGGCTGACTGCAGCAAATTTAACTAAACTACTTGGCAGCATCCAGTGCTGAACTACACTTCTCCTAGTGCTGTGCCCATGCAGAGGCACAATCCAGCTCCCATCATATCCGACAGGGACCTGCAGCCAATGATGTTATACCTACTTAGCCAAATCCAAGATTTACCAGCTTTGGTCATGACTCTGTGAAAATTTCCTTACTTATGCAGCTAATTCTGTTACAGCCCCTGAGTCTTGAGATGTTGCGTTTGACACCAGCTGGGAAAGACAGATGGGCAGAACACCTTAAGAGGGCCAGGGAGAGGCCAGAGGGAGAATTCAAGGAATTGCATGTCCAGTTTGTCAGTAAGAGACTTGGAAGGTGCCTACAATACAGTGTACAAGGATTTCACTGGGAAGAAAAGTAAGACAGTGAAAGATTTCTTGGCACAGCAGGAGAGGTATTTAAAGAGCTGAAAGGGGTACCCACAAAAGTTTTAATTGCAGACAAAATACCAGTTTGGAACAGTGAATCTAAACAGCAATTGAAAGAGATGGCTCTGAGAAGCAGCGAATTCCCCAGCTCTCCACACCTTGAGATCAAGAGAAGTTGTCTCCCTGAACCGTATAATCTTTTTAAAACACACTGTCCTGGGCTCAACACAGGTGGTGACTGAAAATCTCATTGCCCATAATGCACACAAGATGAAATAAGGTGAACTAACCAACTGTCTCCTGAAGCTCTGAGAGTCCACAGACTAATGTTGATGGAATTACTTGGATGAATTCCCAAATAAATGAGACCTTGCATGACTAGTGAGAATTTCTCCCAACAGATACCATCTATTTGACATACTCCATTGCAATAAAGCATGACCTATATCCTAATTTAGAGGGAAACAGAAAAAAGCTTGTGGTGATTTTTTTCCCCCCAAAGAATTTCTCAGTTGCTCAGGTTTGTTTTGTTTTCTGCAGACTTGACTACTGAAGTGCAATTGTCCAAATCTAATCTCAGCACATTTTTCATCATCTTTAGAATTTTGCACATCTAATTAAATATTCTTTCTCATGACTCTGCGCACATTGTTTGATTTTTTTGTTTTCTCTTTTAGAGATAGGAACAAAACATATTACCCTTAAATGTAGGGGTCACTAAACAGAATTCAGTGAAAAGTCATTTTAGCAATCTATCTGCAGAAGAAAAGTTATTCAAAATACAAAACATGAAATTCCTTAAATTAGTTTTAGGCTAAGAGGAGATGCAAACAAATCGAAAAATGGTCCCCGGGCTTGACTGAAAACCTCCTTATCTGTAAATTGGCCTTTTTTTTCCAAGTTCTTTTGGCAGCTTTGGCCTGAAGAAAGGTCTAGATGATATGACTGCTTTCTTAGGAGAGCAATAAGATTAATGGGACAGATTCTCATCCGCTGTATATAGACAATTCTCTGGGACTTACAGTCTCTGAGGGTCTTGCCCAATATAATTTCACAATGATGAAACAATTCTTAAAGGGGAGGGTTACATTTCAGAAGGCTGTGAAAGCACTGAAGCATCATTTTAGCCAGCAATGCTAGAAATGGGTATTTTTCCCATCCTCCTAGCAGCAGAAGATAGTGGACACTTTGTGATTAATTTCAGATTCTGCAGTTCTTCTCAGTCTGTGGCACTGAGAATGTCAGCCCAGCTTACTCTGGCAATTATTCTGAACCAAGAGGACATCTTTAACGAGCCAGGACTCTATTGCTGACCTGTTTCCAACTCATTAATGCTTTTAAAGTCTTTGCCATCTTTCACTTCCACATCACCTTCCTCACAGATGTACTTACTAGCACACCTGGCACTTTGCTAACAAATGATGAGCATGCAGCTCTCAGCCGGGAGAGATCTTACTCCAAAAATTAAAGCTGCACTTTGAAAATGCATTTGGAGTGACAGTGAACTCCATCAATTCTCCATTGGTTATTAAATCAGCAACACCTCAGTCAAAACCTGTGCAGTCGTCCGAGTCCAATACCATTTTTCACTGATACCACACTATTCCAAAGACTTTCTTCTTAGCTCTTGAATAATTAAACAATATCCTTGCAACATGAAAACAGCCATACTGAATCAGGCCAGAAGTTCATCTAGCCTCCTATCTTTTCTCTGGCAGTGGCTGGGATGAATTCCAAAGGAAAACAACCACCTTTCCCCTGAAACACACTTCATCCTTTCAGCAATCAGCATTGTAAGGCGTTCCTGAGCTGCAGGTTGAGTCACATTTCACAGCTGCTGGTGATCAGCTCTGCCCCAAGCCCTTCTAACATACTGAGCCTCTCTGTGATAGTGTCTAGGGGCAGAGTGGTCACATTCTCAGATGACACAATTAATCAATTGCACAGAAATGCCAATATGCCACTACACAAATGAAGCTAGCTTTGATGATGACCATTCTCCCTATTTATATAATACATGCATAATAATTACCAAAATATTTCCGGTCTTATCACACACAAAAGTCAGCTTGTGACAAGACAGAAATAATCTTCTTGTGGTTTAAAGTTTTTTTGCATACTAATTTCCCTTGTTATCATTGTGCAAAAATTTATTAGACTGTAGTTCTTTGGACAGAGACTAAGAGCCATACTTAATCCAGAGCTTAAATCCAGACGTCCTTGATACATGTTTTGCTGTCTGAAAGAATATTATGTTTTGTTTCATATTTTTCCTGTATTTTGTAAAGTGGATATCTGAAGCCTTCTGCAGGGAAGACACTCCTGGAGTTGTGTGCTATTACACAATTAATCTCTCCTGGACTCAGTAAATGGGGATAAACCAGTGGCACTGTTGCCCTGATGAGGCTGCTGAATTCCCGCAGTGCTGAGCCGGAGCTGCCTGAGCTCTGGCTCAGTGTGAACCCAGGGACTGGATAAAAGCTGCTCAGGCTTCCTCCTCTCTAAATGTAGCTTTGAAACCAAGGGTTGTCACCTGCCTGAACAGACAGCAATGCTGTAGAAAAACCCATCTCTCTGAAGGAATAGTTGGGATGGACACAGTGTCCCTTGGTGGGAGCTCTGCCACACAAAGTACCTGCCCAGAGACTGTCCTTGCCCTGGGGAAAAACCTAAGGAGCTATGGATAAGGAGTGTGAGGGCTGATTCCCTTTGCCTCCCCTCCTCCTTCCTGCTCTGAGGAGGGCGAGAGGCAGGAGGGACACGTGTGAGTGATGGGGGGAGAAGGAGAGAAGCTGCTCTTCCCTACAGTCTGAACACATGATATGCAATCAGGGTGCTAAAGCTGTCACAAAGCAAATACGCTGCATTGGTTAAGATAAAAATTGTCTGCATAGAGTTACTTACAAATACAATAACAATTACTCACCAAGTAGGCGGGTGCAGCTGAATGTGGAAACCATGCTAGCACCAAAGTCTGCCTGTCTCTCGGAGATTTTACTGCCTGGATTTTGGTACCATTCCTAACACTGACACCTGAGAACAGAGATGTGCTTTGTGGGAAGATAAATGGCATATTTATCCAAGGAGTGTCCTGGTAGCTGTCAGCGAGAGCCTCTCATCCATCATGCTGTCCCCTGTCCTAAGGGAAAGTTCATCTATCCCGTTACATATTCTGATAACCTGGTGGTGCTTTAAGACCACACTCTACCTACTGGAAATCACCATTGAAAGACAGGTTTGCTGCCTTTCCCCTCCACCAGCAGCCCTGCTTGTGCTGGAGTCAATCTGAACATCACTTGCAGCAGTCAGAGCCGGAGCAGCGAGGACAGAGCAGCTCCCGCTGCTCTCTTCAGGCTGACAGCTGCTGTGTATCCAGCCCCACAGTCCTGACATGGGACACACTGCTGCTCTGAAGTGCCACCTGTGGGGAGCCCATGCTGTCCTGTGCTGCTCCTTGTTCTCTTCCTTGAAATGCAGGCAATTTGTTATGTCTACACTAGGGAGTAGAATTTTTAAATGAGGAGGTGTTGCAAAACAAAGTCTTCCCACCATCAGACAGGAATGGTGGCACCCAGTTTGCACAAGGACGGAGTGCTTGCTATTCAGTCTAAAAGCTCAGACATGCTTCTGCAGGGCCAAAAACACTTTTAGGACCAAAACCAATTAAAAAACCCATCAAGAAATACCTTTAAAATTGCCAAAGTTTTAGCTTTTACATTCTCTTCAGTGTTTCACATGATTTCCGCTCCATACTAGAACAGCTTCTCCTCAAGTCCCTGTTCACCAGGGCGCTTGAAAATGTGTAAATTTAAGTGTCAACATCAATGAAGTACTTGCATGCTTAAAAGTCCTGCTAAACAGAGGGCCTGGGCTATTTCTCACTGCAAAAACAGGGCTCTCCCCTCATCAAGCCTCCTGTGCCAGGCCAGATGCTCGGTGACACAGTACAGGAATACCTGCACCACTGTGAGGAATTGTGGTCACATTATTTCTGCACAGGGGTTATACTGCAGCTCTCTGGGCTGAGGTAAAATAAAACACCAGCTCTTGAGAGTGTTTGTATGGACACTCTCCCAAGAGCACAGCTCCCAGCTGCAGCAGTGTCATTTCTTGTTGTGGTGAGAAAGCTCTTCATTGGAGAAGGCAAACTGAGCAGCTAAAAGGGTCTCTCACTTTTTTAACAAGGGAAGGAATGTGCCACAATCAAAAGTCCATCAAAAAGTTTCTCCTCCAGGAATAAAAAATGAGAGAGTACGTCAGTAGGGAATTTTACAGTTTTCCTCGGTATCACAATGGGACAATTGGCAGATATAAAGCAAAACAGCAGTGAGAAGGAATGAAACCAGGGCAAGAAAGTTCCTCCCTTAAGTTCCTCCCTTATAGCCAGAGTGAAAATATTTCCTTGAACTGCAGGTAAAGATAGATGAATTTCCCCCAAAGGAAAAATAAAGCTGGAACTACTCATAAAATCCACCTGAATCTACCAGTTAGTCATCACTTGAAATCTAAATAAAACAAACTTCATTTTTACTGGAATCCTGTAGAAGAAAAGAAAGTATTTTTTAACAAAAAGCAAAGAATGCACCTGAGTAAGAACATCATTCACCTTCACAATCTCCCCAATGCCACTTCTGTGACATTCCTGTTTACTGACTGTCTTCCTTTCCTGTGTACCAATATCTTAGTGACCAAAATGAGATCTGTAATTTGGGCTTTAATATGGGTGTCTGTGAAACAAAGTTTTCCAAGGATTTCCTTTCCCCTGCTCCATGAACCTCCAAAAAAAAAAAAAAAAGCAGTCACTGGGTCTGATATGAAATTAGCTCCCTTTATCTTTGGCTTTGACTACTAACCTTGGGAAAAAAAAAATTTTGGTCAATTCTTGTGGTAGTCAACATCCTCCTATGTGTTCGGACAACACCTCTTGTGATTGGCTCTTGTTACACTATGGACAAGTTCTGAGGTGGTTCCCACAACACATCCCAAGCATCACAAAAAACAGTGTAAAGCTATTCAGCATTTTGGTTTTGCCCCTTTGTTCACTGCATGGTCCCAGGTTTTATTTACTTCACATCACTCAAACACTACACTGATGACAGAGTTTGTAATTTCCTCTTCTTTACTATGGGATTAATCCCTCTAGTTTCTAATGGTTTGACAAACAACAAAAAAAGTCTGATTTTCACAGCAAGTCTGAGAGGCCAAGTGTGGGTGCTGAATCTGGATCACACAAAACGACCACACATTATGCAGAAGATCACATCATGCTGGATTGAAAACTGCCTCGGGCAGTGACTTTGCCTTTTCCACAGTAAAGTGTGGAAATGAATGTGTATCAATAAATCCACACAGAGCAGGTGTAACAGGGCGTCTTTCCAAGCATTACTGAACCTGTCTTAATGTCACTTTAAAAGATACTTTCTAGAAATGGAGAAACTAATTCCAGTTAATTACATGGGTGCAGAAAAGCCAAAAGAGAGACATTAGGTAGCAATGTGCAGCTAAGAAGGGCCAGGGCCAGATCCAAATTTCACTGAAGTGTAAGAAATGATGAGTCTCTTGGGGACTGACTAATCAGGCTCTAAAAGCTGATAGTACAACTTTTTTTGAAAACAGGCAAACTTTTCCAAAAGTGTGTTTTCCACTAGTGGGGAAATCCAGAGGCTTCTTCATGCTGGACAGCCTGGTGGCTGTTCTCTGCTTTAAAACTGTTTTTGCAAACCACGTAGAAATAATGCTATTGATTGCTAGGGATTAATAAATATCAGTGGTGTCAGTACAGTTTTAATCACAGGATAAATATGGTGCAAAATAGGATTTCTAGGTAACAATCTATTCTAGATGAATGTTAAACTTCTCGGCAGAGTGATTTTGTAACCTCTTTGCAGAAACCATTTACAGTGTTTGATATATTTATATATGGCACCTCAGAGACCATTTTGTAGTGTCATAGGAGAAAATCTTTTGCAGAGGGCTTCAGATACTGGTCAAACCTTGTTAGTGAGTCAGGCTGTCAGCTTGTCAGATGAATTATACAGATTTGCCCGTGATTAACAAGAAATAGCTACTGCTAATTATAACAAGGCCATAAAAGCAGTATCATTCCAAATTTATGAAGAAATTAAAAATAATAAGGCAAGTGTCTTTTCATTTGAACACAAATTAAATGAGAATTAAGTGTCTTTTCTCAGTAGTTCATTCTGGTAGTTGAAGTTATAGTTAGGGTTTTTTTTTTTTTCTTTCTGGAAGATGAGATTAAATTAGAGAGATCCTACTAATTTAACTTCACTTATTATTTGATCATGCATATTTATTCACAAGTACTATTCAGCCCTTACTAGTTTTCCTCTTAATATTTTCCATGCCAAGACATTTGCAATTACAGAATTTTGCCTTCCATATTTGCTAGTAAATGGGTTTAACTGCCACAAAACACCATGGTTGTAATAAATTACTCTCCTCTGCAATTTGGTTTAGCCTAAGGTAACAACAAATGTAACTTCTTTGGAACAAACAATTTACAGTTTGCACATAAGCAAATATTTGTATGTTTAAATGCTCCTGGAGGTTTCTGTTTGTCACATTGAATCCCACAAGAAATCAGCTGTTGATTTCAGAAGGGCACGAAGTTATCATTGCAGAAACATATTTATATCTTGCTGTGGCCAGAATCATAACCATCCTCCTGAAATCCACAACTCCCTGGTAGTTTAGGAGGGTAAATTCCCTAAATGTTTGCCTGGCCACCAGGCAGCCGCTACTACCCTGGTAAGAGGGAGGGCAGAGCAAGAGGCAAGTTTGTGATTCTCCACCACATTTTCCAGCCTGGGATACAATTTTCAGTGGACACCAGCTCCTCTTTGATAATAAAGGCTGTGAACTGCACGGGCTGTTCTGTCCCACCTTGGCTTTACCTCCAGCACTGGAGAGCCTCAGAGGCCCAGCACCAACATCAAACCTCTCCCTGTGAGGCTCTGATTTTTTAATTTATTCTTTCTAAATTTCTAATTTTTTTCTAATTACGGAGCTCTAATTTTCACTCAAGAGCCAGGGAAGTGTCCTGATCTATTGGCAGATCCTGTTGGCAGAAGTAAATCAGAGATAGTGATACAGACTATAGAAAATTCCCCAAAACACCAGACCTAGCTCCGGGCAATAGTTTCTCCTGCTGGTTAGTATGGGAAGATAGGCAGTTAATAAAGCATTTTTAAGAGCGATTTGTAATGATGTCTCAGTGTTGAATTCTAGCAGAATTAGCATAAAAAAAGGCTGTTATGTGTATTTTCATTACTGAATGTAATACATTCTGAAGCACCAAAGTGCAACTTCCATTCTGAGGGCATTTCACTGCAATCTCCTGTATCTGAAGGTCTTCCAATATAGCGTCAAAACCCAAAGTCAACATATTTCCTCTATAAAATGTAAACAAAAAGTACTTCAAAATCTGGCCTGAAGCTTCAGTTTGTAGTATCCCTACAGAATACGGAATTGTTCCTGGTCAAGGAATTCTGCAGAGCAGCAATACAAAAGAATAGCTTATTTTGTATAAAAATGATAATATTTTCAGAAAATGGAACTCTACTGGGTATATTTCCATGAGGATTGAAATGCCTGTTTGGAACATACAAGCCTCTGTGAAATATTTCTCACAGTAGCTAGATAATTCATTTCCGTTGCTTTGGTGGGAAGCATTCCTGTTGAATTGAGTCTTGAATCATATAAAAAAGAAGGCTCAGAAGCACAACAGAAAAGCAGCGTGTGGATTTCAAAAACAAGCCCAAAACTCACATTACCTCTTAGGAGAAGCTTTGAAGAAATGTGCTTAGTACAAGTTGCAAAGAAGCACAACTCTGCCAGCATTAGCAGCCAAGAAATCCTCATTCATTTAAGATGGAAAAGGCAGAGCCAATTCCAAATTACACTTGCTGCCGTACAACATATGCAACAAACAAAGAAAAAGCAAGGGACTGAAGTCATCCCTGAATGCCATACATGGTATGCATTTGCAAAGTGGTTTTGTGCGTAAAAACAAAACATTATTTTAATCTACCACATTTAGTGGCCCAAAAGGTTACCTGGCTTTGTAAGGTACTAAAAGGGACAAGCCTCTCTGCCACCAAAGATGATCTCCAGTGCATCTGAGTTCCCAAATCAAACTGGGAAATTATTGGTCCTCCTGCATCACACTTCTTAAAGAAATTCAGTGGTTTACTTGCAAAACATTCTGGTATATTTAAATTGTTCTCTGGGTAACTTTCCCCACCACTATCTACCAAAAGAAGTTGATTAACCTGAAGCAATAACAATTAAATTAAAATAATTTTCATTTTGCACCACAGGGCCCTCTGTACCACAAACCTACCACAGGGCACATTTTGTGAAGTTGCACAAAATCCACAAGCCTTACCACTTATTCTGCTTCTAGATCTATCTGCATGAGATCAGACCACCACATCTGGGGTCTAAATGCTCTCCAAGGACAACCTGCCTTTTTTTGTAAGTATCTTTAAGTTGAGGAAGTCAGCTCAAAGGAATGAACTGTCTGGATTTCACCCCAAACTGCTGAGTGCTGGAATCCCACCTAAGGGAAAACAGTGTGTGTTTGAGGTTGTGCAACCAACAGCCCAAAGGTAAAAAAACAGATAGGGAAAATTTTCTTTCAGTACACTGGAGACTTTTCCATTGAGCACCAGCTTCTTGAGAGCTTTGCCCCTTCTGCCAACCACCAGTTCACAAGTGTCCTCCAACATCTCTCACTGCCCCCTACCCCTGCCTGGGGAGGGTTGTGCATTTTGCCTACAAAAGCACAGCTCTGTTCCCAGCCAGAATCCCCCAAAAAGATGACTAAAGGACAGAGGATTTCTGTATTGAAAGTCAGATTAGGACAATACTCTAGGTTTTTTATCTAGTCAGTTTTACAGTATAAATAGTAATACGTTCATCACTGTTTTTATCACAATCTGTCAAACTACCCTGTACCTACTAAAAACTGCTGTAGCACTATGAAGTGGAAGGAGTAGAAATAATTCTAGGTTTGTTCCTGACATAAAGGGTTTGTTTACACTTCAAGACTCAGTCTCAATTTCCTAACAGTCTGAAGCCTGAAGCCATCACACACATGACAATTAAACATTTTTGGGAATGAAGGCAAACATAAAAATCAGAGATTGAAGGCAACCTTTGTAGAAAACATGGTGAGTTCTTAGGGATTTCTATTTGCTTGGGAAGTTTTCATCTCAGCAGGACCAAAAGTTTTAATGAACATTAAAAAACTATAATTCACGTCTCTATCTCAGCTGCACAGCCCTACTTTGCATGAGATTTGGCAACCAAGCCCCAGCCTTGGCATGGATCTCTTGCGTGCTCCCTGCTCTCCATCTGTCCAGGCACCATTCGGAAAAGCTCCCGTCACAGTCCTGTGGAGCCCTGAATTATTCATGCTGCTCCCAGCACGCCGGGATGGGGGGAGCAGAGGGCAGCACTGACCTGAACCAAACACTTGGCTGATCCATCTTGCACAGTTCCTACAAGAGTGGGGCTGGACCAAACCACTGCTGCGTTATTGTGGTAAGTCATGACATTTTAATTAATGGCTGATTACCAAAAACATTAAATGGGATGAAAGGAGGACCTGAGTACCCTGAAATGGAAGTTGGAAATGCAAATTTCAATGAAATTATAATGAATATTTCCAGGGCCATCTTGCCAATTAGAAGAAATCCCTCATTAACCATTTATTTCACTGCGTTTACTTTCCTGGAAAATGCAACTGCAGTAAAGGGTTGATGTTTCCTTTAATTTATTACTCTTTTTGTACAGATACTATATTGTTCTGGGGTACCTGCATAAACAGAGATCATGTGGACACACACTGATACTCAAAGGGCAGAGGAAGGAAGGGAAACTCAATCATGGGAGTTACAACCAATTGCCAAAAGGATCACCAGCACCGAGCTGTGGATTAAATAGCAGTAAAGGATTTATCTCAAATGGTTCTGCCTGTGAAAGGTAGCAATAAATGATACAAATATCTAAATATATGTGTGTATGTGTGTTTTATCTGGGAAAGTCACAGTGCACTTATACTGGCAATTCTGGTTTTCCACTGAAGAAAGGACAAAAGTAAGGCACAGAAAGATGATCAATGCATCTCTTTTATCCATTGGATGAAAGCAACACAAGAGTGATTGAAGCTCTTCTGGAGCCTGGATAGTTGTGGAACAGAATCATTTACAGCCAGATGGGCTTATGAGCTCTAATTCTGTATGAACCTTCCCAAAATCTGCACGGCCTCCAGTAGAAGCACTCACTGTGTCCATCCTGGACTTCCCTATGCTCTTCACTTAGGGTCTGTAATCTCCCAGTGCCCCAGGCTGGCTCACCAGATGCTTCAGCCCTGTGCTGCTCCAAAGCAGGGAGCCTGCCCAGGCAAAGGCTCAGCTCCCCTGCCATACAGACAAATGGCACCGAATGTGTCATTATTTACCTCCTCCTGCCATCAGAGAGAAGATGCACAGGTTTGAATTATTCCACTGGAGGAAGGAACATTTTTTTCAGTGTCTCAGAACCTAGGTACTGTACACTTTCTGTCACAGCCTTCTTGCTCATCCATATCAGTGGCCCCACTGAAGTCCATAAGGCAGGCCAGACCTGGCCTGTTGTTGCTCAGCTGCAAGCAAAGATAATGTAATTTTCAAGGACTGTACTCGCTGACTACAACAAATCAGTTGCCAGTGAGCCTTTGTACATTTGGGTATTTTGTGTTATTGATGGCTTTAAACACCTGGATATTGCTATCTAAAAAGATTTAGAACAGAATATTTATGGAGAAAAATAAATGACCATATGGATGAGCAGGGGCTTATTGTGGGGCTACATCTGAGCACTTACAGAACATAGCTACAAAGTTCCTACTAACTTCAGGGATTAAATCTGCAGGGACACAGCAAAGAAACACAGCACAGTCTTATCAACCAAGTTTTTAATCTCTGAATTTCTTCCTATGTGCATAGTTCTCAAATTTTCAGCTTATATTTTTTATGTGCAGAATTACCATTCCACTCCAATCCTTAAGGAATACCCCTAACAAAAAGGATGCCAAGAAAAAAAATAATAGAGATTTAAAAGAAGATAATAGTATTTTTTCATTACTCGATTGACTTCTAATGGAATTTTCTATGATTTATATTTAGGGGGACTCTCAGAACACATATAGGATAACCAACCCTTCCTTAAAGATCACCATGATTTAGCATCACCTGTTTTATATATCTGGAAAGTCACATTTAATTCTTCATTTTAAATATTCAATAGGATGTGTCTAGGGGCATTTTTCATTTGGTTATATTAACATCCTCTGACAAGTGAATATAA
This sequence comes from Cyanoderma ruficeps, assembly GCA_008694505.1. Lineage (NCBI taxonomy): Eukaryota > Metazoa > Chordata > Aves > Passeriformes > Timaliidae > Cyanoderma > Cyanoderma ruficeps. The sequence continues at coordinate 439,271 of VZDJ01000277.1, read as the reverse complement.
TAATGAGATTAACAGTCCAGCTGTGAAACAAAACTCTTAAATTCTGTAACTTTTGCTAGGCAAGCAGTTATGTTATGGCAGGTTTGGTGAGCTGCTTTGACTTATCTGTCACCCACTCATTCCCCTGCAATAGGAATATAAGAGATCTTCAAAAGCCATGAGACAGGTCTGTCTATTCATGTCACTATGAAGAACTTCTGCCCCAAAATACAAGAGCCTGTGAAGATCTGGACTCCCACTATTTCCTCTCCTTCATAAAACGCAGAAGTCAAGAACAAAACTTGACTATGAAAGAAGTCTAATTGTTTACAACATGTAGACAGAGCTGTACAAATCACAGGGAAGAGGATGCCAGCTCTGGACATGAATGCTGTCAGCCAGGACTGAGCCTGAGGTGTGGGTGCTCCACAGGAGTGCTTGCAAAAAGCAATACTTGAGCCATTGATTTCATCAATAACCTGCAAGCAAAGACAAGATCACGTACTGACACATTTGCAGGTGACAAGTTGTGGCTGAATGACACGTCATGAGGAGGACAAGCCAGTTAAAATGATGGGGATCATTGGGAAGCTATGCCAGGTTAAATTAACTAAATTTTAATTAGCCAAGTGCAAGGTGTTTAGAAATAAGAAATAGGGATCTACTTGCAGGAGGGGGAATGCCTCTGGGGTATTTTAGAAATAAGAAATATGGATCTACTTGCAGGAGGGGGAATGCCTCTGGGGTATCAGAAAGGATCTGCATTATATTGCACAGATATCTACACATGCCTACCAGCTCCCAGTATTATCCCAACTGTATGAAAATGGAAACTCATTCCTTAAATTTGAATACCAGAGGGCAACAAGAAGCAGGGAAGTTTAGACAGTACTTGTGAGACCTTGAATTCGTACACAGCGTGTTCATGTCTTGTCTTAGAAAAAAAGCTGGAGAAAATACAGAAAACAGTCCCAAAACCTTGACTACTTGGACATATGAAAAATTCTGTATAGTGAGACTACAGAAATCTCAGGACATTTAGTTCATAAAAAAGAAGATTGACAAGTGACTGGTTTATACAGTGTAAGCACTTTCCCATGGAGAAAACAAACACCGGGTACTTAGAGCCTCTCTTGTCCAGAGAAATTATACAAGAACTGATGGCTGGGAACAGAAGCCAGAGAAATTCATTTGGGAAACAAGGCACTGCTTTTGAACGCTGAGCCAAGCAGTACATCAAGTTCCGTGTTTCTCTACTTTTCAGTTGGGGGATGCCTTTGGAGAGTAAGTATTGCACAGGCACAAGTTCTCAGGCACAGTCTGAGAGAGCCAGGATAAGCTTTAATATGCAATGATCTTCTTCCTTTTTTTTCTTACCCTAAAGTAAATAAATTTATCCACATACATGGACCTTTTGCAAGTGTCAAAGAGATGTAATAATTTCCTTTAATTATCAAACACGGCAGTGCAGCAAAGGGGCCCCATTATTTCTAGAGACAAATATGCTGCTAACAGGCAGTGACACCACTTACAACACCTAGCCATGAAAATGTCTGCCATCACTGCTGCTGAGGGGACAGGTTATATCAGTAAACTTTTAATATTATGCTGTGAAGGATGGCTCATTTAGTATTGTTAGTTCCTCCCTGGTGACATTTCCCATAATTTCTCACTGGAAATTTCACATTCTTCTCCTGAGTGGGTCTAGCTCCTCTTAGGTGCACTTTAGGGCCTTCCTAAAGCTGCTCAGTTCACTTTCAGCTCACCAGATAAGTTGCAGTGTTACTCTAGATTGGCTTCACTGTCAGTCAGCAGCAGACGTTACTGCCAAGTGTGGGCAAAATCCACAGCATGTCACTGCAGAAAAGAAGGAAATCTCAAGCCTAAAAGCTCAACAAATTATATTAGGAAAACCTGCTTTAGCTCTTCATGATACCTGAGTAGCCAGCCTGGGGCAAACAATAAAATATCCAAAACCAAAACTTGTGTCTGTATATATATTTGTAGGCACCTCACTGCATTGGGAACCCTTTAAACTCACATCCATTTTGCTCTTGTAAATAGGTAGGGATGTCCTTAAATTACTTCTCCTGAACAATTTTAATTTCTCCAATGAAACCCTTATGGACTTAGAAGTGATTTTATGTGAGAGCAAAGATGAGGAAATTTTGGAACAGGCTTTGAAACAGAAAACATCTATTCCTTTTAAACGTGGCACTGCAAAAGGAGAAAAGAATTTAAATTAAACAGCATTGTCTCTGCAACATAGAACATGCCCTAATGTTCCATCTCTGGTTATGTCTCTAAAGGTGTTAGCTGATTTCACTTGAATTAGCTGCATGTGGAAAAGACCCAAACAAATAAATTAATAATCCAAAACCCATCCCACCCCAACAAACCAAACCAAACCAAAAAATCCAACCAGAATTGTAGCAAGCTGGCACAAGAGATCTGTAAAACAAGCTGAAAAAAATTTGCTTACTCATTTTGCCATATTATTATGTATAAAAGCTGCTCAAACATGCCTTAGACCTTTCTGTGCCTGCTATGCCCGTATCAGCTGCTGGCAAGCAGAGTTCTTGCAGTAAATAAATGCTTCCTCATTCCAGGATTTCTGCAGCCTGTGTTCTGCCATGAAAGCACCAAGAAGTGATTTCATTCCCCTGGGTGAAGAGCCTGAACAAAGCTTAACACATCTCATGCCAACCCCCCAAACTGGATTTCAGTGATGCACGGGCTGTGGCAGAACAACAGCAGGTGCCAGATGGAAATCCCTCACACCTTATGTGCATAGGAAGGGTGCCTCTGAGGACACCACCACAGAACCTGACAGGGCTTGGTCTCTCACAACACACTTGCCATGATAGCACCTGAGAGTGACAGTGAAGAATTCCTGTATTCCAGGCTGCTCCTGGTCCATAAACTCTTGTGATCCTGGCCCTCGCTGATTTCTGGGACAACAGAATCAGATGACAAGAGACAGATCGATGGTGCTCTGCACTGATTTAAGATGTCTTCCTCTTTCCCTCAAGAAGAGCAGAATTAACCTTTAGTTACAGAAGCCAAAGCTATCATTTACTTAAATAAAATGAAGAGCACTTTACATCAGACATGACTGAGCCCTCTAAATGGAGAGGTACTCCTTCAGTACAAGGTACTGCAGGCACCTGCAGATTCTCTCTGTCAAAAAAACCCTGAGCATAGGAGCTTTTGGAAAGCAGGAGAGTATTTAAAAACACAGGCTTCTACTGAAATTGTAAAAATTATAATAAAAATATCCAAGTTCCTTTATTTTCATACAAATAGATTTACAAAGAAGAGGTTTGCCAGCAGTTCATTTAATGAACTGCATCATAAAATGGTGCCTCAAAGCCCCGGCTGGAGAGGGAAGGGGATTTTTGGGGGTTTTTTTTGGGTATTTTTTGTGCCCCCAGATGAGGTCTCCAGCTCCATTTTCAAAAGCACAAAACTCAAATTAGAAGAAGACGACTCAGGTTTGTTGCCTGCCAGGGGATATAAGCATATGCTCAAGCATTCAGCAATGGGCTTCAGCACAACCTTTGCCAAACTGAGCCCTAAAATTTCAGGTTTTACTGACTCTGTCATTACAGCAGAGCATTTACAGATTGCCCAATGTGTCACACACACCACCAGCACTCTGCTCCTCACCCCTCCTTAGCTCGTCTGTGCTTCCTCTAAACTCACACAAAAAAGTGATTTCCAGGTAACTTGAGGGTGAAGGAAAAAAAGAAAGGATTTGGTTCGGCAATAGGTGATAATCAGAACTGGCATTCCAAGCTGGTTTTACCAGAACAGAACAAGAGGAGCTTCTGCTGGCACAAACTCACAGACTGAGAAATGCAACAACAGATGTCCTCACAGAGCTAGAAAACTATCAGTGCTTCCACCACCACCAGCAATGATGGGCTGTTATTTTTCCTCTGGAGGAAATAGCGTGGCAAACCAGCATCCAGATGTTGAAAAAGAAGCCGGACTAAAGAAAGTAAGTTTCAGAAATTCCTGGAGTAGGCAGATAAGTTTAGCAACTATAATTCAAAGAGCCATTGATTTCAGCAGGATGAATTCCATGGCTGCTGCCATCACATTTTCCTCATCATTTTTGCTGCCCTTTAAAAGTCTTATTTTGCCATGTGTGCAATGGCCAGGGCAACAGTGAAAAGTGGTTTGGTGCTGTGATCTCAGATGGTGCATTTTGGCAGTGGCAGGGAGGCAGAGCAGATATTTCTCTGAATTATTTTTGATCATGTCCCTAAAGCAGTATGATTTCTTTGGCTTCAGAGGTAGCAAAGAAAAACTATTTATTAGATTGACTCCTGCTATTTCATCTATTTAGTGTTGCTGGTGTAATGTCTCTACCCATTTTGTGACTTGAATTTTTATTTATGCATGTAAATCTGTGCTTAACATTTTGCATTATTATAGAAATAAGCTTCTTTAAAATGTTCTGCTATTTTTTATTTATTTTTATTTGAACATGCAAATCCTCACTGGCTTAGTTCCCAAGTGAACACATCAACTCCCAACCTCTTTTTGCTTTTGAAAGAAGGGGTTTGTTTTCTGTGGCATTTTGCGAGATGTTTTTCTCTTAGTAATAGCCTGTTTTTTGGGGAGTTACTGGTAATGTGCCATCTCAAACTGCCTTACTGGTCAATCGGGAGGGTGACTTCAGCAATTACAGGATTTGTCATTAGTGTACTGAAGCACTTCTGAGCCACCTCTCTAATTATGTACCAGTGTCATCGGGGCTCTGTCCTCTGCTAGGGGACTGTGTTCATGCAGAAAATCCCAAACAGAATCTTGAATTCCTGTTCTTGCTGAAGCACTGCCCAGCCACTGACTTCACCCCCCCGAGCCCTGCTCACATAAGCTCAGCAGACAGCTCTGACTGCTCTGCTCTGGAACACACACAGAGGCATCAGAGCAGCACAGCCTGGCCCAACACAGTAATTGGGTTAAATTGGATTTGAGGTTTTCTCCAGCCAAGGAAAGCAAATGCAGAATGACTGACTGCTCTGGCTTCGAGACATGGTCTTGCCCTGGGTAAAACCAAGGAGAGAGTTTATTTAAATGCCCTTAGGATCAGGTCAAGCCCATCACAGTCTGTCAGGAAGGGGTCAGTGCCTTATTCCCAAGAACAGTAGGATGTTGTCAAATGAGTTCTTGAAAAGACCCTACATCCAAAGCTGCACTTTTTCCTCTTTTCAGCAACATCTGAATCAAACATGGATTTTTCAGTTTTCCCTTAAACTCTAGCAACAGGCTATATCCTGCAGACTCTCTCTCTGAGGAAATACTTTTTCTATAACCTTAGATCTCTTTTCCCTCAAGCTCTTTGAATAGCAAACCATAGTTAGTGTCTACATAAGATATACTTTTTCTAGCTGTTGAAGGCTGCAGCTCACTGTTTCTCTTTCTTAGGACTACTTATTTAGAAGCTCTCTTCCACCTACAGATTTCTTCTTTAAGATTATTCATATTTTTCTCTAGGGGGAATGATTTTAGAGGAACTGTTTTTGACAGAAGAACAAATGTTTAAGGCCTGAACTCATTACTTTTACATTCCTGGAAAGCATAAGACTTTTTAACCACCTTTTGAAAAGTAAGAATTAAATCCAACTTCCAAAAAGTAGAAAATATGTTAGAAAATAAGAAAAAGCCAGGAAGGATACTTCTCTCCTTATTCATTTAACTACAGTGAATATCAATGTTTTTGACGTAAATTTTGGCAGCATCAAAACTCAATATTCCAGAATCCTTAATTTGCAAAACAGTGACACTCTATGTGGACAGATTGGAATTATGGAGTGCCATCAGCCAGCGTGGTGAGAATTAATTTACATTATTCTAACGTGACTTTAAATTAAGCAACCCCCGATTATGCACACAATATTAATGCAGTGCTATTAATAACACTTAAAAGGTTTGGGCCAGCCTAATTCTAAGATCATCACAGCAAACAAGAGCATATTGAACAACCCCAGGGTACATTTGTTAAAGAACCTGAGTGAATTAATACATGGTGTTCCATTGATTTTTTTCACAGATGTCTAAATCAGTAATGTTTATTGCCTAACACCATGTGGCTGACACACCCCAGCACTGAGTAAAATACCAGTCAGTCCTTTCAATTCCAGCAACTTCGTGTGCCCAGTTTTAAATCACTTTGAGGAGAGAAGCTAAATAAATACTAACAACCTTTGGTGAGCAGGGAGGCATTTTCTCTTTCAGGGAGACCCTCTGGATAGGTTAGAATGAACACATAAAAGTGCTCAGAAGTGGAAGTACCCAGTATTTTCACATTAGAACCAGTAAGCTTTTTCATAACAGTATTCATCACGTTTTCAGAATGAGCAGACCTAGTCCAGGGCTTCCACTAGAACAAAAACATATTGCAATGCAGAAACCAACCAGTCACCTATTCCTCCACCAATATCTTTTAAACTGTAAAAACTTTTAGAACTTGCCTGACTTACTCTGGGCAGGTTTTTACTCACTAGAAATCTGCTACAAGATAATCCTGGACTGAGTACTTCTTCATTTTACTACAGCACTGGTGAGAGAGCCATCGAAAGCCTCTTCGTATCAGCAGCTGTGTCAGTCTGTGTAGTTTTTATCTCCCTAGACAACTGCCACCACTAGAAAAAGAGGCTCAGGAAAGATGACATTCATTCTTTAAAGCTGACAGTTGTAAAACAAGGTTCTTAGGACTGCAAAGACACCTCAAAGATTACACCAGTAATCAAGTGAGTTGCATGTTTCTTTCTAATTCTCAGCTGTCTAGGGGCTTTTTACTTTCCCAAGACTGCATCTCACAGCTGCCTGCGAGAGATTAGATGCCACTCACAATCAAAACTGCAGGAAAACTATAAAGATCATTATTCTTTTGACACCTTTCTTTCGCTCACTGAGCTTATAATTGAGATCCCATTTAGTAAGTTACAAGCACCTAGACAATGATCTCAGCTTATCAAAAACTCCTCATCGCTGGAGTTCAGGGCAAGATGAAAGTCCGCAAATGAGAAGGATCCTTCTCTATTGTACTTCACAAAATGTTCCCCCTACAAGGGTATGGAAAGGGTACAGCTCTCTGCTTGCTCCTGCTACTGAGACACACATTTATGACTGCGCCAGTTGTGCCATTTCTCTTCTTCCCCAGATTTTAAGTGTCATCCAATCTCTCCCAATCTCTCCCAAATCTCCACTGCAGCAGTTCCCACTCCAGCGAGCTCATGGAAAAGTACAATCTTCATGTGAAAGTGAAGAGACTCTATGAGGCTCAGATGCTCAAAATGCTACTGCAGAGCTGGAGGCAGCACCAAGGAGGGAAAGAAAAAGAACAAGGAAAAAGCAGAGAACCTGTCTGGACCTGTGCAAGCCAAGGGGAACTTTTTCTGTCAACTTCCTGAAGAGCAGGCACTGGCAGAGAAGATGAAGGACACTGGCTTGAAAATTTCCTACTTGCACTAGTTTCCTAATTGCACTGTTTTCAACTACATTTTATTAGTCACCCTTGGATGACACATCTGTGTCTATTTTGTTTTGTGATTCTCTTGGGATGACCTAATCATGCAAAAAATAGGGAGGCTGTTCATGTCTAATCAGATGGCTGTGTGATTAACTCATTCACAAGCATTTTAAAGGCAATTTTATAAATGCATGTAAAGGCCTTTGTCTCCAAACTTGAAAAAGTCTATTTCAGTGTGTGTACACAGTCAGGCTGAGTCACTCCCTTTCTGCTAGTCAGCGAAAAGACATCCTATTATAGGACACTGNTTTGTTTTTTTTTTTTTTTTTTTTTTTTTTTTTTTTTTTTTGCCTGCTGCACAGATTTAATGCCTGGGGACAAACGAGCTAGGTGACACCAGTGTCAGGACTGTCCAGAAAATATTTTTAAAAACAAGGCTTTTAAATTCAACTTCCTCCAGTGTAGAAGAGGGAGCATCACACAGTAATACCAAGAACTGGGGAGGCCTTGTTCCAAAGCATAGGAGCTTGGGAAGAACAGATGAAGAGCCCAGTTATGCTTTGTATCAAAAACATTCTGTGTCTCTCCTAGAAAGTGGAGAGGGCAGCAGTTCCTCTGGCTGTGTCCCCGTGTGTGTGCTGTCCCCTGCATGGGGCACCCCAGTCTTGTGAGAGGTTTTCAGGACACTGCAAGCACTGGAACATTATTTTGCACCATGGCAGTGCTCACAGATCACAACTCACTGTGGGACTGCTGAATATCGAGAATATGGGTTTAACACAGAAATGCCCTCTTTAAAGAAAGTAGTAACATAATTCTCCCTCAGAAAGAAAACATAGTATTCAAAGGTTTACACTAAGTTTCCCCCCTGACTTTCACAATGTGGCCAAGACAGTGGGTGAAGAGCAGCACACACACTCCAACAGGAAGGCTTATGAATCTCAGTAAAAAATATGTTTGAGTTTTGAGCAGAATGTAAGTTCTTCCTCAGTCTGAGCAGAGTAAAAGAGCAGAGTAAAACAAATTTAAGGTATAATTCTGCCTCAGGTTATAATTAACTGTTTGTAAGAACAAGACAAAACCTACACCAGTAAGTAGAAGTTCTATAACAAAACTTGACACTTAGCAGATTTAATTAAAGTACAGACTTCCCAAATCCATTTCCTGTGATTATTGTTGTTATTATTTAGAAGTTGATTAGGCAATAGCAGATGTCACCACTGTACAAATTTACATACACATACACAAATACCATAATTAGGAGATTACTTAGTTCACACTAAAAGTTGCCTATAAAGTAGCAAAAACAAAATCTTGTTCCAAATATTTTTCAACATTTCAACACAAACCAAATCAACCTTATAGCAGAACTAATCTGTAGCTCTGCCACCGGGATTATCTGTAGCATTCAAAAAGGCCTTGACTGGGAACCTTTTTGGGTGCCTTCAGTGCATGAGGTGTGTGAACACTGTGCACCCAGATCACCATGTGCCCTGCTGTCTCAGCTGATGCTCCTTCCTAAATTCAGTGACTCTGCCAGACTGCTCAGAACTACCACAGAGCTCAGGGAGCTCGGTCTGGTGACACAGTAACTATGCTGGGCTCACTTCTGCATGGTCAACTACAACACAAGGGGCTCTCCTGTGGTCCTGCAGACCCAGAGCCCCATTTTGGCCGGGTGGGGAGATGTGGGACCTGACCTCTTACCCTGTTGCTCTGCTTTATGACATTTTTTTTACATTACTAGATTGCAATAAATACATAAGCGTTTGCAGGGAAGATGCTATTGTGTTCCATGCAAACGCCATTAAAGAGGATTTTTAAAAAGCACCTTTGCAAATCTGAAGACTGTCTGGTTTCTACTGAAAAATCAGGGATATTCGTAGTCCTACAACAACTTTATTTGCATTGAAAATCTCACCCATAACAGTCTGTAATGCTTTTTCCCACGTCAAAAGTCCTCTGTTTCCTTTTACTCCCATTAGCTAAAACCAGTTCCTGCTGAGCAGTGTAGTAGTGTTGACTTCTGATAACCAAGCTGAATCAGCTCCTGGATGTCTACAGCTATTTTCTTTTTAAATTCCATTTCTCATTTTGCTGAGCTGCTTCACGCAGTTATTCATGCTATTCCTTTGAACAAAGGAGACAGAACTCTCCATAACAATGCACCATAGGTATGGTGTGATAATAAACAGTCCTTTTTACACATCCCAGCTTCATTCAAATGAAAAGTACCCACTTAAGAAAAAAAATCACAAAAGTGATTATTACCTGACTTGAAATCAAAAAGAAGATGAGAGAAAAAAAATTGCTCACATGGGATTCAACTCATAATTCAAAGGTAAAAATGCAGGAAAGACTGATGCCATATAAAATTCTACTGCTTCTAAATGAAGCCTTAGACATTTAAATTAAATGATGCATTTACACACAGGAAATATCTAAGGTCAATAATATTATGAAGACATCAGCTCTTGCCACAGCAATGGAAAAAGTTTTTAAATATAAACCAGTGAATTGATATTTACCTGTTTTGAAACCTATTTCTGTTTAAAACGCTGGAGGAAGTATAACAGCATAGCAAATACCAGACTGAAGTTTACAGGCAGCTCTGACCCAGGGTAATGATCAGCATTTACCAGGAAAGGAGCATGGATCACTCCATCCCATGCTGCTGGCCAGGCTCCTTCCTGCCCTGGAGGTGTTTGTGGAGCAGGAGAGGAGATGCCCATGCTGGAGCAGAGCCAGGGTCAGGATGCAGCTGTGAGCAGCAGACACAGAAGGAGTGCTTTCGAAAAAAACAGACAATCCAGCCCAGGATTAACAACTACTGTGTAGCTATGGAATTTGTTCAACTATATAAATACAAAGCTACCAGCCCTCGATACAACTTTTAAACGGTTTTTTTGGCTTTTGGCCCTTTTCCACTTCAAGGCTATTTTTAAGTTGATTTACCTTAACAAAGGCAAGCCCACTTCCTCATCACAAAAATTATCTTGACATTGCCAGCAGGAATGCTCCACATGCTTTCTTAGCACTCCAGAAACACCCCAGGCACTTGTGGGATTCAGGAAATTCACACTGGCAAAGAAGCCGACATTCCCATGTTTGTCCTATCTGGGACTACCGAGTCTTTAAAGGAGGGGTCTCTATTGGGCTCCAGACAACAGGCCCACAGGTGAGATCAGTGAACCTCACACAGGCTGTTTTCTATCCTCTCCATAGGTCAGTGTCTTGGGTTCAATGCAAGATGTATTCTGTTTCCCATCTGTTGAAACTGGATGGGGAGGTGTTCCTTTCCTCATGGCTCTGGGAGGAGGGTGTGGGTGTCTTCTGTTAATGGGCAGCTGTTAAAACCAGGTGGGGCAGTGTTCTTACCTCTTCCACAACCCATCCTCCCTCCAGGGGGATATTTGTTGTTAATGGGCCATCGAGGCTCACTGCATGGCTGATAACATTACATCATCCTGTTGTGAGAGGCTCCACCCAGTGGGAGGAGCCAAGCATTCCAACCTGGATAAAACCTGAGATTCAGAACACCAGGACAGCTTGTTTTCCACTGGATTGCCAAAGGAAGATTGGACCCACCTCACCACCACTGCACCTTCTGAGGGAAACTACACTTCTACAGGATCATCTCTACTCCAGCAGAACCACATCTGTCACTCTAGGAGGACTTATTTGGACTGTTCCCAACACACTGACCAACAGGGTGTCAGGCTGTATTCTGACTCTGTCAGTGTTCCAAAGAATTTTTTTGTTTGCTTGGTTTTTTTTGTTTGTTTCTTTTTTTTGTACTACCACATTTGTATTTTTAATATTCCCAGTAAAAAAAGTTATTCCTATCCTATTCCCATATCTTTGCCAGAAAGCCCCCTTAATTGCAAAATTATCATAATTTGGAGGAAGAGGGGTTTATATTCTCCATTCCAAGGGAAGCTCTAGCTTTCCCTGGCAGACAGCTGTCTTCCCAAATCATGGCAGTCAGATGATGGGATGAAAAAATTTCTATAGACAGCATGAAAGCAAAGGTTTAAACCTGTTTCCTGTCCAGTCCCTACATCCCCTGGAAGAAACAGAGCTGTGTCCCAGAGCACAGCCTGTCTCTGCCTGGCCAGCTGAATCCAAGTGTGTGCCCACGGAGGAAAGCTCCAAATAACGACAACAAACAATACCTGTGAGAGGCTGGATGTTCACCTGCACTGTGAAGGTTTGTAATTTTTCAAATTACACAGGTATGGTCAGCAATTTAACAGAACACATTCTTGAAATCTCTGTTAACCTTCCTCTCCAAACTATCAAGTTTTTGTTTACAAAGTCCTAGTTAGACAGAATGTTTGATTTTACATTGGTCTGAGATATATGTGAGTTGATTGAATTTACTTTAATTGAAGTAAATTAAATTAGTTGAAGGCATATTCCTCCAGAATGGAAAATTTGAGTTCAAAGGTTATATTTTACCCAAGTTCAAATAAAGCCAATGTTTCATAGTGGAAAATATACAACCACTTAATAAAAGAACAGTATGAGCTCGGCTTATAAAACACGAAGTGTACTATCACTTTCTAGCACCATTTGGTGAAAGTGAAGACCCACAAAGCCAAATATGCTACTGCTGGAAAGATCCAATAACAAAAGTATAAAGTATAAGATTGCATGTTCAGTCACATATGGAAATAAAAAAACAGTCCAGGACTCATTCCAGCCCTATTGTGGAATGGGAGCCTATTTATCACTGACAGGTCATGCTAGACAGTCCTTGTCCTGTCAAATGAGCCAGGATATACTTTTGCTCCCAAGGCTGAGAGCTGAGGAAATGAGTCATGTTCTGTAAAAATGGTTCTTCTGCCCTCACAGGTCATAAACAAGTTTAACAAATTTAAAGTAATGAATTTGCCTTGGTTTGCAAATGCCAAATGTGGATTTCAACTCGGACAGCTATGAATGTGTATCACTATCAGGGCAAATGTGGTGATGGCACTGACTTTATACCAACAGTCTGTACCACGTTTGTGGAAAAAAACTCAACAAACCCAAACCACAGAACATGAGGGGAAATTATGAAGAGATTGTCATTTCTATTAACAAAATGTGAATCTGGGCTGCAGAATAGATCTGGGCATAGATCTGGGCTTCAGCAGACACAAAGAAATAGTTCTGCCTTGAGTAAGCCATGTTTTGAATTATTACCTGACAGCACAAGTAATATTCCATTTGCAGTTTTTAGATAAAGGCAGATAATAAGTGATATAACTCTATTTTCATGTGAATGTGAACTGAGCTGGTGTTCTGTGAGTAGAAATAGGACTCTCGATCAGGCACACGCAGTATTTCTGAACAGTGTTTCTGTCTCAAACTTTCAAGGTCTGAAGGTACTCTCCAGTTATGTTCAAAGTGATGCTGCAATATATGGAAATAATACATCTCTGTGGCTTGGAGGTATTTCAAAATGAAATTTCTAAACACTCAAAGTTATGTCTGAATAAAGCACATCAATGTGTTCTGCAACAGTCCTGCCACTACCCCCAAAGATGCACAACAGTAACTTCTGCTGCTCTCTGTGAAAGCAGAAATGCTGATTTCAGTGGACTCTAATTTAGATCAGCTTTCCAAAGAATCTACCCAAGAGGCTCAATTTATCTACAGGACTGAGTCCTCAGGCACGTTTTCCAACATCAACCGCACATACCCCTGGGGTTTTTCTGATTGAGAGTAAGCTCATATACTTACTGGGTGGATAATTACTGGTTCATCTATAAGTAGTGATTAGATTTGTAAATGTAACTTGCAGCGTCTAAATCACAATGGGTAAATGATTTGAAAAACAAGCAGACTATTAATGCCATAAACCACTGAGCTGATTGGCACATCCTGAAAGCATTTTGCATAACTCTAATTCTTTGAAAGCAGTCATTCCTACAAGAAGTTACCACTTGGCACAATGTTAAACACTTCTGCTTTGCCTTGGGCTGTTAGCTGACTAAGTGATCATTAATTCTTTGGAAATAACAAATACCTCTGAGATTAGTACTTTCATGTTGAAGGGAAGCTATTTTGGTGCAAGGAATACAGTGAAATATGGTGTCAGTTTTATGCAGTGCATTAATATTTCTAATTATCTTTAACACAAAAACTCAGTAATATCTATTCAGGCCACAGTATACTTACTCAAGCATCTGCAGTGGCTTAGGCAGTCTCCAAACTCAAGTTATTTGTTTTCACAATCTGCCACAGATCCACTTGCCCTGTCTTAGGTTATGACATAAGATGTAACCAAAAGTATGTATTCTATTACCCTCTTCATAAGCTTTAAAACAGGTGAGGCAGTGTTCTTTATCTTCTCCTTGAGTCAGCCCTGACAACTCCCTCTGGGGGGCCATCTCCACTAATGGACCATCAAGGTCTCACGGCATGACTCACAGAATTACATCATCCCAGTGTGAAATGCCTCACCTTGAAGAGAGGAACTAAATATTCCTACTTGTATATAATCTGAGGATTGGAACATCATGGGCAGCACCTACCAGTGGATTCCCAGAGGACAAGAACTTGACAACCAGCACTGGAGAAGGATCAGATCTTTCTACAGGATCACTACTTTGACAGAATTACATCCATCATTCCAATGGGACTGCAGCCACCATTTAATCAGATTGCTAGCACCACCCTGACCAAGAGGGTGTCAGGTCATATTCTGACCCTGTCATTTTAAGCCAGTGTTTCTGCAACATTGCCTTTATTTTAATTTTCCTATTAAATTGTAGTTCTGACTTGTAATCTCTCTGGTTTGCTTTCAAACTGGTACCCCCTATAAACTTTCACTAATGCGTTTGTAACTTGGGATGTTGGAGCCCAGGTCTTTGATGTGCCAGTTATAAGCACTACCAGAAAACCAAAATCAAGACCTGTACATTCCACAAGCCTTGAGAAGCACAGAAGTAGGAGGATCCCTTCTATGGAGAAGGCAGAGGTTTTACGCAAGAGGATAGCTCAAGAGGCTGGGGTGGTTTTAGGCTGCACGAAATCTCTTTCTGAATCAAGTCAGAAATCTCTAGCTTTCTCAACTAATGGTACTGATGATTTCCATAAATTTTACATTAATATAAATACTTGCAAGCATTATGGTGGGTCCAATCTGCAAGGATTTTGCACCTTGTTAAAACAAGAACAAAGTGACACATCAGTACTTTGCCTCTGTCTTTTCTCATTATAGCCAAACCTGATTGTTACTTGTCACATTAGCCTGCTGGAACATCAATGGTGAAGTCATTCAGCATTCATCGGTACCCTTTGATCCTTCAGGCTAATAAAGTGTGGTGGCCAAGCCACAGGCATCATTATCCTTTGAGTTGGCTGCACGTCTACATTCACATGGTCTTTTTGCGCCTTTTCCAAGAAGCCATTGTTAGAAATTTCAGAGGGTTCAAAGACAGTTTCAGAAATCCATCATTCCCTTCCCCAAGGAATTCCATCATCTGTGGATCCATCTGTACCAAGTCAGAGATGGATCCAATGGTTTCATTGTTGTGTGATGGGATGACTCCAGCGGCGGCACTTCACCACCCCTGGAAAAAACCAGCACTTGCACTGTTTTGATTTCCTTCTTAAATGTCATCACAGGGGTGTTACCAACCTCTCTAACTGAGCCAGCAGCATGTACATCTTCAGAGCCATCAGAGATTGGCTCTGTGGACATGGTGGAAGCTTCCAGCAGCTTTTTACAGGAGCCACTTCTGTGGCCCTTCTGTTACCAAAACCCAGGCTGTGCCAAATCAACACACACACATACTGTGTTATGTACCACTTCCGTGTGAAACATTGGAAAATTGATGCCAGAGAAGAGAACAGGAGCTATGTAATTAACAGTCACTGTGAAGTAAACGGGAGAAGAAGTCAAATGAGGGATGGCAGCTGGGCATACTCAAAGTTTCTGTTTAGTTTTGAAATAAAGGATGAGCCTTTTATTTATTGTACAAAATTCTATCTCATGTGGCCATAACCCAAGGGCTGACCTCAGCCCCACTGTTGTCAAAGGGACTGTTTTTCAGCCGTGGCATGAAAGTAGAGGGGTGCTCAGTGAGAAACATGCCATGTCTGAGCAGGCAAGGCAGGCTCACTAACAGCTGGCAGGCTCTTCCACAGAGCCGTGTATCCACCCCAAACCTAGCTGGGTTTTTTGGTATGTGCCTGATCTTTTTAAGCATAATACTATGGGGTTCTGCCAGAGTAACAGTGGCAGGATCTGATTTACTACGTGGCAAAGTAGGGAACTACACTCTTTAAAATAGAATGGTGCAAACTAGGGTATCATGAAGTAACTGACACCCAAGATCCCCCTTCATAAATCTGTGTTACCAAACCCACTAAACAGAAGCATATAAACACTCCATATGTTCAACACCACCTTCCTATCATTGTCCATAAAAAGAACTGCAGTTTAAATTATGACAGTACAAGAGACATCTCTCTTTCGTGATCTGCTCGAGTGTAATATACATGACAAATTATATTATGTCTATTTGTAAATGGCTTAGAAAAGAGTTAGGGGCTAAGATTATGCTGAGGAATTCTAACTTCTGCTTTTATGGAGCTTAATAGGGTTAGGCATCATGGCATCTCAGCCAGTCAAAACCATGACAGCAATACAGTGAATGAGATGACATCAAAAAGATTTTCAGATAGAATCAAACTGGGACAACTGAAACAAAAGAAAAAAATCAGCAGACACCTGCAGAAAAGCTGCCTAACAGTGTTCTATACCGCATGAAACAGAAGTGATGATATTTAATTTTTAAAATATTTGCAGGAACTGCATCTACATGAAATGAAAGTCTTTCATGCAGCACCCCCTAATAATTCTCTAAGGCATGGGGGAGAATATTTGTTTTAAATATGAGTATTACCTAGTCTAGAGGAAGAACATACCTATTTTCCAAACATTACCTGTAGCAAAGCCTTATTTTTATGACAATGATTATTTTCATGCTGCTAAAGTATTGAACTCAGTGACACCAAGTTATGTAATGGGAGATCGAAAAAATCTGAAGCCTCTATTTAGAAATTCAGATAATCTTAGTACACATAATTTAAGGTGTAATAGTCTCTCTAAACCATGTTTCTCAAGCCTTTAAAGACAATCAATAAACCCAATCTCACTTTCTTCCACCAGGAGCCATTCAAAGCCTCCTCGAAGGGAAAGGGAGAGCAGAGCTCAATGATGTTTGCAACGTCCTCTCCTTTTTTTTTGGTGTATTGATGTGCTGTGGCACAGATCCCATGCTAATAGTTTTCCAAAGGTTCCTTTACACTCAGACATTTACTTTTAAAACCCCTTTGCAGCTGAGAGTTGTGTCCTGGCCCAGCACTGCCTCCAATGAGAAGCCTGCAGGGGATGGGGAGGTCAGCAGCTGATTTTGGCACAAGCTTCCCCTGGGGTTTGTGGATGGATGTCACCTCTTGGGTGAAAATCAAAAAATGGCCTCTGGTTAAACCCGAATCTGGGTTAGGAGGCACCAACAGTAAATGTCAAAAATAAACAGATCAGGTTTCTGAAGCTGTTCTTCTCCTTTCCCTTACACTGTCCTCCGGATTCTCAGCTGCTCTGGAGTTATTGCCTCCCCCTCAAAAAATTTGCCCATACAGCAAAAGCCAACCAAATCCACTCTTCCTTCCCCAAGCCCTGTGAAATCTCACAGCTCAAAGCAAACTGGGAGCCACACCTTCCCAATGGGCCTCTTTTCCCACAGCACCACAATTACAATGGAAATCCTCTAGAATCCTTTTCTAGAAAAACTCATGGAGCAGCAGCCCACTTCCAGCTGTGTTACTACAGAAATGGGTGAAGCATCTCCAGAATTTTTCATTTAATTGAACATAAATATTGTTTGAGAATAACCATACACTCCTACTACTGTGATCCCTGTCCCTTATCTCAGCTGAAGTTAAGCAAAAGCATTTGCACTTTCCACTTCTAAAGATCATGCAAGCTGACTGAGGAGAACTTTCCGATTACTCCTGAGTGAGGATTATATAGATGAGGCCACAAATAATATCAGAGCTATTGAAATGACCTGACAGGACAGAAAGATTTATTTCATAGTTTATCTGAACACTTTTGTGAGATGATGGAATGAAGCTTGAGCATTCAATTTAATCCCTTCTTTGGTTTTTTATTGAGTCAGGGGATGCTTAAAGAAATTTATGTAGCTGTTTGAAAGTCAGAATTTTTAATAAGTGATACAGAAAAAGAAATTACAGTAAAGAAAGACTCAGATAACACAATACTGTACATAAGAAAAAAAAGGCTTTGCAGTGACTTTTCCTACCAAGGCAGAGGGACAGAAGATATTTTTTTGTGATTTATATACAGTTTCCTTAATCAGTATCTGCATTTAAAAAAACGAGGAGGGAAAAAAAAGGACAGTTGTTAACTTCACTGTAGAACTGCAATATACGAATGCAGAACTTTCCAAGGCACAGCATATAGAGATGAATATATATATATGCCTGTGAGACAGCAATGAGGGTGTGCGTGCTGACCTACTCTGCCCAAAAGCAGAATTCTGTTACTGAGTTGTCCATATGGATACAGTGAAATAAAATGTTTATTCCATTAATACCAGCTTTATCTTTCCCTTCTACAGGGCCAGTATTTCACTTCAACACTGAATTCTCAGTCTAAATAAGGGTGAGAAGACACCTAAAGTCTTACCCAAATTGTTCACAGGGTTGTGGGCACGTCCACTTAGAAGGACATTTCTCTGAATCTTGACTTTTTTCTCCAGTTAAGATATGATTTTCAAATAGTTTAAAAGCTAAGTTCATAGTATCTCCCTCTTTCACTTCAGATTTACTGTCGCTAGCTAATTAAAAACTCATCTCAGATTTTAAAAAATGCAGAATAATTTAGACTTAAATCTCATGTAACTGTGGCTTTAAAGACTTACTTGCGAGCAAAATATGATATATATGCAGAAACCTGTTTCCAAGCGTCTGCAAGAAGCATAAACAGCAGTAATTCATCTCTAAAGGACAGCTAAAATATGCACTGCTTTGAATTCTTTCAATACTGTACACAAGGGATTGGTGAAGAGAATCAAGTGCCTTATGCTGCCTGTTGTGTGTATCAGATAAGTAACAATAAAAGAGAAAACAAAATCATTTAGAACTCTTTTAAGCCCATATGCTCAACTTCACTGGCAATAATTAATGGTAGCTCCAAAACTGCATGGTTCAAGGTAAAGAACTGGAGACAGAATCTGAGCTCCTTTGGAAGACTTATATAATCCAATCAAACATACACTCGCTGCCCTGCTTTTGGCACACTTGGGTAGTCCTGAAGATCCATGTGGATGTACAGACTTACCCCTTCACATACAGCCAGTACAGATTAACCAAAATCACACACACTTTACCATAAATATGTAACAGAAGTAGAGTCAGGATCTGTTGCCAGTATCCAAGCAATCCAGTCAGGTTTCAGGGAGTGGCAAGCATAGATGCCAGTGTTTGAATAGAATGTGTGGAAATTACTCAGAGTTTAATAAAACATACATCTGAGTAACGGCCAGGAGAAGTATGTATCCTATTTACATACCTCAATTTTAGAACAGCTGTCCTGAGGCTGGGTGCTAGGTAGAGACACTTCTTAAGTCTCTCATTTTTTCTTTTCTTTTTTCCTTTTAAAAAGGATCCTTTCTTCTCCATCAGAACATTTTCATGTTGCTTTTCTCTTGCTGATAGGTGATTACTTTCTGTAGTTTTCTGTTTCTCTTGTGTCTTTCTGAGATTTCTTTTCTTTCCCCCCAGACAGCTTTTTCCTTCTTCCCCTTCAACCTCTGCTCCACTTTTTATTGTATTTCCTCACATCTCTCCCTTTCTCTTCTGCTGCTGAAACCATCATTCTCATTTCCTTACCTTTAATAGGCTGTTAACAGAACAGTTAAGTGATAGGACAGCCTGTGTGCAGAACCCTTCTTAGAGTCCCTGGAAAAGGACAAATCCCCCAACCTCATTGTCATAATTTCTAAAACATCACCATGATTTTTTTTTGAGACATTTAGATGTATTAACACTAGCATTACGAATTCTTTGTGTGACTCCTTCCCTGAGCAGCACATGGAAACTAATCCAGGTAAAGAGAGTGGTGCAAACAGAAGTGAACAGAAAAACTACTATGAAGAGCATATGGCTGAGTAGTCATTTGCTGGAGCTGCATGTTATGTGAAGTCCCTTTCAAGACTGTTAAACATTTGATTGTACATAATTATTAAGCTTTAGTTCCTCATCACTAACTGGTTCTTCCTTTTTTGGATAGAATTCCATTAAATCATACAATTCACAGTGAATACAGCAACGGATGTAGGATGTTCTGGGTCTACATAATGCATAATTGCTCTAATTTATTCTTAATAACAACAACTTGGTGATAATGAATTAGCCCTTTTGTCTGAATGCCCAGTGACAGCACATTGCGAGCAAAGGGAGTAGATGTTTGAATAAGGCAATGGCCCTGCTACAGTTTCCATCATTTTCTGCCACAGATGGGACTGTTGGGAAGCAGGAGAGGACTGGCTAGAAAAGCATAACTTGCCTTGGGGAAAGTTCTCTTGAAACCAATAAATTGGGTCATTAGCAGCCCTGGATAAAATACCATGTCCAGATTTATTATTTCCCTGGCAATTTGCAATACCTTTGAAAATCTGGCTCCTTACCTCTAAGAAATTGGGGGAAAGCGTATTGCCTCCGGACACATGGAATATGCGTAACACTACACTGTGCTTAAAAAAGGCACAAAATGCAACAATTAAAATTCAAGGAACTAAACAGGGAAAGAAGAGATAAAAAACCTATGAGCATCTGTTTTCATTTTATCAGGGTCTCTCAGCACCTGAGGTTGCAGATGATGGTAAAAGCGTCAGGTACAATGAACACAGCCATTCCTGGTACAGCTATATATGAACACATCTTTCAGGTAATACAGGCCAAACTTGAGATTTACTCAGCAGGATAAGGCTTTGCAGGCTCCCAGGCAAACCACAAGCTTTATATATTACTTTTCTCTGGTAAGAGGCAGAATCAGACTATGCATTCCATTTCCTTGGGAATAGCTAAATAAACCTTGGGTTTAGACTTATTCCTTCATAAAATAGAGACTGGATGAAAAAAAGCAGGTTATTCTGAACACCAGAAACAGCTAACTTTCACAGTCTATTTTACTCTCCTACATTAACATGATTCCAAATGAAATTTTCTAGCAGAAAAATCAGAGCTAACTGCATTACAACAACAGCTTCTGGAATCAAATCCTCTTTTCAGGCATTTAGGCATATGTAACTAGAGCTTAGCTCTTTATTTATAGAGAAATAAAACCAGAAATAGAGTTTGCTGCATAAAAAGTAAGCACAATCTGATATTTGTTTTGTGTAAATTCAGACTATCAAAGGGGTTTATTAAAACTATATGTTACCTCAGAATCTGCATGTACAGGCACAGACAATCAACACTAAGAACAAGAAAGTATTTTGAAGTATAAGATACGTTTATATTAGCATAACTATATAGCGGGGAGTGCCCTGGCATAACTATTTCAAATTTTTAAAATCCCAAAACTTTTTAAATCATACCTTTGCCAGGCAGGTGTATCTCCCAGATTCCCCACTATTACAAGTTAGCTTGCAGCAAACAAAACCAGAGGATGAGGAGAGATTTTAGAGTGGAGTTCTATGGTATGAATCATACCATAGACAGTATGAGCCCTGTTTTGTTCTGGAGCAAGACAATCTCCAGGACTCTGGGCTCTACATACAGAACACATTCTGCCTTGACCAGTTTTTAGAAATAGCAGAATTTTAGCCTGAGCTAGGCTGTTTCTCTCATGTACTGGCCCTCTACACAGTGTACTTGTAAATAATGGCACATTCCGACATAATTAACAATCACAGACTAGAAATTTCATTCTGGCTATGTATCAAGGCTCCGATCCTGCTGACTTTGAAAGGGTTTTAGAATCAAGTCACTTATATAACTTCAGGTTCAAGAGTTTAACACTGGACATCTAGCTTTCTGGAGAGGTCAGAGGCAGAAGGGCCCTCTGATCTCCCACTTTGGGCTCTCATTCCACAAGCCATTGGACGAGGTCAAACAGCAGCACATCTTGAATTGGGCAAAGTCCAGTCCCTGACTGAAGAACTGACACTGATGGAGAGCTGCAGGCTGATGAGCTGCTGTGTTTTTTTATCACCTCTCCTGGAAAAAGCCTGTGCTGTAAGTCTCAGATACACTCAGAGCATCAACACAAGCTAATCACTTCTTGTTACACACTTCAGCTTAAGAGACACAAGATCTCTCCATCACCAGTTCCAATTCCCCGCATATGTAACTCACAGACTAAGCCATGTGGCACTGTGTTGAACACAGCAGAGATTCTTTAACTCTTCCCAGCTCTTTATCCTTTCTTGTAGGCCTCCCAAACTGTCCTCCTCACACTGAGCTCCTCCCAGCCAGACCTGGAGACTGCTGCAAGGATCCCATCACGATGCCAGACATGGAAATTGCATTTCTGCAACCCCACAGGAGTGTATTCCCTAGGGATTGTATTACTCCTTCTGGTCACATTAGTTCTCCCAATATGCTTCCCAAGCAGACTCCCTCATTGTTTCTACATCCTTTTTACCATCTCAGGGACTGTAAAATCAGCTGATCTCAGCTGATTTTGCTGTACTGAAGTACATATTGCCTGGTACTTGTGTGCCACTATGTACTGTCCCCATTTCAGTGTAACTCCAGAGCAAAGCCTTCCTGACTCAGCTTCTGTTACTAAAGTGTTCTCTAACTTTCCCCAGTTCTTAACCACAACTTTTATGTCCTACAAGCTGATTTACCACTGTTGTCAACACTGATGTGGCTCCTTTAATGCTGCAATTTCTGATCTGAATTTCGTCACAGGCAATACAGCTGAAACTTTTCAACAAAATTGAGGAAAAAAAGAAGAATTTCTCAATACAGCAAAGCATCCCAGTGGTATCACCATTTGGTTGACTACAGTTTGGAAAGTTTGGAAAGAACAGTGATGGGGGGGCTCTCTCTTCTGTGTATCTTGCACCCCCACGCCTGGCAATCTAGCTGCTCTGAGTGAGCACAAAATCTCCCTGGATGCTTTTGTGAAGCTGATATCCACAGGGAAGTAGTATACAGGAGCTATTGGAACAGAGATGGTGATTGCTGGCACCATCTCAGTGTTGCATGAAAATCAGACCAAAAATACTATGGACACCCACCATAAATTGGGCCCTTTGGCAGTGGCAAGGGAGGGCTGGATATGGCAACAGAGACTGTGATGTAGAGATGAAACATAGGCACAATTTTGTAGTATCATCAGTGATAAATAAAGCTAATATCAAGAAATATTGCTCGTAGTTTGGATTTAACTTTTTTCCATTCACTTGGGCTTTACATATATCATGTAGAAACAAGACTGCCAAATCATAGGCCTTCTACATCTAGTAGAAGCCAGCTAGTAAACTAAACTAGCTTTTCCTCTTTGCTTCTCAGGATGAAGCTGACGTATAAATCCCCTGCTAAGGATAGAGTACTTCAGGCAGAAGTCTTTTTTGCTGATAAAGCCTGATTTCCAGCCTGCCACAATGAGGATGAAACACAAGACCATGGAACAGCTCTCACAGCCCTCAACTAACAGTGAAAGGCTTCACAATGGGCCACCTTCTTCCTCTCTGCAAACCCATGGTCTGCAGAGACACCATCCCATCCCCCTTCCTGCTCTTTCAGGGCTACAACCCTGATGGATACACATCCATCCATCCATGCGTTCTCTCAGAAGCTGCAAAACCGCCATTTTTGACAGATGGCTCCTCCTTCCCTCATCTGCTCTTGAATAGGTGATAAACATGGATTTTAGCACTTCCATCAGGCAAATCATTCCCACCAGATTTCTCTTCTATCGACCAGGTTGAATTTAAGCCCACAAATGTGCCATTCTCCTTCTTGTTGCTTATCATCCAGGCTCCTTTCATGGTTGTGTAAATGTTAAAAAAAAAAAAAAAATCTTTATATCCTCTGATGGCTTGATTAATTTTGTTCTTGACATCTTGATTTTTTTCCTAAATGAGTGCTCATTTCTTCCCACCCCACCTTCCCAGTTTGTTGCCATTTTAATGCCTGCTAGACTGCTTCATTCATTCATCTCTGACTGGAGCTTATGAAGCCTCTGGATATGAAAAGCCCTCTGAGTCTCAAATTTCAACTGTTGTGGGGCTGAGCTTTGAAAAGAGATTTTTCAAAAAGAAAATGGACATCTTTGGAACACAGTTTACTGCAGGGAACATGGAAGAGCCACACAGAGACAGCTTTTCTG
Organism: Cyanoderma ruficeps; assembly: GCA_008694505.1. Classification (NCBI taxonomy): domain Eukaryota; kingdom Metazoa; phylum Chordata; class Aves; order Passeriformes; family Timaliidae; genus Cyanoderma; species Cyanoderma ruficeps. Next base: position 415,434 of record VZDJ01000277.1, on the reverse strand, counting down.
GATGAGCTGAAAGTGATCATGCCAGGACTTAGAACAGCATGATGTTACCTCATAACTGTACTGCTCCTATTTAAAAAAGACAGCAAGTTAGCATGTCTTAGAAAATTACCCATGTGAGGGGGTAACTGGAAATATATGCCCTTTCAGCATGTTGGAAATGTATTCTGAGCTATCCTTAATGGGGAAAAACCCCCTCCCAAACACCTAAACCCTCTCCGCCCAAAAAATTACAATGAAAAATACTAACACTGCAAAAGGAAATCTAAGATTACTTACTAAAATCCCTATCTTTAGAGTGGCTCAGGAATTTTGCATGCCCGCAAAAAGGAAAAGTCCTTATCCACATAGCTGTGCTGTCTTTTTTTTTTTTTTTAAATTATTATTTTAAAAATATATTAAATCAGAAGACAGGCTGTGGAGCTCAAATATCCTCAATGCAATCACATCCTATCAGAGGCAAGTAATACCAATACCAAAAGACACAGAACTGGGCAGGAGGGGTGGTGTCCATACTGGGGAATATACATGAACCACATCATGAAGGAATACTTGCAGCTCAGGCCTAACTCTCTGGGGATTTGGCAATGTTTTATTAATGTGCATGGCTCTCTCTTCTCATCTGAAACACAACTGGAAAACAAAAACACATGAAGGTTTACACATCACACCAAAGAGTTTTGTTTTCCCAAGGTTAAATGTACCAAGGTTGGCTGGTACACATAACAAGAATGAACTAATCTCAAGGAAAAAAAAGTAAAAAGAAAAAAATCATTGAGTTTTTGATGGTGCAACTGTGTTTTCTCTTTGTGAATATCTGAGAGAATCATTCATTCATATTCTGAATGGGAAAAGGCAACTGAAACAGGTGGTCTATTACTAGATCCATTAAACAAGAGATTTATGCATTACATATCCATCTTGAGGCAATTAGGCTGATCTTTTTTTTTTCTCTTTTATGGCTTCATTGAAAATTTTTGGCAATAAAGCAATTAAAAAGTAACTATCAAAGCATTTATCTATGATATCAAAGACAACCAGCCTTCATCAGAGAAAGGCTGCTTAACTTTCCATCTTTAGAAAATACAAATTTAGAAGCAACATTCACACTTAAGACAGTGACATAATGCTGCCATTGTCTCAAGCCTGAATGGTGAATGATGGAGTATGGACTAGCTAAATCATTGTTTGCTTTCTCTTTTGGAAAATGATTCTTTTAAGTTTGACTTTAATCTCACAAGGCATCCAGAGAAATGAATTTGCTGTGAAATAAATCTTGAAGTAACCTTGCTGTACATGCTTTGGGTTTGTACAGACACTGTCCAAATAGGACAGGGAGCACAAAATCCACATGGAATAATGATTTTTGGGTTGATGTGACAGCTGGTGCCAGCCAGACACTAAAACATAAAACAATGTCTGCTGCAATAGGCTGCAAGTGCTACAAAGTTTTAAAAAAAAAGGTACTTCACATCAGTGGTGGAAACCAGTCTGTGACATAGTCCTCAAAATCTCCTACAAGAAGAGGCAACAAAAAGGGGATGTGCAGAATTAGTCCTTGCTGTTCCCTTCCCCACCCCCCCGCACCCCCCAAAAATCTGTTTGTAGATTCTTTCTTCCACCACCAAAGCAGCCAAAGTTCTGTCTGTCAGTAACCTAAACAATCCAGGGACTGGGCACACACGATTGAGAGCAAACTGCAGGGACTGGTTCAATTCCTTCAGGGTAAAAACATTCTGTGGCTGCCAGGCTGTACCTGAGCATGGCCTCATCCTTGGAAATACTCAAGGTCAGGTTGGACAGGGCTCTGAGTGGCCTGATCTAGTTGAAGACATCCCTCCTCCTAGCAGGGGTGATGGACGACATGACATTTAAGGTCGCTTCCAACTGAAACTACTCTACAATTCCATAATTTTGGGCACTATAGATGATTGCACCTCTCCAATCACACACATTGATACATTTCAACAGCAAAGATCAGAGGTGTATTTAAGAAGCTGATAAATGAAAGTTATTTTTAATAATTTGATTATGGAATTTAACTGCAATCAAGTGGTGAACAGAAAGAGAGAAGAGGTACACTGCCAAATTCATCAACATCTTGGAATTTTACCAAAAGTCTCAATCTTTTAAAAATGTCCAGCTTCTTAAATCATAACACAATGGATGCTGAACCAGGAAGGGTCTTGAGAGATCAGCTCATCCATCTCCAGCTCCCAAGGCTGGCCAACTATTACTAAGCTAGCAAGACTTAGCTGCATATTTTTACTGCTACTCTAAATAAATTATTATACAGCCTGCTCTTTGTTGTGTGGATAGTCAGATGTGGGATGACCTGGAAAGCCATAAATCCATTAACATAAGCTCTATGGGATACACTGTGGAAAATGAAGAAGCCAGATAGCAGCTCTTAAAAGTTCAGTTCTAATGATGTGCTTACAGGTAGAGTGCAATCCACATTTACAAGAAACAAAAGGCAAAAAGCCCCTTGAGCCTGATATATATGTCAGTCTTGTGATTTATAAATAATCAATTCTTGGTATCTGAAAGTTGATAATTCCATGTATCCTAAAAAGCAGAGTGCACAGCCATACAATACTCTATAGGACTAAACCCAGCAGCTACAAACCACCTTATCACATTCAGTTCAGAGCAGAGCACACGTTGCAAATGGAGCTCTTGGTCTTATTCCACCCCACGTTAGGTAAGTTCAGAAGTTCTGGAAGCACTGCAGCACATTGTGAATGATGGATGAAATGAGAAATCTCTGCTCAGTGCACAGCAAGTAGCCAACTCCCTCCTGTGCTGCATCGTTTGCTTTCAAGGTACTTATTATGCAACTTCAGTGAGAGACATTCAGAAAATCCCAGCGAGTCCATTTGTCTCAAAAATAAAAATAGAATGTTGCAGTTTTGTCCCTGGGCTTCAGTAGTTTTTTATTCAATTTTAATTTTATTTCTGCCTACCTCCATCCAGTGAACTCCCTTGTCAGGGTGCATTATGGACTCAAAATATAAACATCTACCACTGCTGGTTGCTCAGTTACAGGAGAGGTTTAAGGGACTGATTGCTTCATCTCTCACTAATCAGACAATTTGTACTGCATGAATACTTCTTTTTGAAAATGTAAGTGAACAATCAGTTCCATCACATTTTTTTAATCAGGGGCCACAGAACCACATTGTTTTCAGAGCACTTTGGGCAGCTGGATTTCTAAAGAAATGTAATTCCAGCCACAAGCAGTTTGGATTGGCTTCCACTGAGCTGATTTTCCATCAAATGCAATCTGCTGGGTAGAATTACCACAGAGGATGAAAGATTTAGTCTTTTGCTAACAAGCAGCACAAGTTGGCTTACAAAAAATTGATGTCAAGGTTTAAGTCATGGCTTCACTTCTGCTGGATTGGAGAGTCATTTCTCCCTGGCTATATTATTATACCGTTTCAGGTTTTTGTATTGGGTACATGGTCTGCTGCTATGTTGCTCCTGAAAGGTTAAAATTGTCAAAAGCTTGATATGTTATTGCTTTGTCTCTCTAGTCCCTCACTCCTGCTGGATAGTTTGTACCATCAATTTAATACTTGTAATAACTGCACAGGAGACAATATATTACTTCCTACATGCATGGGCAGAGGTCAGAAGTTGCTTTATTCCTGTCTGAGTGCAATGGCCTCTGTTGTAATCCCATTAGGAATGTTTAAACAAGAAAAGCAATAAAACAGTTTAATACCTGAATGCACTTTTACTGCATCTCTATAGTTACTAATAGTTACTAATGGGGCATGGCAGGAAGAGAAAAGGATCGGCCCTATCACCACAATTCCTCCCACGAGGTTGTTACCTTCAAAGGAGAAGACAGGAAATTATTTAGAGATTATACAGTGTTATTTATTTACTCCTTTATTGGCACTATAAGGCTGCACACACAGCGTTTATACAGAGAATTTATTACTAGATCCAGAATTTCAGTCCAAAGATACAAAATTTTCCTGAGGAAGAACAGTAAGTCTTTCCTGTGCCCTTATGTCAGGCTCTCTTCAAAGTCCATGGAGCAAGAGTGGGAGCCATATAGTTATCAGAGTGGATATGACATGATGCCAGGTTTCCTTGGATCAGCTGTCCAGGCTCCTTTCAGCTGACAACGTGGAGCTGGCTTCCAGGTGTCAGGAAGGTGTTTCTGTTTCTCTCTCAGCAGCACCCAACCTCAGCTATAAATGCCTAGAAATTTGTTTTGAGCCATCATTAAAGCAACATCCACCGTGGGAATGCCCTGGGTGCTCCACTGGTCCATCACTAATTATCGTTCAGCCAATGTGGTATTTTAATAACACCCAGCTCTAAAAATGCATTTATTGTGATGTACATATCAAAGCCCTGGCAGCTTTACCTTGCTTGGAAGGGAGGGTGGAACCTTTCCAGCAGACTGTCTATTTTCCACCAATTCCCTCAAGGATATTAAGGGCAGAGAGCAGAGTGGGTAATTCCCATCTCTGGGTGGAAAATGAGTCAGCCTAGTTATGCAACATAGGCTTTCACTGATTAAGAAGGATGCTATATTCAGGTAGACAACTGGTCAGAAACAGATGCTATTTGTGGACATAACTGAGAATTAGCAAATTGGCTGTTTATTAAAACAGGTGTTTGTGAGGACTCACGTGTTTGTTACTGCAGATGTGACATTCTGCTAGAGAACTTTGGTTCCCTTCCCAGTTACGCTTATGCTTCAACTGAGTTGATGCAGGAACTAAATTAGGTTCAATAGAGCCAGCGTCAGCTTTGAAAACTGATCATTTCAATCAGAGATACAGCAAAAAAATTTACAAGATTTTACTCATGCCAAATATTCTGCGGCCCACTTTGGATCTCAGAATCATTCATTACTGTCTGGTAAAAAAACCCCAAAACCTACTTAAAAATGTTTCTCTAGTTTCCATTAGAAGAACAACAAAACCCAGCAAGCAATCTCCTCACACATGTTTCCAAAATTCCCAAAGACCTAGACAAAATATATCCTATTCATACCATGAGAAACAGGAATACAAGGAGAGCAGTCTCCTCAGATGGAAATCAAGCTCATGTCAGAGCAGGAACACTACACTGTCACTATGAGGCCATGCATCCTTTCCTACAGGAAACATCATTCCCATTGATATTTGAGTTCTAGGTGTGTCTGAAGTGTCATCATTCGGATGTCACAGGCAGCAGGCTTCATTTTGGAAGTTCACATCATTGCATCATTTCTTTAAAAGGCATGCCATGGTGGCAGTTACCTATAATACCATGCCAAACATATCAGGTCATACTTTTTTGACACAACAAAAGACAATAATTAATCTAAATTTGTAATACATGAGTATTTCTTCATATGACTGAACATACCCTTGCTAGACAGAAGTTCCTTTGACTTGTACTGTAACAGAACACAGTGAACTAGACTGGGCCTGGGTGTATCAATGCTGTTTTAGCATCTCTGTTCATAATTTAGACCCACAACTACTCTCATTTGTCACCTAATTTTTGCTGTGCCAAAAGCTGATGAACCAAACTTCTGATAACATCTCCCTAAATGCTTAAAGTGATGTTTCTGAACATGATGTACTTTTGACATGGTTACGTAGCATAACAGAATCACAATTCAAAAATACTCTTCGCAGCAGAAATTTGCCAAAGCTCTCTCAATCAAAAGATACTTGTAATTTTAATTATCATGGCCTTAGAAACAAGTTTAATGGAAACTCTTACAGGGATTTCAGTGCTTGAGACTGTAAGGTAAATAATGATGGAAGAGGAAACAAATCAGTGATGCAGATACACCCATATTTACAAGTTATATATACACTCTATTTACAGAAGAGTCTTATATCACAGAAAAAACGGATCTACATGGTCAGTTTTGCTAAAAGGTTGGTAGAACACCTCACTACACAGCTGGCACAGAATATTGTACAAAGCAGGTGGGAACCAAGGTTCTGATACAAAATTAGAACAGTAAACAAGATGCTTGCGAATTCCCAGGGAGGATTTACTGATGTCTCCTTAAAAAGCTATTCTAATAACCTAAGACAGCCACACCACAGTTGTTACACACTACAGTGCTGTGATTCACTTGTGGATTTCCTGGCATTTTTTTACAGGCAAAACTAGAACTGATAACCCCCAAGTGCCGCTAAAAAATTTAGGTGTTTGGAATCACAAGTTTGTTTAAGAGTTTTCTGACTGAGGAGGCACTTCATACAGGACTGGTTAGGCTGTGAAGGGTTGAGCTGGATCGTGAGAGGTGGGGTTTTAAAATCCTGACACAGAGAGAAGAAGCAGGCTTGCCTGCCTCTGAATAACTACTCAAATGCAACAGATCCCCTCTCAGTGGCCATGTGCCCACAGGGTGAATAACAATTTGATAGCTACACACCACTCACTCCACCAGGTGATATTTAGAAAAGTTAAACCACTAAAATAAAAGCACCTGGTCAATGATCAAGTAAAGCAGATTCCTTACTGCACACAGTGCAGTCTCTACAACTCAGTTTCCAAAGTGAGTTAAGCAGGAAAGGCAGGTGAATTCCAGAAAAACTAAACCACAAGTACTCACTACACTTACGAATTAAATTCTCTTGACTACTCTATATGCATTTACTTCACTGGGGCACTGCTCAAATGTTACAGCAAAGCAGTTTTCTGCCTGAAATGTTTTTTAATATCAACAATTTGAACGACAGGCTGCAGAATATGATCTATTAACTGGATTTCAAATTCATCAATACAGATGAGGAAATCGTTAAAAACAGTTTACAGTAATGTGATTAGGAAACAGAAATCCTGATTTGATCAGCCTGTCCAACCATAACAGTTTCACTTTTCAAACAGTGCATATTCAGGACTTGACAATAAACTACTCATAATAGTGTGTCAAGTCCAGAAGCCTTTAGAGGATGTATCCAAGGAAACATCCATATGGACAATCTTTTCCTTCATAAAGAGAGACAAAATTCAGAGAATAGAATGTTTGCTAATATTTAATCATCTCACTAGTAATGAAAAAGCACACTTAACACACAAGGAAGGTCGTTTTCCTTGTTAAAATTAAAATTACTGCATCCTAAGTACTTGAATTCTTCACTCAAACCACTGAGTTTGATCAGAGAAATGTGAAAAACACTTGGAGTTTGCAAACGGTTGCAAACCATTTGGCCAGGAAAGCACGTAGCACCATTAACAAACTTCACCACTGACATTATAGCAGTGGCATATTCAGCTCACTTAAATTTGCAACTCTGCTGGATATAAGACAATTTTTTCCTAGGCATTTTAATTAATGCAATGGGCAAAACCATCAGTAAAATTTGTATTTGAGTAATATAACACATTGCTCAAGTAGGTGTTTAGGCTCCTGTGAGTTGAAGTAACTGCACACCTGACTGTGCATCAATGAGATCTCCGTGGATGTTTTCTTGACTAATTATATTCACTTATTCATGGGACTAGAGCCAAGCATGTTAAAATTAGTAAGCTTCTCATACAGCAGAAGCAGATAATAAAAGCCTACTCAGTAGTAGAAAGTTGCAGTCATCATTTACCGTGTGGCTTGTTTTAAAATAAAAAAGTATGGTAGAAATCAGTGTGCCTCTGCTGCCTTTCCTCAGATTACTGCTTCCTCTGTTTTTTACTTTACATCTGATTAGGAGTTCTGGGAAGTCACGTAACATGTATCTTCAGCAGGCAATAAAAATATCTGTTAATTTCAAGAGAAACCTTGTTTTGATTGTCTTTCATTTGATCTTCATTGGATTGCAATATCTAACACGAAAACTGTAGCTCAATCTCATTCTAATGGTCTAAGTTCAATTACCTAATACAAACTATTTGTTTCTGTAGGATGGAGACAAGCACAAGGGTATTGAGGATGAAGGTAAGAGCAACATTTATCAAGCAGGGATTAAATGAAGCAAAGATTTGGTGCGTAGAATTCCATCTCACTTCTTCTGAAGGACTATGACAGCTTTGATTTTCACAGCCTCTAAGATCATGACATTACGGTATTGAAATTTTGAGAAATAAAAATTATACCATCAGTCTTCATTTTCTGCATTGCTGCCTTCAGAACAGACTACAAAATACAATTTTCTATTATTTTTCAGTGAAGGAGGAAAAAAAAATCACAGGAATGCTTAGTCTAGATTTTAATCTTCCCTGCCCACTGAACAGCAGTGCTGTGATGCATGACCCTGACCTTTCCCAGCCCTGTATATTTTGACTGTTTGCCCACTCAGCTCCATCCCTACGTTTTAGTGAGGCCGTAAACAAAAGATGTGGAATGGCATGCCCAGCAAATCACAGAATGCTGAAAAGGTCAAAATAGTAGTGGCGAATGTTTCTACTCTGTAATTTACAGAATATATGAGGCATTCACAGCTTAATAACTCATTCACATGACAAACACTGTAGAGGGAATGTAAAATGGCAGCACATGAATTTCTTCCAGTGACAGTGTTTCCAACAAGCATGGAAAATGGTGCAAACTTTGCCCTGTGGTTCTCTTTTCTGGAACATTAATATTGTCTGACTTTCAATGCACAATAGCATATGTCTGCGGACTGCGAAGTTAAATGTCTCTGTGTTTGCAGTCAGTCTCAGAGCCCAAAAAGGCAAGGTCCCTGAGGCAAAAATCCAGGTCAAAGCTTTGTCTATCTGTATTCCTTCTTTGCCTTTCTTGGAGTACTTCCCCAATAACAGGTGATTTTATTGTCACAACATTCCTAAAAACTAGAGAAGCAATATCCTCACCTTAAATGATGACAGAGCCCTGATCAAGGTCAGGAGAGTTGTAACAGAAAAAAGCTTCACAACTCCTACCAACAGCCCTAAGCCCCTGCTCTCCACTAAGACCATATTTCTACTTCCTGTCTCATGGGCTGGACTTCATTTTTGCAGCAACAAATTTGTGCCCATTTCCCAGACACCAGTCAAATGAAGTAAATTGAGAAACCAAACAAGAGATCCTTTAGCCAAGCTCAGCACAGATGCATGTCTGTGGCAGCTGAAATGATGTTTGCATTGGTTGATGGCACTTTAATCTTAGTGAAACGCTAAAGGTCTATATCCTGGACACCCCCAGGCTACAGTCACCACTTTCAGAGGAAGATTTACAGAAGCAAGATGATTTGAGGCATTCCTCAATCATCATAAATTAGCTAATGCCTTGGGACAACTGTAAGTCAGGATATACTGGAGTGTTTCCTCTTAACCACTTTCTTGGAACAAAAAGAAGACAAGATGACAACATATTGATATATAGTATTGCTGTTTCAAAACTAACTGCAAGGGTGTCTGACACCAATTAATCAATTTTTTTTATACAGGCATACTCATATTGCCTAAGAGAATATACTGACCTAACATCCACTGAACACAACTTAACCAATAAATAGTTTAAAGAAGTACAGAAAAAAAATTGCAAAGTGCTAAACTTTCATTTCTGACATATCTGTGCCAATCCCATGGATCCCAATGGATGTAAAAACCATGGATCAGCAGTCACAATTTGGCTTGTCCTTCCAAGTCCATTAAAACAAAGGAAAGAAGTGTGCCAATGAACTGTTCTGTTCCACAGATAGAAACCTGGATTAACCATACAAAAGGCAAAACAACTGTGGATTTACACCAGCTGAACCACAGATCCCAGCCCAAGTCTCTGAAGTGCAGCATTTCACCATTATCCCCAAGAGAAGCAGGGATATTAACAACATACCAAATTAGCATCAAAGCATTAGCAGTAATACACTTTGGGTATTTAGGGAACTACTTCTAAACCTAAATGTCAGACAATTTGTCTCTAATATTCCCTGCAGATTAGTACAGAATGATTGCAATAGATGTAAATCCTGCCTCCTTTCCTACAGGCACGTACAGCTGAAATAGCTGTGGAACTGTATCCTTTGTGCTGCAAAGGAAGGCAGGTCCTAAAGACCATCCCCTGAGTTTCTCTTCATTTCCTAGTGAAAATTGCTCCTTTATGTGTTTCTGTGCAAAAACACGGAGCTTTTGTTACATGAGCCTGCACTGCTGGGAGGAGATGATTTTCCAGCACTGAGTCTGGGGTGATTCACACAGCAAGTCTGCAACCTGGTGAAGGGACGGGAACATGTGAGGTTTGTTCCACCCATGGGAACAACAGGGATCTCCCAGCTTATCTGTGGGAGGAGGTTGATGCAGTGAAGAGCCATGGATGACTGGAAGAAGGTGTGGAGGAGACAGTGAAGGTACCATCTTCCTCCTCCAGACAGCAACAGTACAGGGAGACAGGGCTATGAGATGAACATGCAGCTTAGGGAGAATTGGGGATGGAGGGAATCAAATTTTTCCTGGCGTTGGAATGAAGAGGACACTACCCATGGGTCTTCTCTGCCTTTAGTCTCATCTTCCCTCTGCTCTGTCATTCAGATCACTCAGACTTGAATTTGTGAGGTGATTGTGGGTCACTCCACACAGACAGAATAAGGCAGTAGGACTTGATTTGGGGCAAGACTGTCACTTATCCCCCACTCAGGCCTTGCACAAGGAAAGAACAAGGAGTCTCCACAGGTAACTTTCAATCAGCCTCTTGGCTGACCCAGGACCCATTGGGACCAGGTCACCTCTGATTCCTCAGTGTTTGTCACTCCTATGCCATCCCAGATGAGCTGGGAGGTGCAAAGCTCTGGGTTTGACCTGGCCCACAGAAATCCAGATCTCCCTCTGAGAGCCCCTGCTAAGCCCTAGGAGGGAGAATGCCTGGGAGGAGCTGAGGGAGGAAAGAAAGGCAGCATGGGAAAAAACCCAACATCCAGGACCTCTGTTCTTCAAACATACCCACTACATTCCTGAGCAGTTGCCACACATGACCCTTTATTCAAACCCCAAATCAAAAGGCACATCCACAACACTCAAGAGGCCAGACCACAGACAAGTATCAGGGCTCTTTCCACACTGCAAGCACACTAAATAAGAATTTCTTTCCAAGTTCACTTTCAAATCACTTGCTTTATTTGAAGCATTTTACAGTTCAAAATTTCTGAATTGCTTTCTGTCCAAGATCACCATTCTATTCAACTGCTTATCAAATACCTGTATCTTTAAATATCAAGAGTGCAAGATTTAATGAACAAATCTGTAATGAGACAGTCCTGGATTGTCCTGAATAAACAGGCTTGGTACAAAATGAATGCCTCAAACATCTTGCAGGACTTTTTTTGTTAATAATTATTATTTAAGAAGTGACATTCCACTGAAAATTAAGACTGTGGAGAGTGAAGTGGTATATTTAAAATGTCAGTAAATGCATGAATTTTCACTTCTCAAATAATTCCTTCCAGCCAGTGCTGCAAACCAAAAGGGCTTTTTTATTCCCAACTATTTTTAGTCTATTCCTGTACCTGTCAGCAGATGTAACTTTGTATAGTCCCTTGCACTTGTTTTACAGTAGCTCTATTGATCTCTATTGATCTGCCTAATAATGAGTCCCAGGGAATTGTGCGGTTAAATCTTCTAGAAACAAAATCTTTCTGAACAGTTCAGCTATTAGGAATAATGACAGTCCTCATAAACTATGTGTTTTCTTTCCTCAGCATCTTTAGAAACAGAGAAACTACCATGACAAAAGCGAGTTAAATCCCTTGACATCCTTCCTGTTCAGTAAATGAATTTACACAGAGGATCCTTGCTTTGTTTTGGAAAATTCCTGCTACATTTCTTAAGTAAACACCTGAAAACAAAACCAGGACATAGCTGAAAAGCAAATGATATGTAAATTATATATTCAATTAACACAGACCCAAACATGAAAAATTCACTCCACTCAACTAACTCATTCATAAGAAGCCTAACTAAACACCGCAGTCACTGTAATACATGGTACAGAATTAACAGATTTAGTGTCTGTTTTGATATTGTATTTTTAGCTTTTTCGATACTCTGTGGAACATTGAAAATGAAACATTGCAAATGAACATTGCAAATGAAAAATAGCAGCCATGGTGCAAGCTAGAGAACTCTGGCAGCTGCTTATACATCGACTGGCTAGATATAGATCCTTACAGATCTGTGTCCAGGCAAAAATCAGCAGAGCACAACTATGCTTCCTTTCTCCCACAAGTGCCTCTGCCACAATGTTTTTACACCAGCTGAGGGCTGGCAGGACAACAGTTCTCAGGGATCAGTGGGATTTTGGCTTCTTGGTGCTGCTAAAACTGTGCAAATTCAGAGGAGAAACCTACTCTGTAATCATGTAATCAAAACACCATGGGATGGTTTTCCTTCTTTCCATGTTCTCAAAGCACCCAGAGTGAACAAAGTTAGCAGGAAAAGAATGTAACAAATGAATTAAGAAATTAGCAGAGCAACGTGTCATCTTAAGACTTAGAGCACAGCATGCTCCACTTGCTGTCAGACAGCTGTATGTGAAAATAGATAACAGGTCTTTAAGACTTACTGCTCACAACCCCAAGACGCCTTACTGAGGTCTCAATCTTTACTCTTATAAATCACATAAGGAATTCTCTAAACTCAGGGATTTGGCATGAACAATCCATAAACACACTTAGGTTTATATGGTCAAAGTAACAGCAGGCTCCTGCTCTAAAAAAGGGGCCTTTGAACAATTCAGCCTTGAATCATAATGACATACACTGTAAGACCTTCTCCCATGTGAAGCTCTGACTGGGAATTTATTAAAGGCCTTCTGCCAAAGCCACCCTATCTCCTGGCCACAGGAGCTGTGTGTAGTTTGGCCTGTATTATCAAATTTGATTTTAATGTCATGAAGACAACTCAGGAATTTATTTTTTTTTAGAAGGAACATTTTATGATCAGAGTAATGTCATATGTTTGCAAAACACACACTACATAGTAAGAAAAAACATTATTTGTTAACACCAAGCTAGAGAAAGATTAAATGTATCACATATCATGCAATTAAGAACAATTTCTATACTGACCTCAATGCAAAAAAAAAATCACAAATAAAAAGATTTGTTTGTTTTTTCTAGTTTTGTTTTTACAAAAAGGAAGCAGGAAAATGGACAATTAAAAAAAAAAAAAAAAGACCAAACCAACGAACAAAACCACCACAGTCATTATTTTCTAGGTTGGCCCAGAGATGAAATGATTATCTGACTTGGTAAAATGACTGAGTGAAACTGTTTTGCACTATTTCTCCAGTCCTCTGGGATGCTCTTTTGTCTTCCTGTCAACCCTCCCCCATCTCTGGCTCTGTTTCTCCACCACAAGGAAATACAGAAAACAAAAAAGAAGCAAATTCCAGTTTCTGCTTCTCTCTAATCTTGACAGGATTGGTTTTAGATCTCTGTCATATTCCAAAGAAAAACAGAAAACACAAAAGATATTTCTGCTCCTCTAAGAAGAACAAGACAGGCTCTGGACCATGTTTGAAGCCTGAAGGAGCTCTTTTATCCACTGTCAATAAGAATTGTGCATACCTGTTTTCACTAAAACTTCTTAGAAGATCTGAGAGCTAAAAGGTGAAAATTGAAGTTTGCAGTAAGGCCAAATAAGCTGCTAAATAGTAAGGTCACTGCCTAGAGGCCTAGGGAGATTGTGCATTGCATCATGCTAATCATTAAAGATAAAGACAGTAAATAATTATTAATCTCCTCTATTTATAGAGGAAATACAGCTATTGCTTTAAAGATTATCTTTCCAATAGAAAAGTAAAATAATCTCTACAGAACAAGTAGATGGATTAAACTCAATTTCTTTTGTAGCTTAGTGGCACATTCATACTTGCATAACTACTGAAAAATCAGGCATATTGGGTGAATTGACTCCATGGGCTAAAGGGCATGTAAAACACAGAAATTCTCCTTTAATATTTAATAAAATACTGAAGAACATCAATTGTTCAAAACTCCTAGGAGCTTAATGAGATTTCAGTGAGGTATTCCAGCAGGTCACCTTACACAAAACTTCTTCCCACATGACAATGTAAAATCAAATGATTCCCAGTCCTTCAAGGCACTGGCACATTTCAGAGGCCAGCACAACTTTCCTGCCCCAAGCTGCTGGTGGCCTCCACAAGATGAAGGTGTTCCCTGAGAATCTTCCAGCTTCATCTATTTGCCAAGTTAAATCAAGAGGGAAATCAATGAACTTCACTGCAAAAGAACTGAAGGTTCCATCATATGAATATGGTTTAGTGGCAATATCCAAACCTATTAATATATCAGGAAAAAAAAAAAAGAGCACCATATGTAAATTCCCTGATCTTAAGGGACAACTAATGGATTACATTCCAGCATATAAAGATGCAAGATTTGTATTTCCCTCTAGAGATATTCTAAAATCCTTTTACTGAGCCACATCTCCATGGAGAAGAAGGGGTTTGCTTTAATTTTTTTTAATCAAACCTCCTTTTAATCAGGCAGAACAAAATGTTTTCCTGCAAACAACAACAACAAAGAATTCAGTGCAAAACCAACAGAGTCCTGCTGGAACAGGAGAACTTGGCAGAGAAAATGAAGATGAAATGAAAATGCAGGAAAACAAAGATGTATACTCTGAGTGCCTTTATTACACAGATGTATACAGGCACAGTGTGCTCCCAAAGGAAATAATTAGAAAGTTGACTTTTAAGAAGTTACATTTTTAAGAAGACTGAATTCAGCCTTTTAGGCTGATTCAAACTTCAATGACTGTTTTGCTGTTAACTCAGGTAGGGTTTTAACTATGGGTCCAGATGCATTTTGTACCCTCTTTTAGGGGCAATTTCTGTTCAGCTACAAGTATTCAAGCCCTGTGGAGGGAAACCTACATATGCAGATATGCACCTGTCTGCAGAATTCATCTGGCACTGGCTGCTTCCCATATCCACTGCTGTCTTCCCTGTGCAAGCCCTTACAGACTCCTTAGTCAATTCAGGTGTATGAGGGAACACTAATCTTTAAGATTTGCTAAGGTCACAAATAATTTACATTTTCACATTCAAGAATTCAAGCCCCATTTTTAAATACTTCGTAGCATCCACAGTGCTTCTTTGACATTGTTTGGCACCTGGTTTAAGAACAAGAACGTGTCTTTGTACTCATCTCAAGTAGAACCCTGTAGAATTTCACAAATACAAACTGCTTTACCACCATGTCTCCAGCCCTCTTAAAATGTTCCACACTGACCCTGCTTGCCATTAAACACTATCCCACCTCTGAATTCTAGACAGCTTTGGCATAAAGGAGGAGGAGAGTCAAGCTCAAGAAGGAAACTGCCACAGTTTCAGCACTGAGTGAATAATCCTCATATGCAATACATCTCTTGCAATTTAAGCTCACGGCACCACAGTCCTTAACAGCGACTCCAATTCTGCCTCTTAAAATTAGAAACCTATTTTCAAGTCACTGAAAAAAAACCTCTGGAACTTCAACATGGAGCAGTTCTTTCAGTATCACAATGCCCTACAGCTCCCCAAAGTTAGCAGAACTCTCTAACATTATTTTCTAACATGACAGAAAATAGAGGCTGCTAGCTAAGATTCAGAGATGTGCTTCACAGAAGAATATATAACAGGAGTGAGAAAAGCATACAAGCATTTTAGTCAAAAGCCCTGTCTGGTACACGTTCAGAACAACCTGAAAATGCAGTGCTTTACACTAACTTTTAAAGGAATCAGCACTTTTTTATGAGAACATTTGTCTTAGGGTGAATATCAGCTGACCGATACAGCACCAATGTAAAGATATTTTACTTTACCAAACACATATTATGAAGAGCATCAGTGCTTTATATTTAATACCCATTGTAACCAATTAGTACTGCCACCCCCTGATGTTATACAAGTTCATTCCTTTAAATTGCTGTGGCAGTAAATTCTACGGTTATAAACGAGAAGCTGCAAATTGATTTGCATGTAATAATTACCACTAAACCTTTCTTACCACTTCCAACTTATCCCATCTGCTACCAGAGTGGAAGTTTAGGATCTATTATTCCCAGAAGGGGACTTACCCAGCTGGACATCTATAACAGTTGGCTGGTTCTCCATGGGGAACAATGGCTTTGGAGGTTTGTCTGTGAGTAAAGCTAGAAAAGAAAATGAGAAAATGTAATGGAAAAATTGAGACCAATGACTGCAAAAGAAAAGCTCTGTCATGTAAGTAATCAAATGTTTGTATACTTGATGGCATGAAAACATTTACTACATACTACAGCTGTTAAACAGCCAATGTGTTACCACCTACCTTGGGGCTGTGGTGATCCCTTGCTTCAATAGAAATTACCTGTTTCAAGAATTACTTTTTCGCACAAAGCAGCAAAACAAACTCAATTTCTCACTTTTCACTTACATGTGATAAGTAGAACGAGCAGTTTAGATGCTCACGTTGCAAAGTTAACACAATGATTCTGAAGTGCCAGACAAATCCATCTCAGCCTGACCAGTGCCAACATGTCTTAATGCCTGTCCAAAACAATACATAGAAAACTTGCACATAATTGTGCTTGAAGGATTCCAGCAGCTCCAAGTAGCTCAGACTCCCACCCCAGCAGGTGGGGTACCTGGACCCTCTCCTCAAAGCCTTACTGGGATCCTGCTATCTTGCCGTGCAGAAATATCTGAGAGCAGGAAACAATACCCCAGCCTTGTTCTGCCAGGGGACTGCTCCAGCCAGCAGATAACACAGCTATCAAAAACCATAGCTACAGGCACAGGCTTCACGCCCCTGTTTGAAAACTCAGGGCCAGACTGTGCAAACAGGTTTTGTAAATTTGGCTTAGCTTGAAAAAAATGACTGTATATTCCTGAAAATGGGAAGAAGTGTTTTTAATTAAGCACAGCATCTTGCACCACATGAAATGAAACATTTCAAAATTACCTTCAAACGTTTTTCCTGTTCAAACTCATCACCTGAAATTATTTGACCCGAGTTTGTAAAATAAACAACAACAATTGCCAATCTACAAACAATTTTACATCCACAATGGCCTAAGAGTTTCCTAAGAGTATTTCAGTTTCTGGTATACTTACAACAGATTTTTTTCCTTAGCTTTTTCTTTGATTATTCAGGCTTTTCCTCCTACCTTTATGCTTTCCTTGTATTATTATTTTTATTTTCTGGTATGAAATTGTACTCTGCTCATTGTAGAACATGGTGAAAAGTTGCTGGAACAGCTTCATCCATGCTGTGCCAGCGTGCTCAGGCTTTCCTTTCTTAATATTCTCTTCATATCCCATTCCCACCCACATCCTTTGTGACCCAATCTGACCAGGGCTTCCCTCTGTTTCCCTCAGTTTTACTTGCAGCATTTGGAAGTTTTCTAAATGTGCTCCTGCATGTCACATTTTAAATGACTATGTTCTGCCATATTCTTCTTGGAGATTAATCCCCATAATGAACTGGCAGCCTGTCAGAGCTCTTTCCATAGGAACTGAAATGGCTCAAAGGGATTTTGAGATGAGGAAGCAACAAACTGCTGGATTTTCAATGTCAGATGTGTTTACTGAAAACAAAGGTTATTCTTATCTTAGAGGTCAGATATCAGATCGCTGATTCACCTCATGAAATCCACTTTGGGTACTTCTTAAACAGAAAGGCAATACAAGATATTTTCAACTACCAGGAGGTCTAGACTGATATGATCTCTGTATTTCACGGAAGTCCAAAAACAACCTTTATCCAAACTCCCATTCCTCTACTAGAAGTTTCCTTAATTCTAGGAACAGTTTATAGACATGTGGCACTGATTTCCAGCCTTGCTCAAGGGAAAGAAGAACAATAAGTTACTGCTGTTACTGTATCAACATGTATTCAACAATGCTAACAGCAGAAACTCTTACTTAACCTCCCAAAAAGCTACATGAAATTAAAACAATTAAATGTATTGTAAATGCTCTTCCTATTATCAAAGGGGCAGCAATTCTGCCACGAAACTGAACCTACCTAATGAACTGTCAAGTGAAGAGCTGGGCTACAGCTGTCTACACTTTTTTTTTTTTTTCCGACCCCTTCCAAATGCCATGGAATGTGGCATGTCCCTGGGCTGCTCTGAGCAGCAACACTTACATGGTGAAGCCGCTAGAATAAGGATGACATCGGCTTCCCAAGGCAGCAATTCCTGTAGCCACATAGACAGACCCACCTTTGGAAGGTACTGAGTCTGACAAGGCAGCAGCCTAAGGGGTTGCTTTGCCTTTCCTTGTCATTCTAGGATTCCATCCTGTGACCAGGCTGGGACTACCTTGGCTGGATTTGTTTATGGAAGTGCTATCAGACACAGCACAGAACTGAGACTGAGGGAAGCCTTCTGTAGTTTGTCCCAGAAAAAGAGCACTCACTACCTGGGGCATGGCCAGAAGTCACAGGTGTTGGATGACAAGCTGGAAAGACATTTCTTTACCCAGAGGCACCTGGCAATGCACATGCATCCCAAAAGAGACTGGTAAACATGGCCAGAGGCTGTTTAGCAGCCAGACCACTTAGGAACTGTCTAAAATGCTGTTTCCTCCTATGATTATATTCGCCCCTTTCAAAAGTAACGCTAAATCTAAATTATTAAATAACTAAGGTAATCCTAAACTTTAGAACAATAATCATGTTGCTGTGATTTCAACAACACTTGTCACTCTGTTTGTCCATAAGACTTTTAAAGAGACACTGTTGTACAAATCAATACTCTGATGTAATCCTCTGCAGCTGTTCATACAGGTCCATTTTCTCTACCAGCATACATGTTTCTCTCTTTGTCATAGTCACAAAGAGTATGCTGTTGTACCAGAAATGGTGCAGAAAAGCAGAGAAGAGACTTGTAAGAGATTTGGAATCTCCAGTTAGTTACACAGTGATCTTTGTCAGATAAAGCAGAGCATGATGTGCTGCACAGGTTAACATTTAGCTACTCACAGGACCAACTAAAGAAGAAAACTGCCTTAAAGGAGTGGCTCCTGCTTGTAAGTGCCAGTGAAGCCTCAGAGCCTGGAGGCTCATTTTTTCCCCCCCACCACAGCCCTACTGTTTCAAAAATCCATCATTCCATATTTAGACACTCTAATGAGCTCTCTTGAAAAACTACAAAGTAGTTGAAAACAAACAGCCTTAGGATATCATTACTTAGGGAAAAGCAGTGATAACCAGCTAGAAAAGCTATCAGGCTTCTCCGTAAGCCCCAGTTCCTCCACAGTTTGTTATTTGACACAGCTCTATTTCCCCACACTGTTTCCTGCCTTCCCTCTGCAGCAGCTTCATAGCACCCACCCCACTCCAGTCAGCCTTTTACAGCATCCACAGTGACAGACAGGGAGCCCAAACTGTTGCTATGATGAACTCAAGTCTCTTACTGCGCATTTGGAGTGGCTCAGCTGAACACAACTTCTGAATTGAATGCAGATCTCCTTCCCCTGTTCCATGCCAAAGCGCATGCCCCAAGCCAACAGGCATCACCTGTGCTCCAGGCCCTGAACTGCTCCGGTGTGAAGCCAGTCAGCACCAGCGTCATGCACTGAAACCCAGCTGTTTATGGTTTGAAGGGGCTTTCTTGTGGCTCAGCACAGCTGGAGTGTTTTCCAGACCAGATAACTCTTAGAAGAGAGCTAAAATGTTAACTCCCATGTGGCTAGGAACTGGTCATATGCTGCGGAACAGCCTTCTTCTTCTTTGTGGTGGATAAGTACTTCCCTCTTCTTGTGATAAGCACCCAAAGTACATTTGCTGTTCTATAATTTTGCCATTCATGTACCTCCTGGACATTTGCTCATGTAATTTTCAATGATGAAAGGAAAAATTATCTGAGTATGAAACAGAATGCAGTGAATCTAACAAAATTGTTTCAGAGCTTCTATGAGACAATTGCATGCCAACCTACTTCCTTCAATCAAAGGATCTGGCATTTTCCCACCATTAATTAACACAGAGCCTCTAGTATCATTCAATCAAGAATCTGGCTAACCTTTTGACAGCACAACAGATCTGTCTGAATAGCATCCTCTGGGGCAAATAACTGCATGCCAAATCCTTAATCTGACACTAGCTCATACCCAAAGTTAAGCTTTTGTTCACTCCCAGTTCAAATACATACACTTCCAGACATGGCTTAGATCTACTTTGGCAAAGACAAACCTTGGCAGTGACTCTGCAACAAGCACACCATAGATGATGATGGAACTTACTGCATACAAAACTCTCAATCAATGTATTAACCAGAGGGCACGTGCTGCTAAGAGAAGCTCAGTATTATACCTTTTAAAAAGATATGTACCTAACTCCTTTGTCTCACCTGAAATCCCAGCTTGTGCCAAGAGATTTCTCAGTAGTTGGCAGTAAAATGCTTCAGGCCTGACCTGCTACTGCTTTATCTTTCATGCTGCTGCTTACAACGAAGCAAAGTGAGAGCCAGTTGTGCTGATGTAAATGTAAATGTGACAGCTGACAGGGAACAACACTAAATTTGGCTGACAGGGAATGAACTGTTCACTTGAAGAGTTAAAAGCTTGTTTAAAAAGCCAAGGGTTCTCACCTGGACTTTGTGGACTGGACCTCTAACACACCATCACCAGCAAGTCCTGCTACCAGATCAGAATCATGGCTTTTCATTTTCTCAGCACAGCAGAAAATTACCAGACAAGGTGAAAAGTAGTAGGAAACCACATGACGCAACTCATTCATAAAAATGCAATTTTGTGAGGCTGTGTTTATACAGGGACCCTGTTTCCTGATTAGCTCTATTGTAATGTGCTCCACCAGTCAGTCAAAACACACTTCTCCATCAGTTGCCTATTGTGTGATTTCCTTCCTCTCGGTTTAAGCTGACAAAATGATTGCACCTCCATTTGTGATTTGCTCTAACAGAAATAAAGCCACTGCAATGAGATGTTGTCTAAGGATAAATATCTCCGTCTTGGAAAATAAACACTGAACACTTATTCTCAAAAAAGCTCCAACTTAGTAAACTCAGAACTTGTGTGGAAGTCAGAAGTCATTAGCAAATGACAAAGAGTTTTTCCTCTATTTATTACTATTCAAGCAGGAAATGCCTCTTTTGGGAAAACGCTTTGGAAAGATGCAGCAGCTGGATGCCTCTCCCTCTGCCACTACCACCATGAATACCACTTTTTGAAAAACCCTACCTAGGATCAAGAGTGCCTTAATGCACTGTTAGGACTGCTTCTGTGGGACAATTTTCTGCAAGAAGTTTAGCATTTTTATATTAGCAGTAAATGACTGGAATTCATCACATGACTTCTTTTTATGACATAGAAAGAAGGACAACACAATCACAGCTTCAAGGAGGATGCTGTGTCTATGCTGAAATGCAGCTCACAAGGGAAATGAATTTTGAGGCACTCAAATCATCTTGGTTCAATACTGGTGGTTTTGATTTTAACCCATTAAGTCCTCAATGACTTGGAACAAATCTGTATTTGACAGGTCATGCTACTGGCACCAAGAAGAAGCTGGCCATGACTGCAGCTCCCTTGACTTTGAGATGAGTCAAAATCCTGAACAAATGGTTGTTCCTGTCCTGTTCTTAGCAGCTGCTCCCACAGCTTCTGCTGCAGGTGTGACCTTGTAACCCATGGTGACTATTCAGAACTAGTAAGAGCAGCTAATCATTCCATGGGCAAAATCACTTCTGAATAAAGAGTCTTGCTGGCAGTCTCCTCACATAAGATGTCTCCATCTATTGCACATGGGATGCTATCAGAGTGCACAGAGACAGCCAAATGCCTTTGGAAAAAGGTACTAGATGAACTCTGTTGAATTCATGAAAATGTTAAGTAGAGATTTTTGGTTTGGGATTTTTGGTTTCAGGTTTGTGCTGGACCTTCTTCCACCTTCTCACAAGGCAGCCAAGTCATGTAGGGTTGTAGAAAATGAACTGGTGAGATTGGTGGAACTTATGCAATAGAGTACGGCTCAGGACTCTGGTGAAGTGGAGTAGAAACAATAGCACAGATTGCACATTACTGAAGCACAGATGGCAAAATCCCACAAGGTGCCTATCACAAAGTAATTACAACAGGGCTGAACACTTAACACGACTGCAATATACGTGTTAAATGCCCGTGGCATTGACTGTTATGCATCTCCTGATGTGAAACATTCAGTGGCACCGATGGTGAGGATTACCATCGGTGCTGTCACTAGAGTCATTGCAAGGTGGGTGCTGGAAAGTAGAAGAATTCTGTGTTAGCAGGGCTTTCACTGTATGTTGTTGTCAAGCTTCCTTACTCCTACAGTTGCCAACACACCTTTCTTTTCACTGCATTTCTAAATTTCACAGATTGTGTTAGATTTTGCAAAGTTCTTTCCCAATCAAAATTATTCCTGTGATCATTTTACAGATTGTGTTAGATTTTGCAAAGTTCTTTCCCAATCAAAATTATTCCTGTGATCATTTTACTCCTTTTCTAAATGTGGATCATGCAGCTTGCTTTTAAGAATCAAGTATGAGTTTCCTCTGAAGTAGGGAAAAAGTGTAACAAATTTTTACTAAATGTAAATTACATTTCCCTTCAATGTAATTCATGAAAATCTCAAATGGAGTGCGCTTTATTTAATGGACAGAGTGTATTTAGCACAAAGGACACATAATTTCATCTGCACTCAAAATGTTTCTCTTGGACTCTGGGCAGAAATAAGATGCTTGAAATTACCCTCTATTTCAAGGAGATCTGCAAAGAACATTTTATGAAATTCTACGGTTTGGCTTTTTTAATTCTTTTTTTCTTTCTGTCTTATGAAAAAGTAAAGAAGTGGTGATGGATGAAGCCAGATCCCCTCATCCATCTTAAAGGAACAGCTGGAGTCTTTGCATACAAATGAAAGCTATCATTCTTGTCAATATTAAGCCAGGCTACCAAAAGCCCACAATCCATTAATATTCCATGATCAATTTGACCACTTGTGCACAGTGAGGTACTGCACCACAGCACAACCCCAGACACATGAATTATCATGGCGTGGATTTTATGCACTGTATTAACAAAACTCAAAGCAATCCATTATTCTCTCAAACTAAAAAACCTGCATTAGGTACAGATAGTATATCAATAGAGAATTACTGTGGACGATGAATATCAGATGAACTAAGTTTGAAGCACCTATGGTACCATATGTAGGTAACACAATGGGTGTTCTTTTCTGAGGAAAAGCCACCTCTAAGTTCAACAGCAGCTCCCAGCCAGTGCTCACCACAAACTGCTAAAGGAAGAGCCAGTGCCATTTTGCCACCTCTCTTATTTTGCTGTTTCAGGCAACCTCATGGCTCACCTGTGCCCTGAGACAGCCCAGATCAAACCCTCGCTGCAGACCAAACATCCCTGGGCAGCTTTTCAAACAAAAGGACAGAACTACGGAAGAATGACATTAAAAATGCATTTCACTTAAGTCTCAAGGGCAGCAGCAATCATTTAAAACTTGTACTTTGGAAAATTTTAGATGTTGCACAGTCTAATAGCTCAGGCTGCTTTGGTGTTCAGCAGGGTCATTGCAACTGCAAAGTTGCCAGACCACAAACAATTTTTAGATTTTTCAACTTTTTTAGGAATTTCAACTGTAAGTCTTTTAGATTAACTATACTCACAAGTAAGAAACATGAAACTTCAATTAAATCATCTCTTGCCAATTGATTTTGCTCTGTTGGGGGCTAATGAGGAGGTTTCACCTGCCCTATCCTGTCTATTAATTCTGATGCATTCTTTGGATTAGCACCCTGGCTTCCTAAGTTTGTTACAATGATGAGAAATGTTAGTGTATTTGACAAGGAAAACCTTTCCAAAAAATGTTTATGCAATATTTATGTAGGTTCTTTGTCTCTAATTTGCCTTCAAAATCCGCAAAATACATTCTACCAGGTTTGTTATATTTTCATTTTTTTCCACTGAAGAAGGTTTGAATTGCATAGTCATTAAGCACATAGAGCATCATTAAGGAAAAAAAAATTGGGGCGAATCATGTCATTATTGGTTGGATGAGCAGGAAAATGAATAAAAGCAGGCATAATACAGGCATGTAAGGAACTGATAGATACACTTGCTACTGTTTATCCTGCCTCATGACCAAAGATCAAGAAAATGCAAATCTTCTGATGAAAGACAATGCTTTAAGAAATGAAGGAGATAGTTATCCCAGGAAATTTGTCTTCTTATTTGAGGCAAAGGATTTAAAAGAATTAACAAAAAAAGTAGCATCCATAGAAATCTCTGGCGGGACGACCCATTTTCAGAGTTGGCTCTGCTGCCTTTTACCACTCACATCAGAGTTTCTAGCAGCTGATGGGAAGCAGAATAACCCCTGGTGATCAGCCTGGGACCTGAACCTTTCAGTATCAGCTACCATCAAACAAAGGGAAGTGTCTCTGATCCAAGAATGCAATTCCTTTTTCACAAAAATTCACCAAACATGTGCAAAGCACTGCGTTAGGCCTACAGAAGGCAAGTATTCAACAGTAAATGTGATATTTTAAGACTACCACATTACTTGAAAATGTTTACTGGTCAGTGGGCATGCAAAGAATTGCAGGCAAGCCTCCTGGAGGAACGTGACTAAAGGCTGCACAGAGATCCATTCAGGAAAAAGTCCAAGGATTTGCATTCCAGGGCCCACTGCTGCATCTCTGGGCAGCCCCATTAACAAGCCTTGTGAGCGACACCCAGCACAGCTGAGAGGAATAAATGAAACCTCCCAGTGAAACTATTCAAAAACCTCAAGGCAATGCCTAAAGCAATGGAAAACAGGGAAGATATGGCCAAAAAAAGGTCTTTGGGACTATACTTGTTTTGAATCGATGTGACTGTTGTGAAGCAGGTTGTCAACACACCAGACATTTTTATCAGAGGAGTATAAAATAAATTTGTCAGCAAGTGAGCAATGGACTGCACCTGTCCCAAAGGTCAATTTGACACATATATACTGCATGCAGCAGGAACTGCAGAGAGGCCTAGCTTCCAAATCCTCTGAAATGTGAGATTAAACAGTCCCACAGCCACTTCAAATGGCTGCAGATAAGGATTTAATCCTTCAGTATATTTCCTCCATACTTTATTAAAAGATGAAGATAATCTTTAAATCAAGAGAAAAATAGAATAAAAAAAAAAATGAAAGAGCCAAAAATCATCAAGTGGAAAAAGAGGAGAGGAACCAACTCTATTTTTATTAGCAAATCCTCTCAGCCAAGGCTTATACACCCAAAGCTGCAGGAAGGGGAAGCTGCTCCCCCAGCCTTAGTGAAAAAGGCAGTACAAGCTCCTTGTGAACAGGGCATGGACACGACATAAATGGGCTGCCCCAAGACCCAGATACTCCACCTGCACAAAAAGAGATTTCTGAGAGGGGTTTTCTATTCTCCTGTAAGTCCACCAAGTGCCAGGACAGACATCAGCACTGCTCCAGTCCCTCAGCCACCTGGACAGTGTTGGTGAAGCAGCTCAAAACAGAGACCACTTTCCTCAGCTTCTGCACTGCTCTGCTGCTCTCAGAGAAACATTCCTTACCCCCATCTTTTAGGTTTTCTGCTGCTTTTTTCCCAGCAAACAGATTAAAGTTTTGCACCAGGAATGTAATTTCTGAGAAACTCCTCATGAAATTGTGTCAGCTTCTTGTAACGAACCTGCTTGACTCTTCATTTTCCTGCTCAAAGTGTCTTCTGTTTGTCATGTGTTGAAGCAATTTGAGATTTTGCTTTGACATATTCAACAAGAGAACAAGACGATTCAATCTGCTCTGGGTAGTAACTGCCATTACATTTAAAGTACACCAGTCAATTGAAACTCAACATACTATTTTGACTGCCATTTTATATCTCCTGTATGATTATGTAGTGTTACTGCCCCAGCTCACGGAACAATTTTAAAGCAATAAAGACATTTAAAGAAGACCCCCTCCAATTTTCTAGTCAGGCTACCCTGAAACTTCTATTGCTTTCTGAAACAGCATTCTCACACAGCATTTGTCAGACATGCCTTTATGACAGGAGTTTTGAGAATTTTGGGTTTTGTTCCAATGTAAAAAGAAAGAAAAATCTGAGAGAAAAAAAAAGCAACCCACAAAATCCCTTCCAAATAAAACTATAAATTTCTTACCATACTTCAGTCCCTAAGGATGGGAAGACAGGTGGATGGAGAGTCTGGCTGAGCACAAATTCAGCAGTGGCAAGGCAGGAAACATTAAAGGCTGCTTTACTTATCATGTTCTTCGTACAGTGAGTGTCATCACCTGTCATAAGCATGTGATTGTTTTACCTACCACCTACCCTCGTTGAAATTTTTTTTTTCATTTTGTCATCTACTTTAAAATGCATTATCCACCACATTCAGTTCTCTCTAATCAACACATACATGTCCATCAGCTCCTCCTGATGCACAACAGCTATCAAACACCATTTTCTTTATTACAGGGAAAAAGACTGTCTTGTTCAGCAAGTGTTTTACTTCAGTTCTAAAGTCTCTTTTCTAGAGATGTAAGGCAAGGGCTTAAACTGAAAGACGTGAGATGCATAGCTAAAGGGGATGACAGTTTCTCAGGAGGTGAACAATATCTGGATTATTAATTACAGAACGAAGTATTTTAACAGGGCAGTATGGAGATAATCTAAATACAGGATTAGAGATGGGAAATATTAGCACTTTGTCTCACAGATTTCAATTAGTAAATGAAGAAAATCTTTGTGTGTCAGCACACTTTTAATACAGGCATTATATAAGGATCTATCACTTATCTACAAGCTATATGATATCAATGCTTTTTAGAGAACCAGTTGTTTAAATACAGAAAGGATTGTTTAGTTGTTGCATTGGTTTTGCTTTTTTTTTTTAATCAGTAAAAGCATTGTGGTATTGTAAAAGGGCTGGACCACAAAAGCAAAAGCATAGTGTAGCAGTACTCTAAGACAAGCTTTTAGGGCAGAATGTCTCTCCTAATTTGTTATTACTCTCAGACTGTGTCCAAAGACCACCTTTCGAACCAAGCTTTTGTTGTCTGTTGCCCATCCCATGGTGGGTCCCCATGCATGCATTACTGATCTCACAACCACAGGGAGCATTCAAATACAACTGCAGGATTGGGCTGCACTTCAGCAAATATACCAGAGCAAGACAGAGACCTCTCCCAGCCCTTGATATTATTCTGCAATGATGTTCTTCCTTATCAAGGTGCTGTAAAGGGATCTAATATCCTGTACTGTGCCGTAAATTGGCAATTTTGGTTGAACACATTGTAGCACTATTTTTTAACTGCTGCAGAGCTGACATTTAGGGAATTTTGAGTTGTTGCTGGGATGCTGCTTTTCTCCTTCTGCATACTCCCAAGTATATCTCTTTCTACTGGCAAATAAGCATCTTACTTTTCTCTTAGTCTCATCTGGAGCTGCTTAAAACAGTTAAAATATCATTAACATCATATACTGATATTAAAAGAAGCAGAAAACTGCAACACACTTTCATATCAAAGCAATGGAGCCTTAAGCTTTTGCATCTATGAATGATGAGCAACATTACTTCAAATGACATCTTTTGTCAGAGTTGCTTGAGCTAAAGACAGAGTGAATCCATTTGTATAAATTGTGGCTTTCCTGCTGAAAGACTACAAAAATATATGTTGCTATCCTTAAGTCTCAAGCCATTAATATAGCTAAAATATGCCATCTTTTCCCAGGAAGAACTAGCAAGTCCTTAGAACACTATCATCAATCACAACTAATTCACTAAATACACAATTCCAACAGCAATAGAAGAGGAACAGAGAGTACAGGGTGTTGTCTGTCACTACGTCAACATCAAACACCTCTATCTTTCAATGGAAACTGCAAGTCGAGATTTCCCAGGTCTGTGAATTCCTGTTTCACTGGGATCAGTCCTTTGCTTGTTTTCCATTTGATAGATCCAAAGTTGACAATTTTATTTGAAAAATAAAGCTGATATCAATTTCACCCCTCAAGAAAATATTTGCCAAAATTCCAACATGAATTCTATAGTTTAGTGTCATCATTTAACCCCAGCTGGCAACTCACACCCACACAGACACTTGCTTACTCCTCCCATGCTGGGACTGGGGAGAGGATCAGAAGAGTAAAAGTAAGAAAACTCACGGTTGAGATAAAGACAATTTCATACATTAAGCAAAAGCCACGCTCACAAGAAAATCAATACCAGGAATTCATTCCATGGGCAGCCAGGTGGTCAAACCTCCACATTCACTGATTTATTAGAATTACACAGATTTTATACTGGCAGGATATCCAAAATCATTACAAGGTGTGGGAGCCCAGTGCACTGCACAAGAAGCTCCTGCCCATGGGCACTATCTTGTTTGACTCAGACCATTGCCTTATCAGTTGTATTCTCACCCTGTTAGGTTGTGGTTTGGAGCAATAAGCATTTCACTATGCAAGACTGAAGGTCACACTAACGAAAAGGAACGCTAATGGGGTGAAAATGAGTATCATGAGACAATAAATCATACTTGGAATCCTACTTAATTGATCATTTTGTAGCTGACCTTGCTTCCATAGAAGTCAATGGCAAAGTTTCCATTTCTATGGGTATGAACAGGATTGGGTCCTTTAAAGTACAGTGTGTTTTATGAATGTTGAAGATAGCATATTTTACACAAGAATTTTCTTTATTACTTCTCAATACAAAACTTCACCAAGTAAACCAAATCGCTATCTAAAAGCATCCCATAATACAGAACATTAATTTAACACATGATAAGTTTTCCTGCTATTAGTACTAGGTGCTGTCACTTTCAATACACAGATATCTAACAGAGTATTTCCTTCCCCCATCTTCCTCCCCAGTATTTTCCTCCCAGAGTTTACAAACATGCTTATTCTGAAACACCATCTCTCCACCTCTGGCAGTCTGATATTTCCATCAATAATAACTATACTACCTCTGAGGCAATGGGAGCACTACCTGAGAGCCAAGTTCCCAGCAGCACAATACCCACAGCTCTGTGAGGACTTAGCAAGAGTATTTATGCTTACTTGGAATGGAAATGAACCAACAAGGATTATTCTGCAGGTGTATTTTTTAGGGTAAAAAACCTGACTTAACCTAGTCTGATGTGAGCCACAAGAGAAGCAGCTAAGCAGCTGCTCAGGGTCAGGAGTCTCTGTGCCCACCTTGACACTGTGGCTGAGGCAGATGTTTTTCTCTGTGACTGAGCTGAGCTGGCCAGGGTGGGTAAACTGGCTTGGAAGGAGTTTTGGCCACGTCTGAGGAAACTTGCTTATTCTCATTTGTTTCATTATCATCTTAGCTCAAGAGATGTCTCTTTTGTGCACTGATCACTGTTAGTCACAGTGAACAGGCTTTAAGGAAGTGTTTTCAGAGAAGCACAGGTTTCTCCCTGGTGCTCACCTCTGCTCTGTCAACATATTTGAAAATTCTGTATCAGAACAAGTGACATCCACCAGGGAAGGCTCAAAATCTGCAGATTTGCACTATGGTGAGAGGAAACAGCACCACAGAGTGTGCTCCTTCCATCCCTCTAGTGGCACAAGCCCTGTTCCTCCTCCCTTCCATTTCCCTGTGCCTCTCAGGACAGTGATTTACCAATATCACAGCCTGAAATATCTGCTTTGGGAAACAAGCACGAGGGATCCTAACTGGGAAGGGGAAAGGCACGTACAGTACCAGCACAAGCCATAGGCATATGGATGTGGGGATGGAGCACTTCCTTGAGGGATGTTGTACAGGGAACAGGGACATGAGATGTGGGCTGTGACAAGGTGCCCTGATGGGAACAAGCTCTCTACCCCAAGTGAAGCAGTGCTTTACTCAGACCTCATGTAAAGGCCTGTTCTCATCTTAACTGATGTGTTTTCGACTGCTGAAGGGGAAGAATGGTCTTTAAAATAAGGCAAAATCCCTCAGACTGTGGAAAATTCCAATCTGAATCCCTCTAGTGAAGTGAATTTCATCAGGAGATGTTTCCTTTGAGAGATGACGCTGCAGTCTCATGTGAGCACACTCAGGGCAAGCAGAAACTTTGGGCTGATTATTGTCATGCTGCTATTTATCTTCATCTTTTATGGTTTTTGTCTCCTGAGTTTCTGTGGTCTAAGTGCTGGCACAGCAGCCTGTCACTGAGGAGAGTAAATTTGGCACCTGAGTTCCAAGTTCCTAAATTTTGGGATCAATAATTTGGTAGTAAGGTATCTGATTCTTCATGTTCTTCTTTCTGGTACTCTTGGTAAGCACATTTTTTAATTCATAACTTTTATTATAAGTTTTGGATATATTACCTCTTTTCCCAAATGTCACATATCTCAGGTAATAATTAATTCATTTTCACTTCTACATATTGTTTATTTTAAAAATATGACAGTGAGAAGACGCAGAAACTAGGAGAGTCCAATTATATTTTCACACGGTTTGAGCGCTGAGAAGTTCTCAGATATTCAAGATAGGAGCCCCATTAATTTTTTCAGACAACTGGTTTATGAAGGAAAAGAAATGTGTTATTGGTTGCCTGAAACAGTTCGTACATTAATATCAAATTCAGTTTTAGGTAATAAAATAAAAAAACCTAAAGGAACAAGCAAACAAAAAACAACAACAACAAAAACCCCAAATACCTTCCCTCCCTCCCAAATAAAACCCGACAAAAAGAAAGAATAATATCTCTACAAATAGAAACTCATTGGTCTGACATTTTTGCTATATAAAACATACTTATGTATTTTTCTTCAGAAAATTAAAACATGTCTTTGAAGGTTATTTAACTTTCTCCAAGATAAAACAAATGTGCTGTGGAGGTTTCATTAAAAAAGCAAAAAACAAAATACTACTTTTTCCTCAAAAATATTACATTTAACTACTCTACTGAGAAAATTGCTGTATAGCATTGAGCAATGGCTTGTCTTCCCTTTCCTAGGCTCTTAAAACTCTGTACAGCTGACTTTCTTCATAATCTCCCAAATGTGTCCTTTTATACCTTGCCATTAATTTGATTAATCTGCGTGTAGGATTTCAGGATATTGAATTTCCCCTGGTTTTGCATAATTTCATATGATGCTTTCGTTATTTCATTAAGCAACTGAATTGACTGCAATGACTCTTACATTTTCAAGTTTCAGATTCAGGCACATAAAACTTCCTAATTTAAACTCATTTAAAATTCTGAAAGCTTCTTTCACAGCTGCAGCAGCTAGAGCCTTAACTATTGCCTTTTTCAATAAACCTGTTCAGTCATCCACATGTACAACCTGTTTTATACCAATTTTTCAGGTAAAGGGGTGACCTTCTGCTCTACTCTGTGTTAAAGCTGTGGCCAGGAAAGCTGGAGTAAGGAAAACGACACTAGTGTTTTGAAAATAAAATGAAGGGAAGCACTTCCTGTTCCTGCTTAGTTTTGCTCCTGAACACCATGCACAAAGCTGCTCCATAGTGGTCAAATGAAATTACAGCTACAAATCAGGACTTCTCTCTGTCCTAATCCTATCCAAACTCTAAGCTTATTCTTTGGTTGAGCCTCAGCTCTAACACCTGCAGCCACTGTATAAGTTTGAAGTTTAGCATGAGCATCAATCAGTTCTCTGTTCTGGAAAGACCTTGCTGGGCTGGACATGCACTTGTATTAATCCAGTGCTCAGTTAGTCTGAGACTGCACTTCATTCTCAGACTCTTCAGTACACACTGCCCACTTGGCAGGATCTTGCCCAAGGCTAAGCCCACCCCTCCAAGTCTCTGCAACATTTTTAATTAAGTGCTACTACACAACTGAAAATTAGCACACTTCCTAGCTATTCAAAAGCCAGCAAAAACAACACACCACTAACTGCTAGGGAAGACTTGCTAAAAGGTTTCCCCAGTGCCAATTATTGCTGCCTCAATGATCACTGATTCTTTGAAAAAATCATTACACACACACAGTCTGTGAGCAGAGCAGAGTCACAGCAGCAGCTGGCAAGCACCAACTTTGCACTTGCATACTCATAACATTCCTCTTGCATACATGATCCACAATTAAATTGTGCTACATTCCTCTAATTTCTCTTCCTGAATGCAGCCAAATCAAACAAGTATAATTTAAGACACAATTGACAGCTCTGCTGTCAAAATTTTGACCCCAAGTATGATGAACTTGAGTGGAATTGAGTGGTTTAAATTGTACTTTTGAGCTATTTCAAATGAAAATGACAGTTTTATATGTGGGAATTTGGGGCACCTGCCTGTGGTTACAATCCTTGAAAAGGACATGTTTAAATTCCAACAACCTGTAAATGCTTCTTAAAATGAGTAATTTTGAAAACTGGGCAAAATGCACACAAATTAAGAAAGATATAATCATTTTTGAAATTATTTTCATTCATATTAATTATGAAACAACTTGAAATTATAATAATAGTGATTATTGTCATTATTATTATTGCTGTCTC
>VZDJ01000277.1:210007-383061 GCA_008694505.1 Cyanoderma ruficeps | reverse complement strand
TTATTATTATTATTAAACTCAAATCTTTTAACTCTGCAGCAAGAGTGATCTCAATACTTAATGCATGGTCCTTGGTTTTATTCTCCTCATGATTCTTTGCTTAAAAGGATGGAAAAGCCATTTGGAAAATCTGCACTCTGTCTGTCTCAACAAAATAGTTTATCCAAAGCAGAAAACACATTAAATTAACAGCTACTTTCTCCTCTGGCAGAGTGGATAATGTCACCCAGCCTCACAGAAATCTTTTATATTAATATAATGCAGCATCACCAACCCACACCACCCCAAACCAGTGGGAACAGGATGGGAAGAGTGCCTGAAAATGTATGTTTATCCTCTTACAACTAAATTTAATTTACTGATCCAAGGTCCATCTTTTGGTTGAAAATTCTCCTGCATTTGAATTTCTGATTCTTGAGGACAGCAGCTTTGTAGACCTTGCTCTCAATAAAATAATATAAATAACTCTTGGCACAGCTAAGTCACACAAGCCCCGATGACCTGCTGTTCTGACACTTACACTGAACTGCTCTTGTACACCAGATGGAGGTTTCTGTCTTTCAACACAGCCTCATCAGATATTTGCGTGCAAGATCCAACAATCTCCCCAAACACACCATTATTCCACCAATTTACAAGAAAAATGTAGCTTTCTATCAACTGGTCTTCCAGCCAGCATAGGAAAAAGCCAACTCTCCTCCTATCCCCAGGTAAATGCACGATGCAGATGCCAGTCCTTGCCAGAGCTCAGAGCTGGCACGTGCTGGTGCTTGTCCTCCCTCTCCAGCCAGCAGAGGCCAGGGGACAGAGACAGCACCATCCCCGCCACATGGACACTGTGTCCTGTGTGCACCTGTCTGCCTTCACTTGGTACCTTGTTGCTTCTGTTTTTTCGAGTGACAGTCAGTGAGCCCTTCAGTGTGAAAGCACCACACACACAGAAAAGCACTTTCTGACCAGCACTTTCACCAGTACAGAGATTAATTTTTTTTCAATACTAAGCCCTTCAACAACAGGCTGTTATCAACAGCCTCATCCTGACAATGACTGCCCTGGCCATGCACCAAGGAACTACTCTGGCTCCAATGGCAGGGCACCGCAATGTGCTCTCACCCCTGCAGCTGCTCCAGGATTTTGGGGTACACTTTGTAGGTGTGCCTGGATTTCCCTCTTGCTGGACACATCACTTCATGTCTACTACTGTTAAAATATCTTCTGCTTTAATATATCCAGCTCGACAACTGATCTGGACAATGTTCAGAATTTTTGATAAAGCAGGTCCTGTTTTGATCAATAGGTGTTTCCTTAGAAAACAGGGTCATAAATAAAAAAAATTTTATTTTTAATAATGGAATTAACATCTAATGGAAATCCTAGCAAGGCAGGAACAAAGTTACTATTATAACCATTACCTTATAATCTTTATTGTCTTGGGAACTTTTAATAAATAATTCTTGCCCGTGCAACAAATCTGTTGCTTGCCCTTCAATTTTCACATGGCTTAACTTCCACTGTTTTGGGAGGGTGTTAGAAAGACCCTGCAGTACCTCTGGAAAGCTGACAGGACATTCAAAATTATTTACCTAGGCACACAGTGTCCTAACCCACTTTCAGATTCCCACCAAGAAGGAAAGGGCTCCCCATACAGTGTCACACAATGGGGACATTTCTAAGGAAGGACTGTGGCAACAGAACCATATTCGGAGAGTCATCTTCACTTAAAAGAACAATATTTCAGCTAAAGGACATTACCTGGCATTGAAACAAATGGTTATAATTGACCATGAATTCATTTAAGTTATGAAGAGGTACTGTAATGACAATAAAGAGAACATTCAGAATAGGCTTAGAAAGCATGAGCAAAACCCCATCAATTTCATTTAAAACAGGACTGACTAGCTTATAAAGTCAAGTATTTGATGTTGTTATAAAGAGAATGACTGTAACAGATGACTTGGGATGTCCCTGCCAAATGCTGTTCTTATTTATATCAATAAAAGGAAAAGAGCTTTGCAGCAGGAAAAGAAGGAATTTGCAAACAATGGATAACAGCATTTCATACCTTTACCACATTGCCATTTGCAAGCAGAAAATGTCTTGCTAAGTGCTAGAATCTCCTTTTCCATTAAAATGCTAATAGGAAGGTTAACTTCAGCTTAAACCATTGTAAAAAATAGCAACATAAGCAAAAGAGTTTAGCTTGAGGTTATACTTTGAGAAAAAAACCCCCATAAGTTTAAGCTAAGTGGGATTTCCACTGAGAAAGAAAATTCACATAAACAGCAGAGAAAAAAAAACCTCCTACAGCAAAGTGGGGAACAATTCTAACACCTGCATTTGTTTATGTGAGACAGTCATAGACTGATGTTTTGGTTTAAGAAACACAAATTCTGTGGCAAAAACTAATGTCTCCTGAGTGGAAGTGCATCGCATGGGAGCCTTGCCTTTTGGATATTGTAAATTTAAATAAAATTTGTCAATCCCTTCTCCCCATGCTGTAAAGTGAGCACTGCACAGTCTGTGCTGATTTACACAGACACTGCAGAGGAGTCCTTAACATCCAAACAAGACTCATAGCACAATGGTTTGAAGAGGCTTTTGTGCACATCCTGAAGTATCTCAGGGATAAGGATCAAACTCTGTAATTATATACTTTTGGGGGTGATACATGCAAATCTGCCTTCACTCTTACATCTGGGAATTGGGGCTTTTCTTTTGTCTTGATTTTGCTGGTGTTTGTTCACCAGCATACGGGGAACATGCAGCAGGTGAACATTTTGACTTAGCCAAAATTCAGTTGTGGCTCTCAAATGGCCTCACCCTTCCCCGATGCAGAGGCAGACATGGAAGATCCTCTCATACAGAAAGCTTCATCTATATTGAGGATGTGTCCCTTCTTGCCCTTTTGACAAAGGACAGTGTATGCAGAATAATGAGTGTCAGGCCATGGAATATGGAATTCATAATTACACAGTGCACACAAGCAATATTACAAATTTAATGGGAGTTTCAGAATTGAGTATCATCAAGGGATAGAAGAAGGTAAAAATGAAAGGAGGGAACATCGTGGCCCCAACGAATTTCCACTGCACAGCCCTAAACTGTGCATCCATACTGGTCAGCAGACAGTGGGTTCCAATTTCAATTTATGAGCAATTGCATCAAAGCCATGGGAAAACTTGTTTGTTAAGCAGTCCAGCCAGCAACCTCCAACATTCTTAGATTTACACAAAATCTAAAACCTGCTTCCAGTACAACCTAAGCTCATTTGGGCTGAGGTCTGCTTTAGAAGCTAACTTTTATTCTGAGACTAACAAAATGAGAGGAGAAAGGATTTCTTCTGAGGACTGTACTCAGTATTTTCACTATTTTCCAGGAACTGAGGTATCTGTATTCACGGATGTTGACCCTAGTCTGAGAAATACAAATGGAAAAAGTTCTCAGCCTGGAGGACAAGATGAAGTGATCTTCACTGGAGCTGTATAAGCCTAAACCAAGTTTTTATGTCAAGGATCTGTCACAAAAGTGGGTGAGATAATCATGACAGGTCCAAATCAGAGAAAACAACTGCATCCAGCTGTGTGTAAATGTTTTCTACAGCACGAGGAGTGTCCTTGTAAATGTGAACATATCTCCTTGAGTTCAAAGTAGTGCACATGCAGTACAGAGGAAAATCAGCATTGTTCCTATGATCCATATGAAGGCTACAAAACTGGAAAACCAAAGTGCATGTCCTGTTTCTTTTCATTTCTGTTCAACTGCCATGTGAAAGGCTGTCCATGTATCTCGGCTTCTCACACTTCCTCCCCACCATCCTGAGAAGGTACAAACACAAGTTCTGAGGCTTCTCTGAAGCCACTTAAAATGACGAAGTTCAGTACATGCTGCAGCACAAGGGCTCATTGGCCTGCAGACCAGTGGGAAATGTAGCTACAAAAGGCAGAGTAAAGCTACCCCATGAAAACAGATTTTGAGAAGCTCACCTTGCTGAGCTGAGGAAACTCACGTTGTTCAAATGTATGCATTTTAACTCAAAGCGTAAGACAAATGACAAAATTTCCTCATTGGCTTTGTTTTAGAATGATGGAATTGTTGGAAGACTGCAGAAATGTAATAACCACCAACAGCTCTCCTATCAGCTGTGAGAGTGTGAAACTTTATGCCAATTTATGAAGTGACCTCTCCAATGGTTTGTGTGAATACCATACTGTAAAACAGCATAAGACTAAAAATACTCAGAAGGTGTCATTCGCCTCCCTCCAAACAACTCTCACAGACACAGGAAAAAACTCAGAATGAAAACCACAATTTCAGAGCTGCCTTCTGTAAATGCTGCCTTTCCTAGTGAAACTGCAAACAAATAAATAAATCCCATTTAAAATACGTTTGACTTAAATTCTAAGAGACTAGCCCACATCTACTGTTAAAGAATGACTTCCAAAAGATGACTGATGTGCTATCCAGCCAAACTTGGACTCACAATCTGTTTGGTTTTGTTTTGAAGGTTCACACAGAGCCTGTCTATTTCCATAAACTTCTTAATATATCATGATTTTCTGCAAGAGAACCGCAGCTGTAAATTTAATAAAATAGTTTCACAGAGTCTGGAATCAAGGCATTAACGTAACAGACAATGTTTTTGATTTCCTGCAATACTTGGGGTGCTGGGTCTTTCATACATTTTAAAGTCCAATCTTTCAAAATGTCATTTCCTTGCCTGAGGAAACCATGGAGAATGACATTATTGATTCTCAAACAAACTCTGCATTTGGATGTTATTCCTTTTAGTAAGATTCTTACAATAAAAAAAGTACATTAATCTGCAACTTTTCCAAAGGAACCCACTGCAAACAACAAACAGGATGTTCACACTTCTGAGAACAAGGTACACAAAAATCAATAGCGAAGCTGTTGTTCGCACTCAAAATGCCAGATAACCAGGCAACTCAGTACACCAAGTATTAGGAAGGATTAAGTGAGACTGATGTGATCACAGATTGCACGTTCACATGCACTGACACATTGCCAAATCTTATATATACTTAGACATACTGTGGAGTTCTCCTCCTGCTTCAGGGACCTGTAGTGCTCAAAAGAGTCTCAGGAGCAGAACTAATGACAGACAGAAAAATAAAAGCAACTAGACAGATTATCATTGCTACATTTTACTGAAGCCTGACAAAAAAAATGGCAAGGTAGCTGTAGAAACCATTTCCGTCATTCCCTCACCCCAAGGGAGGATCAGCCCCTCTTTTGACTATCCTCTACAACCACTGCTTTCCTGACAAGTGTTGATCGAACCAGTTCTTCAATGTTACCGTAAGATACTCAAGGTGACACGGAGTCACTGTCTAAACAGCCTCCTTGATATTTCATACAAAGCTCAACTATTCTCAAACTGAGCACAGGATTTTAGCCCAAACTAAAGTACTCCAAGTAAGCTGATGCAGGTAAACACACTCAGAATAAGACAGTGCACATGCTGTTAATCAAAACCAAGAGCTCAGTATGTCAGCACCAATTTTCCCATAACGAGAACACTCAGAATGGACATGCATTGCCTTCTTCTCTTATCTTCTGACTTTACCCCTCACAACACATCGCAGTGTGTGTTTTGCCTTATTTACAATCAAACACACTGTTGTCTCATTTTCAGCTCTGCATGCACTGTAACCCCCAGGCCCTTTCCAGCAGCCCTGAGTGCAGGAGTAAATTGCAATCTCAGAGATTGTTCACACAAGGCTAAGCACTTTCAGCTCCCACTGGCACAAAACCACCTACGTTTTTAGTGAGATGAGGGTATCAGATTCCTGTAAGTTTGGGTTCACTGCATGTGAAGTGTTCCCTACTTTCCCTCAGGCACCTCACTGAAACATCTCAACACTCTGAAATTTGTTTTCCTCTTCACATGCCACTAAAGAACAACTGAGAACGGGAGGTTCCAAATTAAGTACCTCTCTTTCTTGAAATTCTTGAGAAAGGTTTTTAAGGCTATTTTTCCCACCATTTGGCCATGATGGGAAATAGCTGAAACTTTTCTAATTATTGAATTTCTAATAGGTTACCTGAAGGATGGAACTTGTAGCTACCTTATATTCAGTGATTAACTGCAATAGCTAGGCCAAATTACAGTGGCAAAAGAGAAAGTTGGCTCGAGGCTTTCAAATTTCTATCCTGTGATATTATGCCCAAGGCATACTTTTCAGGTCTTATTAGAAGAAATTCCCTGAAGTATTTCTTTGAGAGCTTCATCCTTATCTTATTCTTGACAGTCTTCAGTTCAGGATTCAGCTTTTTTTAAACAACAGGTGCAACTGGATTCTTTCATGATCTCCTTTTTATTTTACAAGACTATGACATTGCCCTGCACTGTGCTTTCTTTGGTTTTGCTGTAAAAACATTCTTAACTCGTTAGATAGGCAATTATTAAAATGAGACATCTTCCTTTGACAGGATTCATCCCACAATGACACTTTTGCTTCAAATCTCAGATTAAAATTTACGTTTTAGGCATATACTTCCATGTCCAGAACAGAAAAGAGACTCAGAAAGGATACTGTAGACTAGCTGTATGCCCAATTTTCTTGTTCACCTACAAATTAGCAGTCATTCCTGGGTTAATAGGATCTTTTCGTGACATTTTGTGTTCCACTCATGCAGCAAGAACCAGTGCTTTTTTATTAATTCTGTGCTCCAGCAGCAACACAAGTCACTAGAGCACACACAATTAGAATACTCAGCACTGGAAAACAGTCAGAATGCCCACAGCAGGTTCAGTTCATTCAGTTAGGGACTTCCAACTTGTAGCACAGAAATCATCTTTGAGAAATTGCCACAAATAGTCCCATTAATATAGATTTCAATGCCATAAGATGCCTACCTTATTTTTCACTATGAACAGTAGCCAGCTGGAGCTAAACAGCTTATCTCACTAGGTTGCAATGTGAGCTACAGTGATTTTCACCACTACAGTTTGGGATAATGAAACAAACACAACTGTTCAGGTGAAAATAGGAAGAGTACAGACATCTGCATACACACAAGCATTTGAGAGCAAGGTATCTTGCCACTCTGATTTCTGACTTTTTCACTAATGGCAATAGACACATTTTTCTGACTACTGAGGATAAAACTCATAATTCATGAACATTCAGTGTATGTCTTAAAAAATATTTCATTGTCAAAATATCTGATGCACTATTTAAATCTGCATCACTCTACATACAGCCTCTCAGACACTAAAAATAGTTTTGATATGTACTGTGATCCTTTAGCAATTCAAATACTGAAAGTATTTGAGGCTTTGGTACATTTCCTTGAGAAATAGCCCAGCATTATTTTGCAGATGGGTTCCAACCACTACACAATAAATTGGAATGCCCAGAGGTTAGCCTGTTTATAAGCATTTGATGCCTTATATTATTATTTTAGAATTTGTTTGTTGTGAAATTACATTGCTTGGAAGAAATGGTAAAATTTACAAACTGTGACATAGAACTCCATGACCTGACCATGGTTTACACAGTATATTAGAGAGACTAGAAACAAGAAATGTGAGCTGAAAGACTGATAAATTGGTACAAACCAGGTTAGGTACTGTGCAGTGGAAGAATATAATTCTATGATTAAAGTTAGGATGGATTTTGTATCACAAACCTCTACAGATTTGTACACATGATCAACATCAGTTGCAGGTACAGTGGCTTCTTTTAAAAATGATCTGCCATATGAACTGACAGCGAAGATGTAGCCCAAACCACAGTGCTGCTGACACTGGGAATGGAATGGGTGCCAGCACCTGACTGACCTGTGTCCTCCCTCATGGGAGCAGGCACTGGATATACAAGTGGAGTTCAGCATGGCATGGGAATACTGCAGCATCTCTACAGAGGAGACAAGCCCACTCTGTGGATACCAAACACATTTCACACATGCTCATCTTTGGATTAGAGTATTTAGTCGTATAAATCCTACCATTTAGAGCACAAGCAGCTAAGAGTCAAACTGCAAAACTGAAGCTGTAGCTCCTTCTTGAAAATGGAATTCCCACAGGATTTGAGCAAGAGAGAGATGTGACCTTTCCTATAATGGAAGTAATGTGCTCCAGAACACCCCTCTACCACGCCAAAGCAATCTGCACACTAAATGTGGTTCTGGGGAGAGTCACAATAATAATTTTTCTATGTGCGTCACTTGAACAGAAAAAATGTTCTGGTAGTTTTATGAAATTAAAATGTTGCTGGGCAATGAAAAGCAAATCATAAAGTATATATTTGGGGGGCACCTCTAAGCTCCATGCATAATGTAAGGAAATTGAAAACAAGCAGCAAGCCAGCTAAACGACTTCCAAATTTATCACTGGGACTAAAATAATTGACTTACTTTTTTGCCCTGTAAAATGTATGTTAATGATATTCAGAACATTTCAGTATTTGGGAGGAACATATAACCCAAGGATTCCTCAACCAACTGCTCGAGCTGACACTTCTCTTACTTTCTTTAGCCTTTTTGCATCACTTCTCTTCCTTATGGCAAATCATCCTTACTATGTGAGACTAATTACACACCACTGTCTCTGCTGCTTCTTGGGAAAAGCAGCATGTTAGATCAAAGCTCTCACCAAATATCTCTCAGATCAGGATACCCATACCAGGAATATCCCCAACCCTTCTGCAAAGCAATAATCTACTTAAGTATGAGGAACCCTACTGAAATGAATTTACTAGAGCACTGCAGGGAGGTTGTGTTGGCTCCATCACCGACATGCACGCAGGGAAATCCCACTCTTCCACACAACCCTGATGACTGTGACACAGCAGCAGGGACATTTGGCATCCCCCTGAGCCCTGCACATTAACAAAACACATATATGCATAAAGGCAACAAACAGACTGAAAACTAAGTTAAAGGCTACACCTACATTCTCCCACTGTTTCTATTCCTTGGCTTAATGAGCTGATAGTTGCCTTTCTCTATATGAACATACCAGGGCAGTGATGCTCTGCTGCAGAGGTGCCCACTCTGGCCTCAGACAATCCTTCACTAGCACCAGCCAAGAAACAAACTCAACTTCTCTCCAGTTCATCACTGTGCTCCCAGGGGTGTCTATATTTCATTTTACAGAGGAGAAAGGAGCACAACCCAAGTCAGTGCATCAGAGCTGCAGCTGAGCAGGGTGGGAACACAGTTCGCAAAATGCTGAGACTCCCGAGGTTTTGTTTGGATATGGATTAATGCTATACAGCACATCTTTCTTTGCTTCTGTCCTGGGTTATAGAGTCTATTCAATTTCATCTGCTGAAAAACAGTTGGGGGCGGGTGCCTTTTGATAATGGGCCAACGGTCAGTATCAGGTAGAGCATTGTTCTTATCTTTAATGGGCCATTAACAGTCTTCTCTAGCCGTGTCCCCTTCCCAACACATACCTACACCCTAGCGTACCTATTGTGTGATGCTCCACCCCGTGGGAGGAGCCAGCCATTCTTACCTGGATAAAGCTGGGACTTTAAACCAGCACAGGGTCTTGCTTCATCCGATTACGGGAGGAAGGCTGGACCCTTCTCACCACCTCAGGACCCTTTCCTTTCTGCTACTGGATCATTTCTGCCTCCACGGAGCCGTACCTGCCATTCCAGGAGGACTCAATTTTGGACTGCTTCTGACACCCTGACTAACAAGGTTGTAGCTTTGACCCTGTCAGGGCTTTCCAAAATTGTTGTTTGTTTGTTTGCTGGTTTGGTGGAGTGGTTTTGGTTTTTTTTTTCTTTTCTACCACATTTGTATTCTTATATTCTTAGTAAAAAGCTGTTATTCCTACTCCCAAATCTTTGCCTGAGATCCATTAATTGCAAAATTAGAATTTGGCGGGGGGTGAGGGGTTTACATCCTCTATTCTAAGGGGAACCCCAGTTTTCCTGGCAGACACCTGTCTTCCTAAACCAAGACAGATTTCCAGGAAAAACACTGTGGCATACCAGAAATTTGGGAAAAGGCTTGAGTTTGGTTCAGTCTCATCTCATGGGGTGTGTCCCAGAGGTCAGGAAGCACAGAGGGGCTTAGTCCTTCCACCCAGTTCTCACAGTTCTCCCTCCTCAGCAGCAGCTCAGGTAACTTGTGAGAGATGCCATCATCAGTGTGGCCAGGTACAGAGCAATGACTTGGATTTCTGCTGAAATACAGGAGCACCCCACTGATTTAAAATATCACTACAATCTTACATCCCATTTCCTATTACCAGTTCTCCTGAAAAAAATTCAGGAGTTAATGTCCTCCAAGGATCTGTAATATCCAGTGCTGTGACACAGCAAAACCAGGATACAATAAAGACAAGTGTGAAAAGCAATAGAAAAAACTCCTTCCTGCCATTTACAGGAGATAGTTTTCTGAACAAAATAGCTGTCTAGCAATGAAGTAATGAAATCACAGAATACAGCATGGAGTAAGGAATGTTCAAGCTAGTAACAGAACTGCAGGACAAAAAAAGATGTCTTGGGAATTGCAGCTGGAAGAACCAAGTACTGTAGTAAACACATACAAACCCACATAAAATATTAAAGTATCATCAGTTATACTGACACGATTTCACGCTAAGGATTCCTTGGCAGCCAATTATTTATCGTCAGAAATACAGCTCACTTATTGTGCTACAAATCTCAACTGACTCTAATAAGGAATTAATTAACAAAGATTAGCACCCTTTTTGTATAATGAGCCACAAAGCCAATCAAGACAAGATGAAAACAAGATGCAATCAAGGGGTATTAAAGACAACAAAATAGTGCCTAAGACTAGAGAGAAATATGCTGCAAGAAAAGAAATATCCAGCCAAAGAGGAATCTTCTTCCTAGGGAAGCGGTTGCTTCATGTCTTTAAATATTTATCCAAAATGTTGAAGAGAGGGCAAGATTTATCTGATAATTGAGAATTTTTCTAAGTAACAGAGATATCTGGGCTCTAGTAAAATCTTTGACCTGCTGTCTTCCAGCGCCAGTAGGGAGTTGCTAATTCCTTTGCCTGGGGATGTGATACACCTGCCCTGCATGCCCGTGTACAGAAGTTAAATATCCAAGGGATACCTCTGGTGTACCCTTTCCCAGGGCTACACTAGAATTCCAGCAGAAGGCATTTGTCCCCTCCACATGCCTCTGAGCTGTCAGGGAGCGGTCAGCTCAGCCATGCCCAGCACTCAACGATCCACCCAGCACNCGATCCACCCCGCACAAAAAAAAAAAAAAAGAGGCATCACAAAGTAATTTCCCTCCCACAGTTAAGAGTAGATAATGAAACTCTGCCTTGGGAAAACACTGGTGACACCTGTGACATAAGCATTGAATGGAATCATTCTCAGGCCTTGAAATGATTTAGGCTGTGATACCCAGGGATACCCTCAGGGCACACAGTGTGTACAATGTGCAAGCCAAAATTGAAAATTTGGGTCAAACATATTTCCTGTCCATTTTCCACTCTTGACAAGTGCACTGATTTAGGGATAATCAGAAAACAACAATTCAATCTGGCAACAAAGTCAGAGGAGACTGGTTTTTCCCAATATTGCTTGGAAGTTATAAGCAAATCCTGATCCTTCTATTCCAAAACACTGAATAAACATCACAATAGAAGACAACAAAGGAGGAGTGGCTCTGGCAGAAAGGGCAAATAGTTAACTGGGGATGAGAATTTCAGTCTCCACAAGGTGATTGCATGGACAATCAGCCTCCTGGCTGTTTCTATTAATGCCCTCACTTTTGCCAAACCCCTTGAATTTCCACCAATATCCATGTATTTCCATGAGCAGGTCCATTTTGATGAGACAGCATTTTCCAAACCAAAAATAAAATTTGTACTTGAAAGGTTTTGCCAATTAAAAATGTATTTTATTTAAATTAATTCTGTGTTTTACTCATGTTATTGCATAAGGCCGCATTAAAATATGGTTTCTAAAGTTAAAAAAAAGTAGAACAACCAATCCCAACTGATTTCTTCAGTAACACCTAAAGCTTCTATAAAAAGCAACATTTCAATTTTATTATAAATTTCTGCTAAAATAGAGATAAAATAAAAAATGGGATACTTTCACACCTTGTCTGTACGAGGATCTAAATCAACACAAAATAATTCCCATTTTAATCTGAAAGTCATTTAATTA
This sequence comes from Cyanoderma ruficeps, assembly GCA_008694505.1. Taxonomy (NCBI): domain Eukaryota; kingdom Metazoa; phylum Chordata; class Aves; order Passeriformes; family Timaliidae; genus Cyanoderma; species Cyanoderma ruficeps. The sequence continues at coordinate 370,916 of VZDJ01000277.1, read as the reverse complement.
CTTCTAAATGGAAATAAGATACGAGTTAAAAGGCACTGTATTCACTTAAAGGCCTGTGATCAGATCTGCTCTCAATAGGATATCTCAATCCGTCAAGTATTTGCCCTGTAATAGAATTAACATTCAACTCACAGGACATACTTTGTTTCACCGAAAGGATGTTTCACTTTCCCATTCCCCTATCAGAACCTGAAGGCAGTGACAAAGCTTCTGTAAGGAATTCTACTTGCTAAGCCTGCATTAAGACTCGTGTGTGGAAAGATATGTCAGATCTGAGATAAATCACACTGCAGGGTGCAGGTGTGGCAGGATTGAGGGGTGCAGGTGTGGCAGGGCTGAACCTGGCCAGACCTGGCCACACATCTGCACAGAACTGACCCTACATTTGTGTGCCCACAACCCAGCCCTGCCAACCCCCTCACCTGCCCTCTTGCCAGGCAAACACAGTCCCTTACCTGCTTTGTGGAACCTCCCAGTCAACCTTGAGAGTCAAAAATATAAAAAGGATTTTCTAGAGAAAGAAGCAGCTGTGAATTTTATCATAGGCCTGTCTCAAAATGAATAAATTACACACTGTAATTTCATAATTATGCCTACATCAAATTGCATAATGAGAGATCACTTCAGTAGTTCTGCACCTACAGAGATAGCCAACAGACAGTGCAAGGCAATTAAAATAAACTCAGGATCAAAAGCACCTGAAGGGGACCACAGAGCAAAGGGGAACACAGAGCCACTCACAGACTCAAACACCTCATTTTGGAAAGTGTTGAACCTGGGTTCAAAAGCCTCCACTCCTCAAGGCAAATAATAAAGTATTCAGCCTGAATACAGTTAATCAGGTGCCAGAATGTGTGTAGGCTGGCAGCTCGTATTTCTGGAAGCAGTTCCACTGTGGATGCCCCTTTCTGAGCCTGCAGAATTTACCATCGTTTTCTTACACACCTATGTGTCTGTCTGTGCACGTTCATGAAGCTTCCCCTCTAAGTAAATACTGGGAAGGTGAAGAAATTATGCATCCATTCTCCTTGTGGACACTTAACGGCAGAGAACATCTGGGGAAATGAAAAAGGCAAAACAAAATCCAGAATGATGAAAAAAATATGGAAAAAGTAAACACGGGTGGGATGATACTGTGAGAAATTACTCATGAAGACGACAAAGAAAACATGCCCTCGTCTTTCTCTTTCCTTTGCCTCCCCATATCTGGGGCTGTGTGAAGTCTCCCTGCCTGAGATTTTCTCATGATTTTCACTTCAGAACTAGAAATGCACTTACTGGGATTTGCAAGCAAGCTTTCTCCTGCTGCTGCCAAAACGTGTTGTCACTCCTAATTCCACATTTCTCCTGTTCCTCACCCCACTCCCAGCCACATGAAAACTTCAAAACAGCTCTAGGCAGACCAAGCTGCTGCCACAACAAGACAGGATCATCTGAGGGTAAGAAGATTCCTGACACTATCAACGAGGAGCAGCTCTCCTCTGGGGAGCTGCTCCAGCCACCAACACTCACACCTCCAGGCCCAGCCTCCCTGCTCTGTTAGAATGGTCCAGCCTGTGCACAAAGGAAGAAGAGGCTTTCATGTGTTATTCCCAAGAAAATCAGGTTTAGGGTTTAGTCCTGCACAACCTTTGATACCATACCTTGAACAAGACAGAAGACATTACCTCTGTTCACACGATCAGCAGACAGACTCACCCCAAAACACAGCACATGGCACTGGGGAGAACAAAAACTACTTGCACATCATTGACAAACTGTTAGGACTGCCTCAGAGTCTCTGCTTGAGCTACATGGTGAGGAACAAAAAAAATCTCACAGCAATAAGAGAAGTGCTGATGGGAAGTGAGGCTGATGGGAAGTGAGGCTGCTGCCACTTCCAGCACTAAGGAGAGAACAGCAGGAAAATGATTTTTCTTCACTAAAGACTGAAAAATAGCTTAATATAAAATCTAAAGAGCCAACGGCAAATTTCATATTTCTTGCAGGTTGGAGAGGTAAGTACACCCTGCCCAGATGATAGCAAATAACTGTGAGTAAACAGCAGATATTTCTTGGGAACGTCTCACCAAATGCAACACCATTTTCATGAGGTGCAGAGAAGAAAACTGGACTTCATCAAGTGCTTTGAGTGCCTAGGAGATCTGGCATCTTAAATGCATCAAAGGAAAGAATAATCTTTCATTTAAGTGAATGCCTTTGAGAAACTACTCCCAATTCCTGAAAATGAAATTGTTACCAGAGTAACCCTAAGAGCAGGGGACTCCACTGAAATTTGGGATGGTTTTCTTTCACCTTGGGCAATCAAGATTAACATCAGATGCTCCCAAAACCAAAATAAGGAGAGACGCCAGCTACAATACCTGTCCCCAAGCTTTCTAATGAAGACCATTATTTTTACACAGTCCAATTTCCTTGCATTTTCTTATAAATGTCATTTTTCAATGCCACTTTAAAAAAACTCTCAAGCTGCAATCTGAAGCAAGCAGGCACAAATGGGGCTTTGATACTGTCTCTTCCATTAAAAAGTCTTCAAACACCTAAAAACCTACTAATGTAAAAATAATTCTTCAAAAGGGGCAATTTCTCCAAACTGCTACATTCCTGATATCTTTTCTATTAGTTTGAACCAGATTTCTTGAAGTTAACAAGAAATAATCACAAAAACAGACAAAGGGCCAACCAATGCGCTCCTCTCTTGTACACTGCTGACCAGGGGGGTTTAGTAGCTGGACTACATGTAATCCTGACTCACTCAGAGGAGTGGCAAGGTCTACATCAACTAAAAATTGAGCTCAACAGAAGCCTGGTACCCCCCTTCATGGTTTTTCAGTGTTTCCAGCAAGCTGCAGGAACAAAATAATTCTCACACCTTCTCCTCCACCCCTCAAAGTAGCACTCTCTAAGTACCTACTGGGTAATGGCTACACAAGCAGCAGGAAGTATGGTACACACAGAATTAACCACCCTAGACAAGCTGATTGCTCTTTGGCAGAATTGCAACAGTAAAGGCAGGCAGCAGCACAGGTCAGAAATTCAGATGTTAGCAAAGTACCCAGGAGTGCACCTGTCCTAGGGTGGCTTTATGATGCTTGTACCCCCAATTGTCTGTACTGTTTATGCTGGATATTAAATTCTGCACCTTTAAAATTGGTTCCAAGAGCAAAGGGGGGAAAAAGAAGTGTGGAGTTTGTTTTCAGAAACTTATCTTGCTGTCCTGCATTCCTTCTCCTGGACTGTGCTGTCTGCAGCTCAGACAGCTACAGAGAGCTCTGCTCTGCTTTTAGTTTTTTTAGCTGGCTGAGGCTCCTCGGACTGTGGCTTTTCTTTTTCTTGGAGCTGTTCAGCCCTGCTCTGGACTGAAAACCCAGAAAAACACCAGGAGCTCACACCTGTGGCCCACCAGGGATAAGATGTGGCATTTCCCAGCGCCAGAGGGACTGATAAGAGACTGAGTAAGCTGAGCTACACTCCATGAAAAGGACTTTTCTGAATTTACCATCTCTTCAGAACAGCAAGAGGTTTTATTGTCTAATATTACTGACTTTTTATGCTTGTGAATACTTTGCTTGTTAAATTAACAAGGTTTTTTCCACTTTTCTCCAAGGAAATTTTTCCCTGAACCAGTTGGGGGAGGGGCCACTTGAATTTGCTTTTCTAGAAAGATGCTTTTGGAAGTTTCCTGCCAAATTTGCCCCAAACCCAGACAGCACCTTATAAAATTACAAAAAAAATGTATATAGACATCCCAGGAAATGCATATTTGCATGTAAGGTGAAATCTGGCTGCTAAGTTGGATGTGAAAGGGGAGTTCCAAATTGTCCTCTCAGAGGAAGCACAGCCCTCAGAGAGATGATGGGTGGAGTGGGACATAGAGCACCAAGGAAACTGAGCTCCTCCAAAGAGAAAAGTGGCATTGTTGCTATTTTGGTTTTGCACTTCCTATGTCTCTAAGTAATTTTAAAAACAACAACTCAGTCTGTCAGAGAATTGCCTCCAAACCAGTTGCTCAGGGAGGGCTTGCAGGGAGTAAGCAAATCAGGTAGGATTGTGCATGATGCCCATCCATCACCACTGCACCATTCAGGGAAGATGAATGAGGCACCATTGGGGCAAAGGTTTGTCCACTGAAATGACCAGAATGATGAGCTCCCTGAACTAATCCCAACCACACAGCATGGCTATGTCCTGAACAAAACATGCTCCTTGCTCAGGAAGTTACCGTGCTTTCAAAGGTGTGAATGTGAACACATAAATGATTGGGATTGGATTTGTAAATTCTTACCAGGTGAGGTAGGCTCTAAAGCTTTCAAAAATGAGAAGACTGAGCCTTGTAAAATCTCCTCAAAAGACCTTTTTTAAAGTATTTCCTATAAATTAATATTTCAACTCAGGAACTGCTTATGTGAGAATTATTTCTTATCTCAAGGCCCTTCAGCATGTCCAAATGGACAAATCTCTTTTGTTAGCTGTGCTCCATTACTCTCTTCTGAATGAACGCCTCTGGGACAGCTATAATAGATATAATTTTTAACATAATATCTGGTCTGCTAATAAAATGATGCCACTCTGCAGAGAGATATAACACCAGTAGGCCTCTCCAGCAAATTTTTGCTCCTGCTGTGCAGGCTAACTTCTGAATATATAGTTCAATCATATGGTTCTTATCCAGATATTTTTATTCCCCATGAAAATAAAATAACTAATATGGTACTACATGAATAGAGCTTTTTTACAAGAGTGCTAGTATCACAGACACCATGATGAATAGGCTCCTTGCTGTTATTTATCACTGTGTACAGTCCTGGGTCTTGTGTTACCACCTGAGAAGCTGGGGCAGCCTGGGATCAGGTGCTTTGCAGCAAGGTATCATTCAGTTCTCATTTCAGTTCTGAACCCAAAGTGACACACCAGAACTGGAAATTCTGTACCAATACTCCTCATACCCTGGGTGACTGATTCAACATTTCTGAAAATCCATAAACATTTTTCTGATTGCAGGATAGACATGAATTTTGTATGAATAGTCTTAAAAGTGTATGGACACAGGACAAACTCTGTAACACAGTACAGTAGTACACAGCTGCTCTTCTTCCCCAGCTTCAAATTTTTAGTACTGGCATGAATCTAAGCTATTGAAATGCTGTCCTGCTGGCATATTACCAATTATATAAGAATTATTTGCTGGGGCATGGACTTTTTTACAATCAACTCCAAATTCCCAGCTAAACCACCCTCTGAGATTACATGATGGCTTATCCAAATGTGAAAACTTTTTAGCCAAAGCCAAGCATACGAAGAAATCAGAGTTCCTGCCCCAGTAGATTAAAACAACTATTATTTTGAGTACTGTCTTTCTACCTACAGAATATTGGAAGCAAGAATTCACTGGGTATCCTACATTCAGTGTATACAGTAGGTATGCTCAAGCTTTTGCTGGGAGGGGAAAGGACACACTGCAGATTTGATAACTTGTTTAAAGCCATGAGTTGAATAGAGCTGAAACCCTGAAGGTTTAATTTTTGGCAGCTTCAGATCTCCACGCAGCCAGACAGCAGCCATGCTAAGTAGTGCTGTTACTTTCAACCAGATGTATTTTCATCATGCTGGGTCAACTACTAGTTGAGAACAACATCTCATTCTCCGCCAGTTTGGGTTCTGTCTGTTCTAATCCACTGACCAGAAGCACCTCAGTAACAGACAGAGTTATGTCCACTAAAACCAGAGGCACCTGCACCCTAAGGGAATGTTCATATTCTTTTTATTTTTCCCTTAAGTTATTGAAAGAAAATCCTGATATGTGCAATGCAAGCTCTTTTACTGAAATGGAATCCTACCTTCCCTTCTGGTTTTTGCACAGAAATTATTGGGGTTTAAGCACTGTTTTCCAGGACCAAGTCTGTAAAACCTTCACAGCTTTCAAGAAGAGTTCGAATTGCAGACTTCTAGCAAAGAAAAGTGTAGTAAAATACACAACTGCTCGTATTTCTATCTGAAAAAGCAAAGCTGGAAAATATGTATGCTAATTATAGGCTAAAAAGCTATATGACTCTTTAGATCAACTAGAATCTTACATAATTATTTGAACAGATGATTACGTGTCCGCTGTTACAGGAACTCAGCAAAAGACATGACTATTTAGCAGTCAGCACATTCACAGAAAGCGGCCTGTGGTCTAAGAATACAACCAACATGGCACCAGAGTGACAGACATTATGTACTTATTTATATTACAGTTCTTTCTGCTCTAAAGCCAGAATTCAGGGTGCTCTGAATTTCAATGATCAATAGAAAAGTTTGGTATTTTATCAAATTCTGTATTTCACAAAATTATCAATCTTTAATTAAAGGCCATTGTTTTTCAAGGACAACAGAATCAAAAATTTTCTTCCTTCTTCATCTGAATGTGACTTGAGTTATAGCAGTCAGAACGATTCTTGTTTGAAAGGAATTTTTGTTCTGCTTGGATCATAATCGCAATAACTCCCAAATCATACAAGCAATTGTACAGTTTTAATAGGAGTGAACAAAATATTTTCCTTGTGTTCCTTCCTTTGTAAGCAGGTACTGTGTTTTTTTCAGGCTCAGTTCTCCAGCACTGGTTCCTATCAGTATGTGATGGTTTCTGCACCATTGCATCCTCCTCTTCTGAGTGCATTCTTTGGACAGAACTGGTGGTGGGCTTTGGAGATAAATCCACTTCCTCCTCTGAGCTCTCACAGGTACTCCTGAAAATTACTTTTACTTTCCTAGAGAATAAGCATGGAACTGCCCCATCCTTATTCTGAGATTTACTTGTGTTAAATATTCAAAATCGGTGGATCTGATGTGGTTTAGTCATGGTAACCAACTCTTCCCTCCTTCACCTCACACCAAATGACAAAGCATCAAACAATGCTGAGGAAGGCATCACTATTAAGGGAACTATCTCAGGTGAGGAAGCCAGAGATCCAAACCTTACTTTGCATAATTACAAATATTATTTATAGCCAGGAAATTATCTCCTTCCCTCTTTTAAACTTGAAATTATCGTTAACCAGCCAGCTTCATACTGCACTTAGGGTACTCATGGATCTTGTACCTAATCCTTCCCAGACATTTCCAATACTTGTAATGTAGTGTTGNAAAAAAAAAAGAAAAAAAAAAGAAAAAAAAAAGAAAGAGTGAAAAGACTAATTCCACTGATTGATTTCTACAGTTGCTTTCTGAGGGCCATTTTCTCCATGTCTTGTACTTAATTATTGCTTCCCTATTTCTCAAAACCAACAAAACTAGCAAGTAAACTTTACTTTTTAACAGAAGACTATTGGTGGAAAACAAGTAAAAAGCTGCAGGAAGATGAACAGGAACATGGGTTACACAAGGGAATGTCCCATTTCTAATGCAACATTACATTTGTTCCCAAATTGTTGTCAGAGGATACTACTGCACTGCCACTTCCATGCAGTTTGATGGCAATCAGCTTTGTACCAGCTGTTAAAAAAAAAACCAACAGAAACAACAAACTAGAGAGAAATACAGTAACCCCAAATGCCTGTCTGTGCCAGGAGAATGAAAGAGAAGTGCATGGAGTCAGAGTCAGATTCCCAATCGGTCTCACTTTTAAAAACTTGAACTTTTGGAGGAGCAAACAGGTGTTGTAAATCAGAGATAAGTTACACCAGAACTGAGCAACGATTTGCTCATGTAGTACTTTGTTAAGATACCATCTCCTTTCTCCAAATACAAGATCACATGCTTCACAATGACTGGAAACTTTTCCAGAATCTTCAGCTGTTTATGCTCCCAGTGAATAAAGTGTCTGTGCGAGAGAAAAATTGAAACTCCTTTGACAGCCTCAACATCCCATGGACAGTTGTGGTACTTATTTTTCTCTTGTTCTCAGCCTTGCTGAATTAATTTCTGGCAAACTGAAGACAGACTTTGTCCACATTACTAAGCGACACTTCATACAAGCTGTAAAGACCTGTTAATCAGGTGTCCAAATCAGGCACACCAATTTAAAGGACCAAGTATACAACTGACTTTTATTGTTCTGTTCCTGCTTTTCTCTTGAATCAGAGGAAAAGTTCTGAGATAAGCATGTGGTAGAAGTGATGGATGCCATCACTGCTAATTATTCCACCCATTACAAGACACAGAATAAATCACTTTTTGTCTGGTGACTGTCGCATCGAATTTGTAGAGCACAAAAGACACTGCAGATCTGTGATACGCCTCTGTTCTTCTCATTACATAAGAGATAAAGATATGCATACTTAATAAATACATTTATTTTAACAAGATGAAGACAGGCCTAATTCACATAGTAGCACTTTCTGAACGGCTTTTTTATTATCACTATTACTTGGTACATGAGCACAAGACAAGTTTTCTTTTCAAAATGGTCTTCACAACAGAGCATGGGGTTTTGCCATTTATGTTTCTAGTAGCTGCATCTAAAAATGCCATTTAGAGATGAAGCTGCTGCACAAGTATACTTTGTTCAATAAAAGAGCCAAACACTCATTTCTATCAAGAGCTCTGTAAGAACAGCTTCTTTATTCATTAGGTATTGATTCAGCATAAGTATCCTGTATAATTTCAAGTGTTTGGGATTAGAGGGCATCAGTGAAAAGGACTGGATGTTTCACAACAGCAGTTGTAGCTGGGTTGCTGTGATAGCGTGAAGAGCTGTACTCCTGGAGGTGATCACTGGCAGCCATGGGAGACAGAAGAACCCTGCACAGGTTTTCACATGTACCCTCCCCCGAAACTCCATTTCTCCTCTGCCCAAGCCTTAAGATTGCCCTTAAGCATTGTGCTTAAATCTTCTCTGCTTCCAGCAGAATAAAACATTTGTTTATGTTTTGTTGAATGCAGCAGACAATTGGTCAAGGGATGGGCAATAAGTTCATGCTTTACCTTGGTCCCACAGAAATCGATTAAAGCCCATGAGTACCTCCTGACATTCTTGAGTAAGGAACTTCAGAGCCAGAGTTGACACTGGAAAGCCCAAGCAGATCCAAAGCAATTGTCAATACAAACAGAGAATGAGAAGCTCTGAGTAAGTTCACATATGTGGTATCATTTTAACAATACACAGCAAGATGGATGTGTATGCCTGCTCCTGGTATAAATTCATTCCTATCTCTACTTTTGTTTTTGTGTCTTCACATCTTTCTGCAGAGAAGATAATCCAAAACCTGAGTGAATAGAGTCTTTTGTAGTTAAGAAACAACTGTTTCATCTCTACTCTTTGTTATCTTTTGAATGAACTGCTTAACATAAAATTTTCATTTTTTGTTTTTCTGCTACATTCTCCAGGGGTATTTATTTTTAAATGGTTGGGGATTTCACAACAGACTTCAATTTTAAAACTCAAAACTTGATTTGAATTTAGCCCTGGATGAAGGCCTTTGCTGTGATATGCTTCCAAAATCATAACTACAAAATGAAGTAGCGAAGTCATTTGAGACTTGTTTACTGCATGATAATTTCCACAGCTGGAACTGCATATGTTTCTCTTTAGCTGGGGACAAAGGATGACTTGAAAAGCTTGCTCTCCACAGCAAAGGGAATTTAATACCCACCAAAAATCCACTCTTCTATGATAATGGAAGGTTTTTCTGGCCAGTTCACTTCAACTCTTACTTTTCTAACTCTTTAGCCTATGCATCTGAACAGCTCTTCTCCAGCACTGGCGTCTATGCCTGCACAGACCAAAAACTCACCTGCCCTCTTTTGGAACCCTGCTGAGGGTGACACGGGTTCCTCTGATCAGCACCAACAGAAGCCAGACTGTTCATTTCAGATGCTTGCCCCTTCAGTGGCACAGACTGAGTCAGAGTGGCACATCCATCTGGCTGCAATAGGTCAAAGGGATGCCTCATATGAAACCAGATTATTATGTTTGCTTTTGCATCCTGGATTTGCCTCCTGGTGTTGACTGTCTAGAGCACAGTCACCTTCACCTCAGGAAACTGGCAAATACCCTAATTTCAGTTTAATCCTGCAATGAGTTTCTTGTGAACCCTGTTATTTCCTCACCCAGTTTCTTTCCTATCACCTACACTTCCTACATTATGTTTTGCCACTTTGAGGGTTTTTTGGCACACATTGTTACAGTAGTTACAGCTGTACATACAGGTATGCTACAAGGTTGCCCCTTTCCTGCCAAGCTGGTGATTTACAAATCTTTCCCTTTCAGGCTGAAATTTCCCTGGTGTGAACAGAGATCAGAGTTGATTTTGCTGTTGCTGTTGCCATTTTTGTTGCAAGGAAAATATCTGTCTAGATGCTCCTTTTCTCTTTTGAAGGTCAGAAACTCAAAACCAAGGCTGCCAGGACAGGGTAACTGTGCCAGCCAGCCCAGAAGACAGTGCTGTAAGGATGCAGCACCATGACAGTGTGGCGGCATCTATCCTGTCCCTTGGGACAGTCATCACACCCTCTGACAGAGATGGAGCAGAGCTACATTTCTCCACTGCTTTATATTACATGTGCATCTTGCCTCCAGGAGTGATACACAGGACCCACGACAACAACCCCGTCACTGCAGCACCACATTTGCTACGTTGACAAATGAGCTTCATACACGAAATTGCAGCCATGTGCTTTCAAGTGACTCCGTCTACCCCCATCCTTGCTATGGCTGAAAGGAAAATAGCATTCAATACTTCAAAATTGCTCCTGCTATGAACGGGATTATGATAAACCATTTAAATAATGATTTTAAATATTTATTGGTGCACCAGGGCTACAGATGTGAGGAGAACACTTGCTCTTGCTGTTACTTATGTTATCTTGCAATGCCCTCTCTGGTGGCAAGGTCCTTGGCACACATGACAAGTGCAGGCTGAATCTAAATCAACAGGAGCAACCATTTTAACCCACCTCCATAATAACCAACTAAACACAAAGGTTTAATAACCAATTAAACACAAAGGTCAGCACAAAGCAGCACTGTCTCATTCATTTCTACTGCTGATTTGAGCTGGTTTTGGCCCTGGCTTCTTTCAGGCACCTGTTGTAGCTGCGTCCTTCCATATCTCTGCCCGATCTTTGGACTGATTTGGATTATTGGTGCTGGGTCACAGATTGCATCCATTCCTTGGAGATGCTCTCTTTCTCTCTCCATGATGACATAGCACAGCCTGGTTGTAAGTTCTCAGCCAGACATTCAGGCATGCATTAGAATGACAGAGAACCTCAAGGATGGAAACAATCTCTGGGTTTAATTTTCCTTTGTTCTGGGTTAACAGGCGTGGCTATGTCACGGATTTGGGAATTTAAACTGCCACTTTCCACACTTGCAGCTGTTTCTCGCGTCAGCCTCTAGGACTTGACTATGCCCTTATATTTAGCAAACACAAGAACAACAGAAAGATTTCCTCCAATTTAGGCATCTTAACTTGAAGATAAGGATCTGCAGTTTCATTTCCTATTCTTATTTTCCTAATGTAAACCCAGCAAGCTGTTACTCACCAAGCATGTCACCAACAGGGAAAGCAGAGAAATGCAAATGTCTGTGAATTAAGGCAGAATCAGAGCAGCAAAAGCACACTAAGCCAAAATCAATCCTATTTAAAGGATAGAAACATGCCATGAGGTATCCAAATATAATTGATAATATTCTTGAAATGCAGTATTTTTATCAAAATGAGCACTTATCTATTTTCCTTCATCACCCAGAAAATTTAAAGAAAAGAACAGCCTGTAATGTTCAGATGAAAATACATACATTGCACAGTAACTTCTTTTTTAACCTAGACTTCATTATCAATTTTTTAAAATGTCATGTTTTAGCAATATTTTTCTATCCCACAGCTCAGCTCTTTTCACCCTGGATACTTCAAAAGAAATCCTAACAAGAGAGGTTGGTCATTTTGTAGTGTTAGGGAAAAAAAAAATAAAATCACTCTCTGTCATACCAAAAACATGAGAACGATTCGGAATCAAAGGAAGTGGATGTCACCAAAGGTCCAGAGAGAAGATGAATAGCTTCAGGAAGGAAATGGACTTTTTAAATGCAGCTTAACATTGAGAATGAATGTAAATATCTAGCCTGGTTATGCAGAGAGATGGAGGATTTGGGGAGAAGGAGAATAGGGAGACATATAATGTACACAGGAGGATATGTAGCAGACACTGCAGACTGGGACCTGAGTGTTTTCTTCCAAGTTTTTTTGAATTTTGACTGTCTGTCATTGTAAACAGCCCCAATTATATTCAGCTGGATTGACACACACAGAGCTCAACGATGGGAAGAAGAATATTTCAATAAGCAGCTAAGTTACTGTAGGCATGAGGACATCAAGTTCTAGTCTCACTTCCTCCTCCTTCTGACATTTTGAAATGTCAGGCTCCTGTCCACATTGCTGCCTTGTTTCCCACCTCATCTACAACCGAGCAAGGGAAAGTTACCTGCTTACTGCATAAAAAGGACCACAGGATCACAGGTGATTTTCAAATGAGAAATATGCAACCACAAAGTCAGTGTTATGATGCAACTATAGGTTAGGAACTGCAGTGTGGTCACTTTCATGTTCTTATTTGAAAAACATATATTTTCGAATACCACAGTCCTGGGAAAATTCAGCATGGCCTCTGCACTGCATGGGGGTCTGTCTGCAGCACCTCCATCCATGGCTGTATTGTGGTGTCACCCACCACACGGGGCTTCACATGAGTACCAGGGCAAGTGACAAGTTCCTGTCACCTTCAGGTGACAGGCCATGTCAGTAGCTGTGTCAGTGAGAAGCACCCAAACTTAACAAAGCTCTTCTCTCACACCAAAGGAAAGCTGGTGCAACAACACAATATCTAAACTCTGCAAAGTCCTTATTAAATGTGACAGCAACAGCTGTAGCAGCTTGAGCACTGGCAGAATGAGGGAAAGAATTAAAGGCCTTTTGAGGGCTAGGAAAAGAAAGTAAGTACCATTTTAAATATTAAAATGAGGTCTGGGCTGATGGGGAATATAGATCTGGTGGCAGATAGCCAGAGACTTTGGAGGTGCTCAAAGCTGTTTCTCTGACCCTCCCATAACTTAATGGAATAGAACCAACTTTCTTTCCAGTCCATATCTTCTACATTAAACTAATATATATAATTCACACTCCTTATCTTCAGAGTATGATGTGTCCATTAAACCTTCCCCCACATCATGAGCTCCAGCTGAAATAAACCTCAGTATTTGCTTATGAAATACACAATTTCCATTACAATACCAGAACAGTAGATAGTGGGGAATAGAATTATTCATTTGTGGAAGGTGGAGAAAAAGCAGACGTTAAAAATAAAACCCAAAAAAGAGGCATTTGCCCCCACAAACAGAATGATTCAACACGTACATTATAGGTGTGCTCAGTTTCCATGATTCTGCTTTTCTGGAATGAAAGCATTGATAGCTTTCCTCAAGGGAATTGTTGGAAGTATTTCCATACTTTAGCATACTGCTTCAGTCATGTGGCCATGATCTGGAGGCACTTGAACAGTCCTGTATAGGAAGCCACTAACATGGAAGAGAAATTTCTCATGGATAAATTTGTTTAAGACAAACAGTCCCACAGTGAATTAACTTCAGTATATGAGTAAACAATGAAACATTTCTTTGTGTAAGATGTATGAAACCTGTTAAAGGTGAGAACTTAACAGGCTCTGTCACTGCTAGGAGGTGTAGGAACCAACAATTCTAACCCCTGTGGACTCCACATTTCCAGACTGACCTCTTCACCATCCTCTCTTCCCAGCAGCAGTCTGTGATCACAAAATTTCCTCTGAGTGCTGCACTGCCCGAAGCTTTAGGGCAGCTTCTTTGTCAAGTGATAGAAAAAGTCTTTTAGCTAGAAAAGCAATGAATTCTCTGCCTCTGGAGAACAGCACAGAAAAGCTGCAGTTTTTCTTAGAATGGATTTCTTACTATGAAGGGAGAAAAGAAATTCTTAAGGGGGCAAATGCTAATATTCCTCCCTGACAAAACACATGTTTTTTCTGAAAAGTCACATTTCTTCATCAGCATGATACTTTGGTTAGGTTTTTCACCAGTTTCAAACAGACTTTTATATCAGAAAACTAATTAACAAAGGTCTTCCTCTCTCCCCATCTAATCCTTTTCACCGTGTTTCTGAGGTCCATCTCCCTCACAATGGCATCCACACCATGCTGAAGGACCCACTGAGAACCCCTCTTATTTCATTTACAAATTAAGTTGCCTGTATTTCTGCAACATGTGCATATCCCAAGAGAAGCACAAACGCCATCTCTAAATCAGATAGCTTTACTGCACAGTCACATGCACCAATATTTAGATAATACTCTCCTTAAAAACATCTGCCTTAACACAGTTGCTACGGCCACTTAGAGGTTACAGAGCTGTCATAGCCCTGGCAGGGTCTTGTTCCAGGTGCATCTTATCTCACATTAAGGAAGAAAAAGCAGCATGGCAGTGTATTGCAGAGAAGCTATGAGGGCATACACAGCTTATGGCAAATTGGTTCCTTCCCTGCCAGAAACTATAACCACTCCTGGCCCGGGACAGGCAGCTCGACTCTCCACAACTGGATTGCTAATGTGATATGCACTGTATAAAGATGAAAAGCCATCTGGTGCTTGGATCTAGCATCCTTCAATATACCAAAGCCCTTTTATCATCTCAATTGATTATGAAATTATCTCAGACCAATTCCTGGCAGACAGGTACCCACACAGGAGAACCAGCACCAGCCAAGATAAAATAAAATCAGAGACCGCACAGACCGCACTGCCCTTTTTGAGGAGAAACAGGCCTTTAGATCCACTGCTGGGCTATACTAGAAAAAAAACAGAGGATAAGGACCCAAAGCTGCCTTAGAAATTTATGACTGTATTGTTTATTAATTTTACTGTTAAATCATTTCGGTTTGCAATTCTGCACTTTATATTTCCTGCACTTTTGCAGAGTGCTTCAGCCCAGAGGGCTTGTCATAAAAAAGACCTTGGAGAGCTTTTCATTTTAAGCCAAAGAAAAAGATGAAAAGTTAAATCACTTACTGTTGCACTCCCATTGGCTGCAAATTGATTTTATTTACTGAAACATGCTTGCATTGCAAAAACCACTCAACACACACAGTAAATAAGTCAGTACATGTAAGTCTAATGTAACAGAGTAGCTACCTAGCTCTTTTGAAATAGGCTGTAGTAATAAACACCTAAATACAAATTCAGTTGAATGCTTATTTTTCTCTTGCTTACAAAAGGTCAACCAATGCTACCAAAGACAAAAAATAGCTTGGTTGGTGCTGATGAAAATTAAGAACATATTTTCCATGCTGCTCCATGATATCAAAGACCAACAAAGTACTTAACACACAGAGCATATTTTTGTATGTCCTTTCAACTTAAAAATTGCAAGGCACAGAGCAAACATCAGTAAGTTATTAGCTCCAGTCTTCTGGTGAACTTCATAAGAGCAACATCAGAGCCTGAAGCAATACTACTACTGTCAGATCTCATAAGCTAAACAGGGTGAGGCCAAACAGGCACTTGAATAAGGCACCTTTGAGGATCACATCACTGCAGCAAGAAATAATGCTGACAATTCAGTAGTGAGCACTATTCCTTCCACAGCAGAACTTTTCATCTCAGATACACAGCTACAAGTGCCAGGCAGCACAGTTTTGAAAGGCGTCAACACTGTGCTGTGAAAATATAATCATGATCTCCAGCTCAAGTTAAAGCAGCGCTATTCACCTATTAAAATTTCTCCAGTCATTTCAAAGGAACAAGACAGTCATTGCTTCCTGTTCTCAAGCTTTTCTTATGAGACAAAACATTAGGCAAGATTTGCAGTTTCTCTGAGTGGGAAAGCTGCATTTTCAGTGGACAAGGCAATCTGCTCACTCAAGTGTATCTATTTTACCATTAGCAAAATGGTTTCGGGGGCAGTGTTATTTTGTGTCTGTGCATCTATCTGCCTATCTATTATTAATAAAGAAGAAAGAGCATCCAGCCTACACTTTCATGAGGAAGGAAGCCTCCTCTAACACAGAAAATGAAAACATACAAGTTTCTTTCAGCATGTGTGCTTTACCTCACTGTTGTGGGCAAAACGCCCACAATCCTATCATTTATACTAAGTCACCTCCAGTACTTGAAAGCACAATACGCTTAGAGAATGTGGCTCAGCAGCTCCCAGAATGAACAGCAGTTTTTAAAGTGGGAGCTCATATCTGACATTTACAGTATATAGTCGGTGATTCAGAGAGCTACAGTTGCTGTGCACAAAGACAGATCATTGGAGAAATGAGCAATACATAACATGTGTGGAAGGCTTGGCTGTCCGCATCAATAAATTAGACAATACCAAATAATCAATGCTACAAACTGCAAACTGCTGATTTAAGGTGGAAGGAGAAAGCCATGATGTTCAAGAACATGACAGAGAACTAGGGGGCAACATAGGTCAATAAAAACTAATGCTATTTGCCATTCTAATTACTTTGCATGTTCATGAGCCAGGAAGGCAGGCTGTGGAGCTGTAAGTAAAGTGCCAAGAGTACTGACACTATATATAATTCATAGACTGCAGCATATTGCTACATTTCTCACTGCCCTTAGAACTTGCAGTTTCTCCAGGAGATATGGAGGTAATACCTAATGTTTATCTTTCAATCTCATTTTTCATGAACCCTGTATTAACAGGTCACTCTGGTGAATGGAAAAGTCAGCAATACGGGTCACTTGAGGGACTGCAAACAAAGGAGCTTTTATCCTTGTGGATATGTTTTGTTGTCACTTCAACAGTGACACAGTTCACACAGCAGCCACGAATGGGCACATGCATCCCTCAGACACTGTCCAAGTCCTCACCTCACAGGCTCTGATGACGTGCTCTTGAAACCAGAAGAGTTGGTCCAATTTATCAGCACTTTGCTGGGTGTCAGGTGAAAAAGAGATGTTAAAAGACAGAACAGGACTGACTCCTTCCAAGTGAGTGGGCACCTTCATTGTACTGATACCATGCTCTGGACTGAATTTTCTTGTTGACTCTTTGCAGACGCAGAAGTTGCTGCAGATTTATAATGCGGTTTTTGCATGGTCGAACAAGAAACACTCTGAAAAAGGCAGAGAAATCGCTCCATTTTCCAAATGGGGTCTAAAGCAAATGGACACATTTCTCTTGCTGGATCATACTGGGCTTTACCTGAGCTGGATAGAAAAACTAAGGTCACTACAGAAATCAGTGGCAATAAAGTCTGCTTTGACCACAAAAACATGCTTAGCTGTCTGAGGGAGTTAAGAGGATGCCAGACGTTACAAATCGGAGTTGAAATTAAAATTTAAAGATAAATACTTTACTGTGTTACAGAAAGCTAATATTTACAAAACAAAGACCTTGGTAAAAATTAATACAAATCATGTAAAATATATCAAAAGAAAACTCTAATTGTTGGCACTTCCTATATGTAGCTTTAAATAGATAGTTATTTTGGCAATGGTTTGAGAACCCAGCTGTGAAATTCATTTCCTGGTCTTTAAGTACTGCATTTGTCAGCATTTAACCCATTTCTGCCTTGCTTTCTCTCACAGAAAGGAAGTTTTCCTTTAGAAAATAAAAATACTAGAAGATGCAATGCATCATTTATAAGAAAGTGCAGCAGAGGAAATGCTAGGAACAGTCTCCTACCACAGATCTTCTAAAGCTTGGGACTCTCTGTAAAAACTTAATTTGGGTAGGCTTTTTGCTGTCCCTTGCATTTAATGAAAAAGTGATTCCCTGACTGCGTCAAGATATTGCAAAGAAGGAGAAGAGATGAAGCCTTACTATGGAAATGTGTAATTTATATGAGCAAGTAAATGTCACTTGAGATATGATGTACATGTTATATATTTTAACGTGTCAATATTATATGTGAACAGGAAGGATTTTCTGTTCCCAAACAATCTGCAGTATCTGTCCCAGAAGTAAAGAGCTTCTGTAGATTTAACTTCTTCACTTCAAGATTTCATTTTCAAATTAACAATTATCTAATTTTCACAGTTGTTAGAACTGCAGTCATAAGCAAGCTGCTTTTCTCTTTGCCTTTTGTTTTGTAAATATCTTCCCATGAACAATTGGTTTCTCCAGGTACTTTTCATTTATTCTCTTTTGGACTCAAATATTGGTAAAAGTTCTGTTATGAAAAAAATGTTAAAGTGTGTTTTCCAGGAGGAGAGGCCTTTCTGCATCTACCACTATAAATGCATTAGTCAATGGAATGTACTAACACTATAAACTAAAAAGGAAACTGAAAATATTACCAGTTTTTTATCCCCCATCACTGCTTACATTACATTTGAGGAAAATCTGAAAATGCACACTTTATTTTGAGTTCAGTAGCCCTGGTTAGTAAATCATTGTATCTTTCTTTGTGACACTATTTGGGTAGTGATACCAAAAGCCACCATGGCACAGAGGCAGGTGCCAGGAGAGCCACAGTGTGAGCCCCCTTTTCCCTGCATTCTCCCAGGCCAAGATGTGAGATCCAGCCTTACATCAGCCAAGGAAATGGGGCTCAAACATCCATCACTCCCTTGCTCAGGGAGCTTCCTGCACAGGGATTTTTGCTGTCTGTATTACAAAGTATGGGAGGGAGTTCCGACTTACAGATAAAATCACTTGTTAAGAACAAAAATGAGTGCTAAAGTAGGAAGTGGCAATATCCCAGTGTTCCTGACAGTACTCTAGCAGCTCCCCAAAAAGTTACAGGGAGCAGAAGCTCAGCTGGAAACAGCACATTTCCTGCCCAAAGGGAGCTCTGGTTGGAACACTTGCATGGGATACAACAGGGGACAGGCATCCTGGGCCATGTCAGAAGTGGAGAGGACTGCCAAGCACTGGGAGTGAGCTGAACATCGTTCACAACAGGCAAAGACAGGCTAAAGCTGCCAAGCCAGAAGGGGAAGGAAAGAATAAAAAGCATGTCCCTGGATCCTACAGCTGCTGACAGTTTTAATATCACTTAAAAATTCTGGAAAACACTAAACAGGGGAGTTTTTTTCTTTTCGAGATGTGGAGCTAAACAAATAGAGCACTCAAGAAGGAGCATCTGCTTCCAGGAAAAGGGAGACAGCTCCAAGTACAGCAAACACTTCCCATGCCCGCCAGCACTGGCTATACAAGGAAGTGAGGAGGAGCAAACCCTGAAGGACAGAGCAGCCACCACCATCCACACGTCACCATGTTTTACCTTGCAGTGCTTTTCAGGCTGTTTCATCAGGAAAATTCACAGGCTGCTTTAGGCTTTCCTTGAAATGTTTTCTGCTTTATTTGAGACAACAGACTCTCTGACCCATGCTTGAAAATACAAACAAATAAGGGAGAGGGGAGCTAACAGCTCTCATCAGAGCTGCTGGCCAAAATCAACAATAAAACACCGCTGCACTTCAAGCAACTCCCAAATCCCAGGGATTAGGTGAGATATTGAGTGCTGACAGAAACCAGAGCCTGCATTTGGGGAAAATTTTGGTATCTCACAAGAAATTTCCTGAGAAACATCAATTAAAAATAAAATCAAAAGAAACATTCAAAACGCCTCACTTCAGAAATGCTGAAAAATTTCAGTAATATACATTAGTAGTTATATGTGTTATTAAAAATAGTACAGCCACAAGTCAAAATAAAATATATTGCCTTACAACAAAGAAGTAATTTGACATAACAAAATCAGAAATACAAAGTGTTTCAATATGGCCTTTGATGTTAAAATTACATAAATGGAAATTAATGTTATTTTCACACAGTGCTCTAATTGATGTTAGTGCCTTATTTGATGATTAAATGGTCCTAACAATAGCTATTTCATCCCATCTCCAAAGGAAATAGTGGAATATAAAGGCTCAGAAAATAAAGCAACAGTGGGAGAGTGGAAGCATGCCCAGCCTCCATCAGAATCAGGAGGCTCTGCCTTCTCTGCAGAGTGCAATGCCAGGCAGAGATGACAGAGTTACTCTGGGTACCAAAAGCCATGCAAACTAGTTAACTGTCTCTGCTGGAAAAGCTCCTTCACAGCTAACTGAGGGACCCCTGCACACCAGAGCTCAGGTATGTCCCAAGCACAGGACCTCTCACTGCACAAAACTGCAGGGGATGTTCAGTTCAGCCTCTGCTCCTCAGCAGCCTGCTTTTCTAACCTGAGTCTTAGGCTGGCCCTGCTTTTAATTACATCCACAAATCATTCTTTCAGAGCTAAGTGACCTTTCAGAGCTAAACAGGATTTTTGGATAAGTAACTACTTAAGCAACACTGAACCATTTCATAAATTCATTGCAGATTACTAAACTGTTTTATGCCAAAGCACAATGCTGTTGGGAGGAAATCACAATTAAAGGTTTTCAGATTTTTAAGCAAACACCAACTTTTATATTTGACGCCATAAAAGTAAATCCCTTATAACAGTCTCAATTCCAAAGGACTTGGAAGGACTTCCATGTTTCAGCTCAGTTTAAATAAGCTTTTAATTTATCTTAACACTTTTTGCTGTGGTTGTTCTGGAAACTGTCAGCTGCCAAAAATGTTATCAGTCAATACATCATTTGTATGATTTGGTGATAATACCTTATCCACCATAAACTGATAAGGCCTAGAGTGCATTTACGGATTACTGCAGGTATAAATTTGACTTTGATCAGCACCCAGTAAATGCTGCCAATGTGTCACTAGCTTCAACTTCTAATAATGTAAATTAGAATATCCAGTTCACAGAGGATTAAAAATGGGCAGAAAAACAACCACTACCAAATGGTGGACATACTTTTAACTCATACCCTTACTTCTTTTGTGATAACTTCTCTCTCCACAGCACTAGAGTGACTGGAAAGTCCAGCTAATTGTTTGCCCTTCTAAATCCAATTCACCCACTTGGTTTAAAAATAGCAAATCACCATCAACTACTTTTGCTAATAAAGGGGTCCCAAACCCACAAACAAAATCTAGCAATGGCAGCAGGTGTAATTTGAAAAGTGAGAGATGTAATGAGACTTGAAAGAATTTAATTGAAAAACTATGATCAAAGAGTGAATTCAGGCAGAAACACTCAACTCAAGTAGCCATGTGGAATAATTTGTCATTTACGATGGTCAAAACAGATATTGCTGCATAAATGACTTTTAGGAAAAGCCAGGCATTTTAGCAGCCTGTGAAAAATATGCCAGAGCAGAGGATGAAGGAAACTTGGAGGACAGAGCTCCTGGACAGAGTGGTCCAGTAATTCCTGCATGTCACTCCAATCCATCACCAGCAGTTTATGAAGTTGGTCAGATGACCACCTTCTGCTGTCATACTGGAAAATAATTCACCAGTACAAGCTTACAAATCACCTCTTTCCACAGGCAGCAGAAAGAACAGGGCAATCTCTCCCACTTGCACAGCTGTCCCTGAAGAAACACATCCCTGCAAAACAGCCTCATCTGCCAGGGGCATCCAGGCCACGCCGTGAGAGCAGGTCTTGCTCCCTTCTCAGAGGCATCACCCTTTCCCAAACCTCCAAGGTATGTCTCCTTGCATTTTCTTCTCAGCCTGTGCTCTTACAGACCAGTGTTCCAAGGCAAAAAAGAGTGCTGAAGGAGCAGATAAACACAGCAGGTGTTTTTCACAATGGCACCTTTTCACTCTCAAAGCTATTGAAATATTGCTGTGCATCAAAACAGGGTAAAATTGTTGGCAGGGCTGAGGAAAACAAGAAGATGCATAAATTGCCTTTCAAAACCAACATTACTTCCTATGTTTCGGTTTTTTCTTTTAATCTGAATAGTGTAACTGTTCTTTAATAAACATTGGCCTTTACAATATGCTTTAACACGCTTTTGATTGCTGATATTCCTGAATAACTGTAATTTTAATAAATTCTAATAATGTAGATTATCTGTAACTTTATATTAGTGCATTCAGTTTCTTTCTAAATAGGTGCACTCTAATTTATTACCTAATTAAAAACCAAGTTTCTGTTATATTTTTATGTTTTAGAACCCTAGATCATGGTTTCTAATCTCTCGTTTGTCACACCAAAGCTACCAAGAAGAAAAGTGAAATGGTATCAATAATTTTTTTTTACATAGACTGAAGGGTTATGTGTTATTTGCTAAGAGATAACACTGTTGTCATGTTTCTTCAGCAAAAAAGGCTGACAAGACTTGTTTCACATCTGTCTGCATAATATAACAAACCCATGAAGAACTAGTGATGAAAAAGCTGGTTTGTTGACAATCTATTATTGTTAAATGCACCCAAACACCACGATTTAGGCACTGCTCATTAGTGCTGTATTGTAGCTCAGGATTTTGTCCCTATAAATACTTCATGTCAAAATATTTTTCAAATATATTCTAGGCTGCAAGCCTTTCCCTTACAACCCCGAGGAGCTACAGCTTCTGAAGCCTTTTATCAACTGAATGAACTCAGCTGTTCATTACCCATCGCAGCCAGACGATGACACTGCCAGCCCTGTGTCCAGCTGCCCCTTCCTGCAAATGCCATCTGACTTGTTTGCTTTTTGCTCTGCTCACCTGCCAATACCACTCAGGTCCCTCTGTCTGTCTTCCCCTGGCCAGGCATCGCACACTGAGAGCTTTCAGCTTCCATCTATGACTCCTGAAATTTCTTTCTGACAAATTATCTCGTAGTTGTTCATATCATGTCCGAGTCGCAGAAGAAAGGGAGGAGGAACTTCTCTCCTACCTCTAAATGGCCCACTGAGATCTTCCATTTGGGTCTGCAAAGGCCAGAAGGTAAGACAGGATCCAAGGAAAGCACACGCTGTCCTTGCAGCTCCCTGCCACAGGCACAGCCACTAAGACAACTGCGCCGACACTCTGGCACAGGAAGTTAAAGCAACACCTTCTAATAGCTCTAATGACATCACTGGACTTTTCTGGATAACTAAATCATAACAGCAGGGTTGTGTCCCCAACTGAAAGCCTCTACTTGAAATAAATCCTCAGGCAACACTGATATAAATACCAAACAGGCAGTCATCCTTCACTCGGCCCACAACTGCTCTCTTGTTTGCTGTTAACTTTGATCAGGCTGGCTTGTGGGAGCACATCGTCAGCAAAACTGCTGCATTTGTCTGGGATCTCATTAACTATTCTGATTAGTTTTACCAACAGAAAGTTAAAATGGTGCGTCTGGTTCTTGCATTTTGAAATTTTCCTAAAGCTTTTGATGTAACTTCTGTTATGACAGCACTGCATTTATTCTGATTTCAAGTTTCACTTTAGATGCCCGTTCCGCATTTAGCTATGAATAGCAAATATTTCATATTGCTACTTACATAACTACCAGAATCTTCACAAAGGACTCAAAACCTCATGTACCATATTTGATGTGACTTCAAAGAACAAAAGATCCTTGTCTTACAATCAAGAGATTAATAACTTCATCCACCTAACTGGTGTGCTTTGTATGCCAGTACTGTGTACTGTGTACTTTAGTAAACACCTGAAAGACTAAAGGAATGTAAGCCAGCTTCCCCCCCTTTCCATGGCAGTGCACCTCTCCTTACTCATGGGAGACATGGAGTTCCCACTTGACTTTCAGAATAACTCTTCAATAACAATTTCAGGTTACCATGGCGGCTAGCAGTGCCCAACAGAGCCTTTCTGTTCAAAACCTTTATGTTAGAGGAACTCAGACACTTGCCAATAAATGCCAATCCAGGCATGGTAATAAGTACCAGTAATAGAAACAGCATTACAAAGCTCCTTCAGAAGAAAGCAGCAGGCAAGATCCTTTTCCCCACATCTGTGTTGCAGGCTAGCAGAGACAATTCTACTCCAGCCATCAGCTTTTGCTAACAGTGATTTTAAAGACCAGCAGGTTCAGAAGTCAGAGCTCTGGTTCTCCCTCTAGCTTTTCCTAGTACAGTATTTTGATGAGAATTCATTTTCAGACAAATGAAAAATGGGGCCCACTGCAACACCAATTCCATTACAAGAAAGACCTGGACATACTGGGACGAGTCTGTGAAGGACCACAACATTTATCCAGCCAAGTCCCTGAGGATGTCGTGTACCTTCTCCCAGCTGTGATCTGACCTCAGGACTCCCCCACCTGGCTTGGACAGCCACACAACACAAGTTATCCTTTGCTGTTTGTTGTAGAAGTTTTCTTTGACCTCTCCCCCACAAAGATCTAAACCTACACACATGTAAAATTCACAAACTGAAACAAAAACAGGAGAAACAAACTTGCTCAACCAAGCTGTGAGACAATATGCTTACATGGTTCTATTGCACGTGCAGTTCTTATTCACATTGTTAGGTTTTCATTTACATAACCTTACTAGCCTCTTTCAGATATCTAGAGAGATTCAACCAGCAAACACATAACATCAGATATGTCTCTCAAACATTTCCACCTGGAAAAAGTGTTTACAAACATACATGCTTTTATAAACTAAACGAAATTTAATGCAACATAATTCACACCAAATTAAAAGGGGAAATTCTGCTTCTCAAGCATTTTGTTACAAGGACAACACTTACATATTTCATACTTAGATTTTAAATAATTCAGATAGTAAACTTTTTAATAAGAGAAATAATTGTAATAAATACTATATTTAGTTTAGGACAAATTCCTTAATTGTGAAGTATAAATACACCATAGTGTTTAAATAGTGAAGAGAACACATGACTTCTAGAAAGGTCATGATGAGAGGGAGAGCATAGAATATGCATTGTGAGGAACTGAGTTAAATGCATCTCATTTTCACTTTGTCAAAGTTAGTTCACATTTTGGTTGAAGACCAGCATGCTACTTAGGGTAGGACTATCCACAAAGCAGGTATTACATCTTTATTCATTATATCTTCATTCATATCTCAGGTCTAAGGTCAGGTAAGTCAAATCAATACTTTAGAGTTCTGCCCATGATCAAAAATGGGCAATAAAGGGTCAAATGACATAGGGCATACAGGGAACTCACTAAAAATGAGGAATAATGATAAGAATAAAAACCAGATCCACTCAAAATAAAGGGAGGACTTTTTTTTTTCACGAACATATTAGAAACATCATGTGGAATAATTCAGTTTGATATAAGACAGAGGAATTCTACCAGTCACTGCTTTAAGTAGGACCCTGTTTTAATCAGTATGTGGGGAAAATACCTAACCATTTGTTTATACGGTTTTGTGTGAAAGGCTGAAGAAAACCTCAGCTGTTTCCAGGTACTTGCAAAGTTCCACAGATGGCAAAATAATAATTGTAGATGTCATACTGTACAGTGGGATGAAAAGGGACCAGGAATATATCAGTAGACAATACTTTATTTAGGTGTTCATTTTTTGTACCTGGCAAAAATAGACAGAAAAATACTGTTGTCTGGTAAATACTACATGGAGTCAGAACCATGGAGAGTATGACCTCCTGACAAGCAAATTACTTTGTTTTGACAGTCCAATATTGCTAACTTCATTCTTGGAATAGGTTGTGCCATACTCTTCTCTAAAGACAATCCCTAGACTAGAAAAGCTGATAATCAGAAATTAAATGAAACCTGAAAAATATGGAGTATTTCCAGGTTTTGTACAGAGCAAAAGATAGAAATACTCTTCTGTGGAATTCTAGAAGATCTTGATACAAATTTCCTGACTGCTCAGCTACAGGGATGGGCTTTGGAGTTACTTCTATGAAGTAGATTCACCAGCAGATTTCACTGACATGTGAATACCATTTTTTTCTTATAATTTCGAAGCTTTATTTTTTCCTATTGACATAGAAAAAAGATTCTTACCAGTAACCTTCAGTTGAACCGTTCTTCGTATAAGCTTGCCTTCAAACTTTAGTTCACAGGTATAATTTCCTCCATCTTCTTCCTGGACCTCTTGAATTAAGAGAGTATTTCCCTTCTGAATTACAACACTTCTCCACATTTTTGGCTCACATTCCTGCAGAAAAAAATCCAGTGCCAAAATTACCTGGCTTGTACAACATAAGACAGTGTTGCCTGATCAGATTGTCAATATTATTCATAAGGAAACAACCACCTAGATCTATTTTGCAATTAAAATTCAAATTTAATTTCAGAAAGCAGAGAGATCTGAAACTGGAATTAATTTGAGGACTGAAATTAAACAGAAATGTTTTTAAGGTTCAGTTATTCCTACTGTATTACATGGGCTGTGTTTAATACATGGTGCCCTCAAGCAATGGTTAAGTATCTTCTTTTTCTTCACAACAACTGCCGAGACATCGCCTTTAGGATGGACCATTAAAATACGTCTCTATTTGAAGGGAGTAAGGGCAACATCTGTTAAGAGCTAGCCTGAAGGCAAATTTTAAACATAGTCCCAGGCCAGAACCATTTACCAATAGAAGAAAACAGGAAGAACAGCAGTTTTTTGAGAGAATTCAGAAGCCTGGTTTCCTTACAGCCTTATTTCTCATCACTGGCTTCTCCAACACCTGATGAGCTTTGATTCAGCCTTTTCCCATCACCAGGCACTTTGCAACATCATCCCCACGGGCACCCTCTGATGCAGGACATGGTACTGATAGCCTGCAACTCTCACAGGCTTCACCCACAGGGTCCTTAGCTGTTGTTTGGCAGATTTAGGTTCATTGCTACAAACTGTGGTCCTACTGGAATAGCATTTGTGTCCTTCTCCATAGGGTGTAATACACTGCAAGAAGAAGCTCTCCCCTTCCTAAAACACTGGATCCTTTCAGGCAGATTAGTCACTTTCCACATGAACAGCACTCATTACTGAATTGTTCTTGGAATGTTCTGAACAAAAAGCATGGGCCAAATCTAATCATTGTCTCTTGAAAATGGCACCTTAAGATTTATTGTCTCTAAATACCGTTAACATCAAGCCTGTTCTGCCTGCAACAAAATCATACTTTCCGAGTTCTCTGAAGCACTCAGTAGTGTCAGCAGTTTCAGAGCCTCTGGCTAATCCTGTACCCAGGAAACACAAAGCAACATAGGGCCTGAGTATCTTCAATGCCCCTTTGCTTCCCCTCTCAAAGTGGCAGCTTGGAATAAGCTCTCAGACTGGTGCAGTCTCACATCAGCTACATCAGGCTCAGCAACTTCAGAGACTGGTGACATGCCCACACCTATGCCCCATTTTCTGCTCCTCAGCAACAGCAGTGTCAGAAACACAGAAAACAAAATAGAACAAAGCTTTCTTTTAAGAAAACAACCAAACAAGAAAACATGTCAACATGCAAATAACGTTGTACCACAGTAAGAGATCAGCGTGACACAAACATAAATTTTTCATGGACTCCATACACATTCTGAATCCATGTCAGATTCTAAATTAAAGGGCAACAAAAGAAAAAATAAAAAGACAAGACTGAGAGTTTCTGGCCTTGCACTTGAAAAGGGAGCACTGAAGAAATCTCCCTGTCCCTAGGGGGCCAAATTCACTTACAATGTCATCAGATTTCAGATTTGGAAGCTGTGGAACACTACTTCAGGTCACAGAGTGATCTCTGTCACCTCTCTCTGTTTCCAAAGTACAGCTGTAAGGGAAGCATCATCTCATCCTGCAACTGAACTTTAGTTAACACTAGTGATAGAGAATGACCAGAATCCAGATCCCATCTACTGTGCTGAGACTCACACAGGACACAAATCTGAGCCAGGAAATGGCATTAAATCCTTTCTGATCTGAGCTCAGTATTTTAGTTCTATTAAAAGGTACCTCAACCATCTACTTGGAATGTAGGTTAAATCTGAACACTTGGGCAAAGAATACCATTCAGTCCTATTCAATCCTAATTTAGAAGGAATACAATTCCCAGAACACACAAAGTAAGCATATTTCAGATATGCACCCTCTAGTGAAGCACTGAAATAACCTATCACGTGTTTTTAGTTTTATATTCTCTACTTTATTTTTAAAAGTATAGGAACAAAAAAAATGGAAGATACGTTTTTATATGCTTTATATTTTTATCTACAAGTTTGCAATAAGAAGGATGACACCTTTACTACTACAAAGATTAATGATTTAGCAAATACAATGTTTGTGCTATTGTGTTTTTACATAGAGAAATTGTTCTGGTGGAACTGTACCACTAATTTCTTAATTATTTTTTTGTATCTTCTTGAAACACTTTCTATTAAAGATTATTTATAAGCCTTTCTTTCCCTGATTTCACCTAATTAGTTTTTATTCTGCTGACTATGCAAGCCTTAAAAAAGTATGTTGAAAATGCTTGTTTGTATATTTAAAAGACAAAACCAAAAGCAAAAAAGTGGAGAAGCTGGAAAATGGCTGAGAAACAAAATTCTTGCTAGTTTTCATATTGTGAAAACAATCTGTTGGAGTTCTGCTAATTTCCCTAAAAGTGTAAGTGCTCGATTCTATGATTCATTTCATGGAATCACAGAATAGTTTGGGTTGGAAGGGACCCTACAGATCATCTCATTCCAACTCCCCTGCATGGGCAGAGACAACTTCAGTAAACCAGGTTGCTCCAAGCCCCATCCAACTTGGTGCTGAACCTTTCCAGGGATGGGGACTCCACAGCTTCTCTGGGCAACCTGTGCCAGTGTCTCACCACTCTCACAAGAAAAAAATTAATATCTAATCTAAACCCTCCTTCAGTCCAAAGCCATTCCCTCCCATCCTTTCACTACATTCCCTTGTGAAAACTCCCTCTCCAGTCATCTCCTAAGCCCTCTTCAGGTACTGGAAGTTAGCCTAAGTTCTCCCCAAAGACTTTATCCAATTAATTGTTCTTTTCTGATTCTGCTTCTGTTTACCTGATAGAAGAATCTGCAAGTTTCTTTTTCTAGACTATTTACTTTCCTTAGATATCTGAAACATTTGTGGGCATTTTCCCCCAGTAATTAAGGTGTGCTCTATTATGCCTTTTTTATCTTCCTTGAAATCTAAGTGTCAGTACCTCAAAAGTCTATTTTTCTGAGTGGATAACAACTACCCGTCCTTCATCTGACATTTTGATTGTTCTTTTAGCCCTCCTTTCAACCCAGTAGTAGAAAAGACATGATAGAAATGGATTAAGACTCCACACTCAAAATGTAATATGCCTTTTCCCTCTGCCAGCTATTTTTCATGAAACTGTTCTTACTCTTAAATCCCATTCATTCAATCATGCCTTGACACACACATTTACTTAAAAAAAATCCCATATGTCTTGTCAAAACAGTTCTAACAGGCACAACTGAGCTGAGCATATATCAATGGCATTAATTGGGAAAATCTTTAAAAATAAATATTTAATGCAGTGTAATTCTAGCCAGAAGTGAAGTTCATACTACTGTTAAAACAAATCCTCACAGCAAATGTTATATTATATACTGGGTGGGCATGTGGAATTCTATTCAAGCATAATTAAGAGCATGTTTAAATTACAGTTAACTTCCAGTAAATTGATGCAATTACTAGCTCAGAGTCACTAATCCCTCAACACAGAGAAGCCTTTCAGAAGGCAAAGCAGGTTCTGCACACAGTGGGCTGGCATCACCACTGTCCTGTCTGATGGTATTTCACAGGTCACAAGTCCAAACTCCCTGGCTGTCAGTGAACTGGCAGGTTCTCATGAACACAAGGATTTCTCTTTTCAGCAGAAGGGATAAAGAAGGAAATCTCAAGGACTTCCTCATGTTTATTTATCTATCTGCTGTTCTATTTTAAACAACTTATACTCCCTGCCTGGGTGAAAATCTCTAAACATTCCAGCATAATGGAAAGGAATATCCCCCACCCTCCCCTTGGCTCCCACCAGTCCTTCTGGAGCAGATTTACTCAAGAAGGTGGCTTTATGTACACATGAAGCTTAAAATGCAAGGTAGGGGGGAAAAGCTTGAGGATCCAGTGTGCTATGACCAGAAATGGATGCCTTCTTTGGAAAGTGAGGGTCAGATCCTAAGACAGGATAACATTTTACATGATTCTTTGGAGAAAGGGACTTGCTTTTTGTTACTCACATGTCTCCCACAGCATGCTCTTAAGTCCCAGACTGCAACTTGTAGGGGTTACCCCAGTATTCAACAAATTATTTTGAAATCGATGTAATTGTATATTTTCTAGAAATTGGACTTCTGCACGTTTGCATATGCAGACTTTTATTAACAGTAACATAATAGTCTAGAATATCCAAAACTCTGTTCAGGAACAAGTTTCAAGGAAGTACCTGACATACACACCTTTTGTGCAGCATTAATATTGTGATTGCACACTGCTGAGCTTCCTGACTCAGGTGTAGGCAACAAAGATGTTTCTCCAAGAGCCAAACTGATAACTTGTTATTGCTAATTATAGATAAGAAGGTGTATGTAGTAGGTTATCTCACTCATGTCTCTTTTCGCTATCAAGCCAGACTAAAGGTTGTAGACTTCGATTGTCTCACTGTTATCATCCAATGACATCAACTCTGTTCAGTTTCCCCTCAGTGATGATTTGCCAGTCAGCTGTCACACTGCAGCCTGGTGTCACACAAGCTGCATGTGACACCCAGACAGCACAGGTGGGATTGTGGAACAGACCCTTCCACTCCCTGTCTTGGTCAGTACAAAACATCACTGGTGTGGGGCTGCACATGCACCTTTAGACTCATTTTTGCCAGGCTATTTCTCAGTGTGCTTTTGCAAAAAATTGAGATTTCCAGTGATCTTGTGTCCAGTAATACCAAGAGGTAGAGAGGGCAAGAAGCAGCTTCTCTTCTGTATCCTCCTTGCTCTGAGATTTCAGACTTCATGTGCAGAGCCAGGATTTGGAATCAATGATCCCTGTGAGCCCCTTCCAACACAGAATATTCTATGATTAACTAAATCATATATTTGACACAAGAACAGCACTGAAGATATCAACCCATATGCCAAGAGAAAAAGCTTCAAATGCTGAAAAACTTTATTCACACTAACAGTGGGTTATGGCACACATTTTGTTACTATAAGATATGTCAGATTTCTGTAAAAAACCAAACAAATGACAATTTTTATAATTGCTCTTTTCAGCTGTAGGCTGCTAAGGAGGAAAAAATCTGCTAGTCTGCCCATATTACTTATTTAATACAAAATAACTGTCCTTAAATAATATTATTAAGGTTGGCAAATCAAGCACTGCAAATTTAGGTTTTAACTAGTTTGCATGTTTCTATCCATATTACTTGAACCAAGCTTATCCTAAACTCCTACAATCTAAACGCTATTTCCCACAGATCCCACTGAACTGTTCCTCTTGCCCAATTATTTCTGGTTCCTTCTGACTGTAAGCTCTTTATTCTTCTCTAGTTGAGGGTCTTAGCCATCACCTAATACCTGAGGGCTTTTCAAGTATCAGACTTTGACCCAGATCCAGACAACAGGTAAAATTTGCCAGACCTTGCTGTGGTCTCATTACCTGATGTTTGCCAGCCAACCCATATTTTACTCATTCTCCTGCTTTCTTGGGGAGCTACAAAAACACATCACCAATACATCTGCTGAAGAAAGTAGGGTATGATACCTGACAGGCCTTGGAGAAGGTGCAGGCAGATGAGTTACTTGGGAAATAGTAGAAGTATCTAACCGACCTCAGTTAAAATTAACTGACTTCATGACAGTTACTCAATGAACCTCAGCAGACTTCTGTGCAGACTCCAGGAGACTTTGGTAAAAATTTACAAGTCTTGGTGAAATTACCCGACAGACTTCATAAAAATTAATTAGGCAGCACAACTGAAGCTGGCGGTGCTGCTCTATTGCAGGTGCCTCCCTTTGTTTATACTCCAATATCATGCAGGGAGACATCACACCCAGGTACAAAAGAGGCACTGTGGTTTGGGAATGTGGTACTGCTGATAGAGAAGTGAGCTCTCTCACAGAACATCCTCGTTGATACCGATTTCTGTTGGACAGAGACAATCCTGGGTAGTTTTGCCTTCAAAACCGTCATAGTGGGAGAACACTCTCCAGACCAGTCACAAACCACTGGTGCCCCAGAGGAAGTCAGGGCTAAGCCTCACTGAAAACAGTGAAAGTTTTGAGCAGTTTCAGCAGAACAGCAATAAAACAGCAATAGTTACCTTGTACCACACCACATCTGGCTCTTGACCGGCTGTTTTGTAATCCTCAATATCAGGACAGGAGATTGTCTTTCTCTTAGTGACTTCTGATTTTTCCAGATATCTGATCTTGCTGTTGTAGCAAAGCCCAGATTCATTCTCAGCTACCGTCAAGGACATGGACACCTTCATGCAATATGTTGAGTTTCTGCAGGGACAAAAAGATGATTTCATTTATCCTGTCTTCTTTTCACCTTTGTTTCAGTAACAGTAAGTTTCTTTACTAAGCTCCTATTTTCAAGAACGCTTGAGTGACACATTCAAATAGTGACAGCCATGCTGTGCATTTCCAGTACAGAGGAATTACTAGGACAAAGGCTCACTTCTGACTGACTGTGAAGACTATAAAGAACCTTGAAGAAATATTGTTGACAATGGATCCAACCCAATACAGCAGGTCTTTCGAACTTGCAAGTCTATGAACACAGGAACCTGTTGACATCTCAGATGTTGGTCAGGATACACTGTCCCATTTTCTCTGTATCCCCTGCATACTTATCCTCACCCTTGTTCTCTCCCACCTTCAGGAGATTTCACTCCACTGTGCATTTAAGAAGAAGGGTTATGTACTGGATGTTAAAGCACATCACACAAGGAAGGATTTCTCCCTGAGAAGGAACCCCTGTACAAAATTCTACAGCACATGACACTGTAGTGGGTCAACCTGGACCAGCTGCCAGCTTCCCATCAGCTGCACCCTTACTCCCCATAACAAGATGGGGAGGAGAAAATAAAATAAAAAAGCTAATGAGTCAAGAAAAAGACAAGGAGACCACCCACCCACTGCTGTCACAGACAAAACAGACTTCACTTGGAAAATAAATATTTTAATTAATTGCAAATTATAATAGGCTTGATAGTGAGAAAGATAAAAAAGCTAAAACACATTCCACTCTCATCCTGTTTTTCTTCCTCTAGCTCTCCCACCCCAAGCGGTGCAGAGGTGGGTTTGGGGGGTTGTGGTCTGTCCATAACATCTCCCCACCACCTCTTTCTCCTCATGTGCTCCCCTGCTCCAGCATGGACTGTCCATGGTTGCAACTCCTGTCACAAAAATCAGGTTTCCAGGATCCCTTTCTGGCCACAGTGCAGTGACTGCTGGGGCCTGGGGTACCAAAGAACCCCAAGAATCCTGAGACCTATTCTCAATATTAGGGCACAATAAACACAACCAGCTCTGTTTCCATTCCACCTGATCATGAAAACAGGATTAAATCCCTTCAGCCTTTCAGCTTTAGCAGAAGTATTAGACACATACCCTGACCTACTGTGGGGCATTGGCACTCTGGGCAGGGCAGGTCCAGCCCAGGCTGTCAGCTCTGGCCCTCACCCTGTGCTGTGGAGAAAAAGCCACAATATAACAGGGCTCTTCCTCCTATTGTGCATCATTCTGTCATTTTAATTGATTGTGCCACTACCAAGAAAGCCAGGAGCAAACCTGCCATGCTGGGTGATTACTCCCATTGAAGGGAGCTGTCGAGAGCTCTTGTGGGAGGTGGCTTTTTTCTTGGCTTTGCCACTGCTTCCTCTATCACAACTCTGCCCAAACTGGTTTAGCTAAGACCAGAGGGTGCCCTGTGCACCCGGAATGTGATCCATCAATCACACCCTGACACTAAAGACGCCAACGCTTCACTCCCATCAACTAGACCTAGGACAGAGTTTTTTATTAAAAAAAAAAAGTCTAACATGCTCCATGACAAATCTTCTCTTACATTTCCTTCTGTCAAGTGAGCCTCTAGTTAGGAAGAAAATAGAATGGTCTACAGGGACACTTCCCCAGAGCTCGAAGCTTCATGCTAAACAAGTGCTGGCAAAACACTGCAAATGGGTTCTTGTCAAAGGCGTGGCATGAGCAGGTATTGGCAGACAGAGTCATTTGCAAGGCAAATCAGGAGGCAATCTTCAGAAACATCCCATTTTCAGCATCATTAGTGTTATGCATTCAGCAAAACCACAGACTTCGCCCTTCTTACTCAGTTTTCCTCAAAACGCCACCTGTACATCTGTGTAAGAATTGGTGGATATTTTGTCCATTCCCTCACCTCTAAGTGAAAAGGCTCACTTTGCACACTAATGTGATGTTGTGTTTCAGTTGAAAGTCTATAACAAGCTCTCATTCTCACAAACTGCACAAAACATATTATTTTACCTGAAAGAAAATTTCTCTGGACTGAAAACAATCCATAATTTGGGGTGGGCTTATATAATTCAGGGAAAATAAGTCAACTTTCTCCTAAATCAGCTTTTGAAAAGGGTTGCCCTTCTTGTAGGAAGAAAACAAAACATATTTGAGAGTTTTTACAGCAATGAAAATCCACAAAATATGGATTCAATCACTCAGTTTCATCAATAGTAATTAATCAGTAATGATTATTTAGCTTTCCTGAATGACTGTAAGTATTACGGAGTGCAAGTAAGGTTACATGAGCTCAAAAATAATGACCCAGGCTAATAAAAAATAATGTCTTTGAATAGTTGTCCATTACTTGGTGTTATTTAATAGTGCTGTATTTTCTCCTAACAATCTTGCATTATTTAGATTGTATTTTGAACAGCGCTGGAGGCTACTTCTATTTAAAATGCTTCCTGGAAGCACAACCTAAAATGCAGTATGCTTTTCATTAGTTACAATTAGAATTGAGTAGAATTGAGGAAACTAAGTGCCTGGTGACTACTATCACTTTTGTTCACACTCCATGACCAAGACAATAAATCTATTCAGCCTCATGATGAAGAAAGCCCTCAACTAAGCCAAAAGCAATAGACTTGAAAGCTTCATGGATGCTTCTTCACCAGCCACTCACATTACTGTTACTGCTGGTAATCCAGAAAAGGCAATTTCTTCAGTAATGTCAGTGACTGAAGCAGAAGTCTTCCTTCAATGCAGTCAGCTCTGGGAAACAGTGGTATTCCAAGTCACGTGCAAAAGGAATCAGTTGTTGAATAAAACAATAAGCCTCACTGTTTATCCCAGTTTTGAAGAAGTCTGGGAGCTGAAGTCTGCTGAAGTCATGAGCCATTCCTCCCTGTGCCAGACAAACTGTTCCCCAAGGCTGAGGAGTTAGATTTCTTCTCTCATTCTCTGAGCACCTGATGCATCTGTGCTGATTTTTTCTTGGTGTCTTCCCTGCCTGCTGGGTTCTGGAGGCATAAAGGGGCCCTCTAAAGATGACACTTTGAGGCAGAACTCAGGAGGGGGATCACAAAGAGGATTGGTACAACTTTGTTTTTAGCATCTGGCAAACAGACAGGAACAGGGCAGTCCTGGCCACACAGGGCACTGATGGGAGCTCACCTAAAGAGTTCTCTCAGAAAGCCCATAGAGCTGCTGTGTTGAGAATGCATCCAGTTCTTTCTTCCAAATTGTGGTCAGGATCCCTGTGTCCACAAGTGCTCTCTTTCATGAGCTGATTTAAGTTGTTTATGGTCCTTTTTTTTTTTTTTTTGAGGTACGTAGAAAAACTAGCACAAACCCCATGTTTTTGTTTTTCTTCTTTCAGAAGCTAAACAGATGGCCTATGAATTATTAAAAGGAGGATTCACTTTTGTTTTTCAGTACATGGTCATGGAGCTTGGTGGTGGAGGTCAGTGCTCCCAGCAGTCTCTGGCTGGCAGGAAAGGTTATATAGCCATTTTTAATGAGGAAAGCCAGACACAAGAAGAACAACAGATGACAACAGCAAAGCTACAGGTAACCTGAGCTTTGCTGTCAGAAACAGTGGCCAAAAGGAATGAAAAGCAAGCAGCTTCCAGGTGGATGAGCAAGATGCTGGAGAGCTTCCAGTGGTTATCTTAGTATTGAGAGGCAAGGAAGAAGAGCTGTACCTAAGCAGAGAATGTTGGAACCCACATGATCCTGTCAGGTGACATTTTCCATATACATGTAAAGAAAATAAACCTACGGGTTTGGAAGTGGGTCTTTCAATAACTTATCTTTTCTGAAATGTTTTCAAACCATTAATTTCTCACAGGAGTTGATTTCTAGTGGGTTTTAATTCTATAAGAAGTAATAGTGGTCATATAGGGAACAGGAAGAGGGAAGAAAAGAAAGAACCACTCCACAGTGCAAAGAAAGGTTGTCTTATATTTTCACACTGAAACTAAGATCTGTAATTCTCTCTTTCAAGGGAATAGGTACACACTGGGCCTACTCTCTCCACTGGAAACAGGAAAAAGGGCTTAGCTTTGCCAGAGTTCACAAAGCAGTTTCCTTTGTTCTGGTGGCAAGGCATCTGTAATCCCCAGGCCACCTGAGGCTGGCTCTGAACCACAAACTGAAGCCAGCTTCGAACTCAATAGAAAAGCAGAGGGAGAACCAAGGGATTTTAACAGGTCTCAAAACAAAAGCAAGCAAAACTGTGTTTGGCTTGACTTCGAAGCAAGGACAGAAGGGAAAAAGGGAGGATATAAAGAAATACATAAAGACATTTGAAATTGGAGTGTCATGTCAGTCCCTAAATTATTTTTCATCTTGTTTTGGATTCAAGACAATTAATGAGCCCTAAGGCTGAATTCAAATTAAACATTCACAACTTTGGAAAAAAAACTCTTTTATTTGCATGTGTGTTTCTGCTAAGTGAAGGTGGTTTGTTAAAAGACTCAAGTAGAAAACTTTTGTCTCTAATATGCTCAGAATCTCCCCCAGCCACCACCATTTATATTCATCTTCTTATAAAGAGCTAGGAGGCAGAAATATGGTTGAGTATTTTATATCTACTAGACTGAAAAACCCCACCTAATTTTGAATTGCATATTGACACAAGACGATTCACACTAGATTTTTTCCCCCTATAGTTTCATTTTTTCATTCTACTGGGTTTTTTATTACATTCTAAGACTTCCGCAGTAGATCCAAAAGCTAGGAAGTGTATTGATCAAAGCAGTGCTCAGGGAACAGCACACATCAGGCTTAGATCTCTCTCCATGTCTCTGAACACTCTGCCTGTTTTAATGACATTTTTATTGGCTCACTGACTGTGGAACTGGATAGATCAACCTGCACATTCATCTTTGCTCATTCTGAGTTAGAGCAACAGCAACATCTTGGTTTGAAGGACAGGTGTCTGCCAAAGAAAGCAGGAACCTCCCTTGGAATTGCAAACATGACCCCCTTCCCTCTGAATTATTATCACTTTGATTAAGGGGCTTTCAGGCAAAGACGTGGGGGAAGGAACAACAGTTCTTTACTGGTCTGTGTATGCAAACCAAGGCAAACAAACAGCACCAGCAGCAGCGCCGAGGAACAGAACACAAACCCCGGGACGGCCTCTCTGGGCTGCGGCACCTTCCCCTGCCCTGCAGCTCCGGGCACGGCCAGCAGGGGCGCTGCTGGCCCCGGGCCGGGCAGCACCCTGCTGGAATTCCCCCGCGCCTGCAGGGGGCGCTGTGGCGCGAGCTCGGCCATGTCTCCCTCAGGCGATAATGGCGGGTGGGCCAGGAGAGAAAAGCGGCTTCCCTTGCAAATCCCCAGGGACAGCCGGTGTCAGTGCCCCTCTGGATGGCAAAATGGGCTGCAGCAGGAAGCTGGGAGTGGAGCTGGGAAGGCAGAGATGGGCACACCCTGGGGTAGCAAAGAAAATGTATCAAAACCTCCACAGCTGTAGCAGGAGCCGCGAGTGTCCCAGCAGGCAGAGGCTGTGGGGTTACGCTGCAGTGAAACACCTGGAGCAGCGGCAGAGGAATGGCAGGGCTGGGCAGCAGCAGCCCAGCTCCCAAACACGACCAGGAGAGGCTCCCTTGGAGGGGAAAGGGGCTTGGGGTCCTGGGTTTTCCCTGAGGCACCCGAGTAGATGGCGGGGGTCCCTTCCAGTGAGATTGGGTGTTAATAAGGTCTCAGTTCAATGGCCACTCTTGCGAGCAAAGGCTCACCCACAGCAGGAGAAGCAGTACAGGGCTGGACTCTGTGGGGGCAGAGAATCCTCCCAGTGGTAGCAGCAACTTGAGCATTCCCCTCTGATCTGAGAGTGAGACAGTGAGAGGAACCAAGGCCACCCCCTCACTCCCCAGCCAAAATCTCGTGGTATCTCTGCCCTTTCAAAGAGAAAACTCCCCACGTAAGAGAGTTACCAGCAGCACCTTCCCCCCCACTTTGGCCGCTTCTCCTGTCTCTTAAGTACCAGTTTTTATCATCTCTTAGGCAACAAACGGGACAAAATTCCCTCAAAGAAAAAAAGGGGAAAAAAAAAAGAAAAATCCTAACCTCTAGCAAGCAGTAACTACATCACCAACCATCTTAGTCCATCTGAATCATTAACATACAACTACATCCACTACTGGCTGCCCTATAAATATGTTGTTTTATCAGCTCCTAGACTTTGATTGGATTTAGGCATTTGATTGTTTTCCTCTCACTTCATGAGTGTTTAATAAATTTATTCCTGTCCAAATTTTACAGTTCACACAATGGTTACCAAGGTCACAGTTTGATGATACGCTTAAAGAAAAACAAGTTGTTTATCATCACTGGCTTTTTTCAGATCACACAAATGTAACATCTTAAAAACAAACAGATTATTTCTTAGTCTTCCAAGGTTTCACTCAAGTGTTAACTTATTTCTCAGTGACTGCCACTGACTCCTACATATTTGGGGTCATTGCCTAAAAAAGATCAATTTCCTGCCCATGGTGTGACAGGCAGAGGTTACAAAACACAGACTCCTGAAATTTTTTGAGTTTTAATTCTTATAAATTTGTCAAGTCAGAGGGCAACACTCAAAGAGGAACATGCTGACAGTGCTGTAGTTGCTCCCTGAACCAAAGGCAAGAGGTGTTTGTCTGTGGCTTGTGTGTGATACCTAGCCTTGGTACTGCTCCAAGCACTCCTGTAATGTGTTTTGCTTTCTTGTTGCTGTTACAACTGTTATTCTAATACCAACTCCTATGCCTGAAAAGGAGAAATCCTAATTTCATGTTACCATTCCTTTAGCATCTGACACATTTTCAAGATTCCCCTAGTAAAAGAAAACAACACCATGGAAAGTATGATCTCAGAAATTATGTGCTAAACTGGCAAAATGTTATAAATCCAGCGCTCTTATATTATCTCTACTTCCTCCAACAGAGGAGGAGGTGATGAATCAGGACAGAGGTACCATTCAAGGCCCCATTCCCTTCAAGCAGAAAAAGTATCTGTGTGGAACTAACCCACCACTCAGCAAGAGTTTATATTCTTTATGCACTTCCTTTCTCCTGAGATCCAATCTCTACATAAGACTCACTAGAAACAAGACAATTTGACCTTGACTAAAACATACTGGATGTCCCAAAGGGCCATGTCTTTACAGTGAAAAAAGGCTATACCCTCTCTATTTAAAAGAAAAAAAACTTCTGAGCAAAGTCACTGAAAGGTAATTTTAAAAGATTCACATAAATGACAGCTTGAAAAATAGATACCCAGGAATGTCTCCTCAAGTCACTTGTTAACAATCTAGTTCTCACCAGAGGCACTTAAAAGCAAGACCTGTACTCCTCAATATGAGTTTAGCCATCTTTAGAGAATTTTCGTACTTCTTGATTCAGGGATGAAGAAGAAAAGATGTTTGGATATGGCAGTTGGGTCTCTCGCACCAAAGCTTATCTCCAAGTTTGAATTTAAATTGGACATCATCTTAAGAGGGAAATTTAACACAAAAATGTCACAATGTGCCTACTACAGTCAGCAATATAGCCAGT
Source organism: Cyanoderma ruficeps (assembly GCA_008694505.1). Classification (NCBI taxonomy): domain Eukaryota; kingdom Metazoa; phylum Chordata; class Aves; order Passeriformes; family Timaliidae; genus Cyanoderma; species Cyanoderma ruficeps. The sequence continues at coordinate 331,214 of VZDJ01000277.1, read as the reverse complement.
AACAGCAAGGCCATGATTTGAAAATTTGTGGCTATGATTTGAAAATTCATGGGTAGTCTCTAGCATTATGTTTTTTAAGTGAGTCCTAAGAAAGAAGAATAAGTGACAGCCAGCTGATTCATACATGGTCAAGGTCAGGAGATGCTATTTCTTTTCTCGTTGCCTTCACACACAGATGCACTGGTCCCAATAACCTCAGTATTGTGACAGATGCAACTGAAAAGCAAATCACCAGTCAGTTGTTCCAACGGGGACTACCCAGAAGTCTTTTTTACACAAACTCTTCTCTACACAAAGAGAAAATCTCCCAACATTTAAGTTGAATCACACAGGCCAACAGTGTTCCTTGGGTTTTGGGGTTTTTTTAACTTTTCACTAATGTTAATCATTTTATGTTAGAACTGAATATATGAAAATACAATACAGAACACAGAAGAAATGCAGAAGCCAAAAGAACACCAAGTTATTGCAGCAAATCCCACCTAAGTTCATGAACTGTGTGGTCTCTGTCAGCTTCAGACACCCTGTTCCAGCACAAGAAATCCTGTAATTGGCTGGGTTTGCTCTGAGGGAAAATTCCTTCCTTGTCCTTAAGAATTACAATGCAGCAAGTTGCTTTAAAGTTTGATGCTGCAAATGACTAAGCCCTTTTCATTAATTTCCTAATACTTTTCTATTAGAACTTGGATGTTAATATTAAATCACATTGCCTCACTGGAAAGTCCCATTACAAATGACATAAATCTGAGGTACAGGAACAACTGCTCCCAGGACAGTACTAAGAAATCCCCTTGTAATAATTTTGCAATTGTGATACCCTGTTTCTGAGAGGACCGATCTCTCTCTCCTTTATCTCTTCCAGAACACTCACCGTGTGGACTGGCATATCTATTCCCCTATGCTTTTTTTTATTAGACACCTAGCACACAAACCCAAAGTTGCATTCAAGACACCCATCAGACTTGTCTGCATTGCTAAACTTCAATGATTTTATTGCCTGGGGGAATAAAACCTGCGGAGCACATCCTTCATTCTGCACATAAGTCCTATTTTGCAGATGCAATGTTGAAAGGCAGGTCCTGCTCTGTTTGTACACGGGCAATTGAGCAGGAAAACCAGTGGATCAGTTATTGTCTCACAGGGTATACAAGGAATGAAAGAATCATGAAATGAATGCCCTTGCAATGTGAACTGTTTGAATGCCGCAGCTGAGTCCTCTTGTCTGTGCTTTCCCTTAAAGTGGTGGCCAGAAAAGAAATTTTCCTCCAGTATCACTTATCAAATATCAGTTTAACTCCCTGCGGTTCTGGTATCCTGAATTATGGGCATGATGGATTTCCTCAGGAAGCCTTCCATTTGTCTGTCCACTCAGAGGACAGAGACAACATTTCCTACAGACGTGTTGTAGTTATACCTGGCTTCATGGGGATTCCAACAGGAATGATACCTGGGTGAGCACACTGTCACTGTTATTAGGGGAACAGAAGGGAAATGAAAACTCCCTGACGTTGGAGAGGAGATGGCTGGGGAGGGCTGAAACATCTCAGCAGCAGCTCTCCTGCAGGCAAACTCTGACTGCATGAGGAAGCAGCCCCTCCACTCTGCATCCTTTCTCTGCTCTAGGCAAGGTTTGAAGCCCACCAGGGAAGGCACTTCAGGAGCAAGCAGTGACAGTGAGCTGAAACATTACTGAGGCACTGCAGCACAGGGAGCTTTGTTCTGACAACCTGGAGAGGCTACAAAGTAAGCTCAGTCATTTAAAAAGTATCTAAATCTGGGACTTCACTATTAGGAAAACTGAAGGATACACAATGCTCTCATTCTTGTCCGTGCCACTGCAACAGGGAAGCCACTGAATGCCCTCCAACCACAAAGGAACATGGATATTTCTGCTTGAAGCCCTGACTGTTCTTGCAGCTTCTCATCAACAGTAAACATTGTTTTTCAGAGCGACAGAGGATGAATAATTTCTCTTTTAAAGCTTTAGAGGAGGAGGGTGAGCAAGCAGAAATATACATATCACCAGGGAAGAGAAACAAATCTTTGTTTTTCGGCAAAGAATAGATAGAACGGATTTCTCTCAGTAAAGACAATGTCATCAAAATGATTTGCAGGAGCGCCATCAGTTTCTACACAGTTTTAGATACAAATGTAGAAGCATTCTGATTCCACTTTCCCCTGCATTTTGATAATGCCAAAACATTATATCTCAGTGATAAAACCTCAAAAAATTTTATTTTATCATGAATCATACTGACTTTATAATGTATTCGCTGTAGCACTGAATTCAAGTATTGAATACTATATCTCACAGGGATTTTGTTTGTAGAGAATCAGTCAATTTTATTGTGGGAAATGTCACCCACTTTTAATGTGTGGCATTTAATGTTAGTATCGTACAGAGCCTGTAAAGCCTGTTCCATGCTGAATCCACTCGCTCCAAATGTGAGATTTTGTTGCTTCTACAGACATGCCTGGGACTGTAGAGGAAAGCTGATCGTATACCACTGTGCAAGGCTGAGAGGTAACTATGCAATATGTAATCCATCGGCCACTTAGATGTGCTCCTCCTGGATATCCAATAATTAAAGACACTAGCCCACAAGAAAGTATCATTTTTAGATCTTTCCAGGGTAAGTAGAAGAGGAAATAAGGCACTTGCCAGTAACAGATATGGAAGACATATCTGGCATTCTATGGCTAAACTGGAATTACAACACTGCATCCAACACGGATCGAGGTACAAAATCACCTTTGTCACGAGCAGTTGAATGCTGAGCAAAGCCAAAGCACCTGAAGCATTCTGTATTGCCATCAACAAAATGAAGAACTGCATTAAAACACATATCTTAAGAACCACAAGAGATGGCTGCAGAGAAAGCAATCTCTACCCCTACACATGTTCATCTTTATGACTTAGTCCAACATTTCCATTTGGATGTGAAAATACCTCTTTTTCCATGCTGCTCAGAAGACAGACTTTCAGCACTAAGAGAAGGGTTGCAGCTTTTCCTGGGCTAATGGGTGTGTTCTGCAGTCCAGCTAGCCACTTGCCACAAGCCCCTAAGCCCTGCCTAACATTCTCTGAAGTGAGAGCACACAGGTTGTGCTGCAGATTTTACTGCCAGCCCCTCCAGGCTGTCTAAATTTGATTTTGATTTGCTGGTCATATGCTCCACAGACATTCAGAAGCCAGAAGGCTTAAAAATGACTATTGCTCTATTTTATTACTGCTCAGGAAGTGGTATCTCAATAGCTCACCAAAGGCTCAGCAAAGGCTCAATTTCTCTGTGCATGTCCATGGCAACACTGCTCTCCATTAAGAACTGTGCACACAGGGATAAAGCAAGGGAAAAAGGATACACAGATTTCCTAACTTGATTTGTCAGCAGTTCTCTCGCATCAAATGCTGGTATTAGAGATCTGCAAGCTTATTCTCCCATAGGCATTCCAGGCCCTCAGTCTCTTGTTATTCTGCATCCTGTACAAAAATCAAGGCCTAGCTTCATTAGCCAATTTGGTGACCACAAATTTTCACCTCCTGCTTCCCTGCACTCTCATGAGGCCTGGATTTTCTACTCTCCTGATTAACATTATGGGAATCAAGTTATTTTATTTCACCAAGAGTAAATTAACAGCAAATATGTATTTATGCTTTTACTCTTACTGGTTTTCTTCTTTAAATGTGGATTACAGTTTGTTTTGGGGCTGAGCCTAGTTAGAAGAACGTTTCCATGAGCAGCCCCCTAGATGAGTGAAAATTTGGGCTAAATTTTGCTGAGATTTCTTCCCCAGCTCATCTTCTCATTCACCAGGTGAAGATGATCTAAGTTGGCCCAGTTCTTGTTCTTTCTTTAAAAAACAAGCTTTTAACACAGAAAAACAAATGTATTTGTTCAGAGAGCAAAAGCAGATCATGATCTTGCAGAAGAGTGTCCTATGTACTCAGAACTTTAGGGCCACCTTATGCATTTGCGTTGAGTGTAATTTCCACGTTTGGTTGGGATGATTCATCATTCTGAAGCTCATCTCTGAATTCTTCAGTGAAGAAGCTGCAATCCAGAGTGCTGATGTGAAAATCCCGGGACATCAAACCTCCATAACAAAAATGCCAAAAGCTTTATCTGAGAGTAGCATTGCTGGGTGCTGGAAGACTAATGGCATATGCAGGATATGTACTGGAAGGAGACCTCCAGAATACAACATTTCCACACTGGGCAGTAAAGTCACGATACAAATGTTGCAGCATTTACCTGGGAACTGCAATGAAATGCACAGCTATCCATTACTTGGGGTGCCTCTTGGATATAGCAGCAATATCCCTGATTTGGCACAGAGAAGACCTCCAAGAACAAAGAAAATCCATGGAATTCACATGGCTTAACTAACACAGTTCAACTCTGCACTCTTATTTTAGAAGTCGCTGGAGAATTGGGACCTTTTCATATGCTTAACACTGGAGAAAAATATCACACTCCAGTTTGTATCTGAGTGTGAGCTCAATGCCAAAATGTATTGTGAGAAGGGAGGAGTAGGTTTTAATGCAACAGTAAGTTCCTCCTATTATACACACACCCCCACGCCTGTCTGTGGAATAATGTTTAATTGGTTAATAAAGGAGAGGCAACATTTAAATTGTGATATCAAATCTCTTCAGTCCAGAGAAGCAACCTCATTTATACGGGCTGTTCTAATACTCCTTAATTTATGCAGTATTACAGGTTCTTTTACAAAACAGATACTATGATTATTGAAATGACAATTCTGTATAAGAAAGAATCCACTGACACATTTAATTTTTACCCATCTTCAAATCACTGTCATAGCAGCCTATCCTTCACCTGCTCATACCCACCCTTTTCAAGTGGCTTCTGAAAATTTCCTTCATACTGCTTCACTGATAGTCAAGCCTTGATCCTATGAGCACACGTGAGAAACTAGAAAATGAATCTTCTTGAAAAACAAGTTTGCTCTTTTTTTTTTAAGAAGCAAGAAGAAGCTCTTCAACAAACAAGAAATTCAGTGTAAAGTACAGTTGACATTTTCCCCATACAATTTTCTTACCTGTCATCTTGTGTTGACTGGGAAAAAAGTAATCGGGGGACACTAAATTAACAAAGCTCTCATTATTGCCTTCCCAGATCAAGGCTGTGTCCTTCCTTTCAACCCATGAACTTCTGGGACCAGGATCACTCATCCCACTTGGCCTTCGCACAACATCTAAGCATCTCACCCTCTTGCACCTTTTTGTAATGACAAGCACAGGTAACTGAACAGTTCCAAGGCAAAAGACTTGAAGCAGTGGGACAGGCCACTGGGACAAGCAAATGTGGGATTTCATGCTTTGGACAGCACAGGGAGATGTACCAGAGCTTCACACATCCCTGATGAACAGCTAGAAAGGCATAAATTTAGAATTGAATTGCTTCTAATTTTCTCCTAAAGAATCTGAATGAAAAATTCATTGTTGAGAAAAAGTTTTAAATTTATCTTGAATCAAAAGCATTTTCTTCCTCAATTTTTTTCTTTCAGCTACCAAGCCAAAAAACTCAGCTATGCAGGCCACCCTAAACCCAGCACTGCACACTGATGGAGACAGTCACCTCTCCATTTCCACTGCATCCAGCTCTATCTACCAGTCTCTGTTAATTCAGTCTACAAAAGATGGCATTTGTAACAGAGATTGTTAATGCTTCTAGAAAATAAAATCATATTCTAAAATGACTGTTCTCATTTGTGACCTCTTAATTCTCATAAACCAGGTGATTCTGGTTAATGAGTAAAACGCAAACATCTGCTTATCCCACTCAAAAAAAAAAAAAGGATTAATAAAGCTGAAATTACACAGTTAATGGTGTGGATAGTCTCCTGCATAAGTGTGATCACATTTCAGAACATTACATCTAGCTCAATTTTAATGAAATTAAAATCAATTACTATTGCTACATCCTCCACTATTTTAAGCCTCCTATGGTTTCATAAACAATAACAGCAAGGATACATTACCATGCTTTTGGAAGAAAAAAATAATTAATTAAAGGAAGAAATACAGTCTTTTATCTGTAACCACTACACATATTATTCTTCACTCTGACATAAATCTGAAAAAGGCAAAAATATATCATTATATAAGAAAGTTCTAGTCAAAGCAAGGAATCTGCATAACTGACAAGTTGCTGTGTAATGCCTTCCAATAAGCATGTCATATAGTTTTTAGCTGAAAAAGAGAAGAAGCCATGAATTATTCAAGAACTTGCCCATTTGTTACCAAAACTACTTTGTCATGTAAATGAGTAGAGTTTTGAAATTTCCCGGAAAAAAGTATGTCCCAGAATTTGATCCAAGATCAATTCTTTATTTTTTACAAAGGATTTTCATTAAAATGTTTCAGGGTATTAAACAGTAACTTGATTATCACAACAATGACTTCTTATGAAAAAAGCACAGCTCCCTTGAAACATATAAATCACCATCTTCCCGTAACATTTTGAAATTAGGGACTTCACATCACACCCAACCTCTGACAGAAGAGCTGATAAAAGAATAATTCCAAAGGCTGCAACAGAATTCAACTGCTGACTTTGGCAGACATATCCAGTATTTAAACTGGTTCTTGGTGCCCAGTGCATACCACCACAATCCAGGGCACACTCTCTGATTTCAGTAGCACCCCTCAGGATCAAAATGGTCTGAGGCAGCTGAGGCAGCAAGACTCAGCAGAGATGGACAGAGAGCAAATTCTGGGTTCTGAACAGTACTGTTATTTGCTGCAATACTTTATTTAATTTATTTATTCCATGTTTAACATTTGTTTTATTTGATGTTATTTACTTCATGAAATGGGTCTAACTTCAGTATGGAACAGCAGACAAGGATGGGATGAAGCAAACTTATTACCTGAAACTGAATAGTTTAAAACCGTATCATACAAAGTATCTGTAAACTCCTTTAAATTCAAAACTAGATTATTTAAGGAATATTTATTCACTCGTTCTTCAAAAGTCCTCTTTTTTATCATCTCATTTTAGGCATAGAGATGACATCAACATCTACATGATGGAAATCACGAGCTCCAGCACATGTTTAATTTAAGGCCTATCCAACAGTTCCAAGATACTTCTGAGGAATGCATTTTGGTGCCTCACCAAACAAGGTCTGCTTAAATGAATGGTAAATCATAATTCTATATTAAAATAAACATTTCTTCAAAAGCAGACAGAACTGTAACTCCCCATGGCCTGATCCCATCAGAATAATCCAAACTGTAACTCTCTAGTAACTCAGAGGATTTGAAACAGAACAGTACTTAAACAAAATACTTCATGATTTAAGAAGTATCAGGTTCTGAAGGTTTACAGCAAATTAACAATTTGCAAATGCTGTACTTAAAAAAAAGAAGTAATTAAGTGAAAGTACATTAATTATAACTATTGGACAAGGTAATTGTAATTACTAGCGAAACTGATTTTGAGACAAAGCATTATGTGACACATATAACGATGAGAAGAAAAAAATTAGTATGTAGTAATTGGATGAATATCTAAATTCTAATAGCTAAAATTATTTTTTTAACCAATATCTAATACTCCATATATTATCAACCAATAACCCCCACATTCTTATTTAGACTTTAACACAATACTTACCTTAGAACACATGTGTAGAAACCACTGTCTTGCAGCTCAACCGAGTGAAACCATATGGAATCTTCATCCTTGCTCATCCTAACTTCAGAAAATATAATGGGTTCTTCTAAATCTCCTTTGTTTTTGTACCACATCAGCCTAAGACCTGTGCTCTGGGCCATGCTATAATTAGTTCTGATATAGCTGTAGAAAAGGGCACATTTCACTCGGACTGGTTCACCTGCCAAAGCCATGTATGTCTTGAGATCCACTGACCAGTCAATGCAACCATCAACTGAAAGAAAAACAATAATAAAGAAATATTAGACACAGAAACATTTTTCAATACAGTGAAAGGCAGCTTGGGAAATGCAATACAGTACATTAAAAGAAATGGCTTTTGGCATGTGCTGAATTGTTTTAAGGTGATATGAAAGACATAAAACAGTTATTGGCAAATACGTGGTTTCATACACCTTTTTTAATTACACGTAACTGTGAATGTGCAGGCAATAAATAGAGCACACTGAGCTTGCTGAATTCCACTTCTTTAGAATATCATTACTTTTATCCCCAAAACACTAATTCTTTATTAATTAAACCAAATGCCTTGCACCTTAACTACTTGCCTCTGTAAATCAGTTCTGAATTCTCCAATTCCTTTTTGGGGGAAAATGTACATTGGCATTTGATGCCAATATTATCCCTTAAAACTTTTCCATCCACCTCTGTTAGTTACATTATGAAAAAAAACCAAAACAACAGACCCAAGTAACAGATGTGACATTTAGAATTTTCTTTTCAAGGCAGTTCCACATAGATGTTTTTTTTTTTCCTACAGCCTAGTCAAACTGTAGAGGCCTGTATTATATACAACAGGATACAATCACAACATGCTGCCTATGCAATCAAACTTAATGCAGGGGCCGTACAAATAAAAAAGGACCTATTTTGATGTTCTGTTCAGCAGAAACTTTTGAAACACTTTTCTTGACACTTCACTCTAAAATTAACACACATCAGACAGTTTAATAAAAGATCACTTCTCCCTGCAATTTTTTCTCCCACTGCTATTATCCTAGTTACAATACAGTTCTAGCACATGCACACATATCAACATATCACATATCAGAGACCTTTTAATTCAATCTTTTTCATTGCTGGAAAAATTATAAGCTTGAAAAATCAGAAAAGAATAAAACCAAAGAAAAAGATTTCAAAGGCTGGTCATCAAAAGGCAAACACAATACCTAATGTTAACAGACTTCATTAAATATGTAGGTTTTAGAATTTATTGATCATATCAAGCTGCAAGTAAACGGAACATCTTTACCCTTAATGGAGCACCTCAAATTCAACCAGGTAACTCTCAATTTGCCTCTTCTGCATTTAAAGTATCAATTCTGAAACAAAAAATGTTGGATTTCCTCATCCACCTTTTATTTCATACACATTGTCAATTGCATTCTGTCAGCAAGTGATTTTTAATTTACTTCCTAAACAAAGGTAGTGAGCAAAAATTTCTGTACATGGAATATCATGACTGATCCTATTTTTAGTGAATTTTACAGTCTTTTAATCATGTCCACCAAGTTTTCAGGTTTCTCTTTAATCATTCAAAAGTAACCATGACAAATGGAAGGTTTTAATTTTCCCATTACAGTCAATCGGCTTTAAGTGTACTGTGATCACATGAGCCACATGTTAAACTTGTTGACACTGACCACTTCAATACTTTTCTCATATACGAACTTCCATGTAACATTTTGCTGCAAAAGAAACATATAAAAAAAAGAACATAAGCTCAGCAGGGAAGTGAAGCCCGTTACTCAAAACATTACTCATTTTTGACAGGTGAAGGGAGATCATGGAACACCTTTATCCCCAGGGTGTTTCCTGTTCCTGCCCCATCCCACAGGCAGGTGCAAAAGCAGCAGCTGTTTGTGCCAGCTGACTTCTTTCTTCATCAAGAAAGCCCCCAAACCAAACCCTTCACCTGAACTTATGTACACATTGTTCCAGTTAACTACAATTTCGATTTTCATTCTCATTTTGCTGACAACATCCTACTGATTTAAATTAAAATTAATTGCTTTTAACAGCTGCTGTTAATGACATCAACCGAAAGGCCAGCAGCAATTTACTGATGTTCCTTTTCCTCACTGTTTCATCTGTGCTGTTCCTCTATCACTTAGCACCACACACAATAGGACAGCTTTGGATAATCATTATTTGACAATCCTGTACTGAAGCATTTGTTCTCAGAGCATCTCCTCCAGGTTTATAACATCCACTCACCATGACCAAAGCTGCTAACATTGCATTGACCCCTCTCTGTGTTGCTGCTGCACAGACATGGGCAACTCACAGCAGAGTTGGAGAAGGAACCTGGTTCTCCCAGTCCTACAGCCCCATCCACTTTTACATTAAATGCCTGGTTCTGACACCATGAATTATTTTATAGGTGAAAGGACTTTTACACTGAGCAGGTATCATTGTCCTCCACAGAGAGCTTCCTCAGAATAGCTCTGTGGTTTTTTTAAGTCCTGCTCTTTAGGCTGGTGTGATTTACCAATAAAGAACAGTGTAGAGCTCACAGCTGCCTTCTCTCAGCAAGGGATGTGCAAGGCAATCCTGAGCACTCCAGATGGCTCATCCCTTGTTCTCCAGGACACAAAGGTATTCTCAAAGGTACTCTCTCTCCCATGATTTAGCAAAGTCACAGAAGTCTAAGTAGGGCTGTAAGTTGAAATAGATATGGGAGTCCAGAACTGGAGTTTAGATCCAAACTAATTCAGCCAATCTAATTAATTCTGTCACTCTTGTGTCAATCAAATCCTGTCACATCATCTAATGCTTTCAAACCTTTGCTAGTTCAACAGAGTTAAACCACACCAATGAGACATGCATGGAAAGTTTGTGGATCAAGGATAGAAGTGCCAGGTTTTCATTTATTTCACAGAGCATACTCACAATTAATTGGAGTTCTGTAGTTAGGAACTGACCCAATATGGAAATCCAGATTTTGAAGCTCAAAATACCCTGCTTCCAATGACATTTCTCCCATATCCACACCAAACAACTTGTCAAAGCACAGCTCAAATGAACACTAAGCAACCTCAATGTCATTCAATATGACTTATCCTCCACTTTCATTTGAAAATTTCTTTTCTCTTCTCATGTGCACTTCTCTACTATTCCAATTTCAGAATTTGAGCTGATGAACCATAGGAAGCGCAGTGGAATAGATGAAAAGGCATTTTAACAGTAATTTACAACCAGGTCACCAGAGCGGCTGAAAACTCCCTCCAGCTGCCCCCAGAGGAGCTGGACCCACCCAGTGGTGGGCCCAGTGCTCTGCTGGCCACCGCCAGAGCTCCAGTGGAGGCACCAGACACAGTGACCTGAGCCCAGCATAGCACCTGCATCCCACAGAAGAAAGGAAATTTACACTAGAGACTTTTTTCCTTATTAACAGTAACTGAATGAAAGAATTTCAGCAGCCCACAGGAGGCTGACCCACACAGGGAGGGGGGTGGAGGGAGAAGGTGAAGGCAGGCTGCTGCCAATGGCCCTGTCTGCCCCAGCTGCTCCCCTGTGACAGCTCTCCCTGCAGCAGGCCAGGAGGGGGTAATTACAGAGAGAAGAGCACGCAGGGAACAGAGCAACCAGTCATTAGTGTTGATGACATCTGCAGAGGGGAGAAGTCTCAAAGAGCACCTTGACTAAGTCTTAATTATTGAAGAAAGACTAATCAAACAGGAGACATCTTTTTCTCCTTCTCTTTTTTCTTGTTAAATACACAAGTAAGAGTGTTTCCTCTTCTGAAGCTGTAGAGGCTAAAATCTAGGTCAGGCTCCCTGCACTCACATGGAAACTGGAATTTTTCCTCTTGCTGTGCTGTCAGTCATTGGAGCGTGAGCATTGTTAGATTCATTTGGAGTATTCTCCAAGCTGTCATTACAAATGACTGGAGCTGCTTAGGTGGAGTTCAGCACTCCATTACCCAGAACAAAGTTTGCTGTCATTTTTGTTGGGCTGGCTCTCAATATGTAATATAATCAGGTTGGTGAGAAAAATAATAGCATTAGAGAGGCACTTATATAATAAATGTATATACACCATTTCTCTGCTAGCCCATAATCACCTTGTAAGTGCCTGGCTGAAAGCTCATTCAAATTAAATCCTGTCTATTGTGGATGTACTTTACACACTTCCAAGACAGTCTGCCTTTTTTTTTTTTTTTTTTAAATTTGGAATACTAAGAGAATGTGGAGAGCACTGTCCCGTTTTTATCCCAGGTCCCTAAGGAGAAGTGGTTTGCCCACCTGTCAATCTTCCCCATCCCCTTAGCATAACTTCTACCCCAGCTGACTAAATTCAACCCTATTGCATAGAACATGAAAGTGCTCAGGAGTGCTCTCTCCTGCCTGGGCGCAGAACAGCCCCCATCGTGTCCCCCATGAGCTGGGAAACACAGCAGCAGCAAACCACAGTGCAGCCCAAAGGGGCCCATCCCAGTTACCCACCAAGGCTACTGCAACCTGAGCAGAGAGTGAATTGAAAATGAAGGCTACAAAACTGTTAAGGGAAATATAGGTTGAGTTGGCTGACAATAAGTTACTGTACTTTTATGTTCGCAATCACCCAAAGCACGTACTGCATCTTCTTCCTCAACATTTCCTGGCAATTTCCCATTACTCTTATTTTAAATAAATCTAGTTGTCTAGGGAGTCTAGATGCATTTTAACATGAACCATAATAATTTATAAGCAATTATAGAGGAGCATGTACATCGTCTCTAAGTAATTTGTCTTTCTGATTGCTGTCACATGAATAATTTTTTGCATTGCGCATCTGCCTGTTATAATTTTTATAGGGATCCGTCACCTACAGGAATTTATATCATGGCATTGTTAAACATGTTTGCCTACCTTGTTACCTGAAAATCTAATTTTAAATTAAAATCATCTACAAATAAATCATTAAAAAAATAATACACTAGCTAACGTATTAAATTTATTGCTCCACAAAGCAGGCAATGCTTGTGACTGGAGGTACATAGTCAGAAATAAAACCACCATTCCTCTAATGCAAGAGTTATATTTTTATGTATACGTTCGCTGTAGAACAGCAGAGTCCAGGACCTGATATCCATCATGCTCGGGGTTTGCAGACATGTAGCAATGATAGATGCACTCCATTAAGAATGTCCAAAGAGAGATGCAAATTTTTTAAAGCCTTAAAGGGGAGAAATCAGTTACAGCCTATGAATTTTTGGCAACTTGGTATTTTCAGATCTTAATTCTGGAAAAAAGCGAACACACCCTGCATTTGAGCATACCCAGTAGAGCCTTTAGCAGCTTTGGCTGGACATGATTGTCTCAAGGGTCAGGATGTTGGACCAGCCTCACTATGTGTAATTGGTTTCACATCTCTGGATTTTTGGCTGCACTGTGCTAACTCTGCTGCATTAGCAGCAGACCTCTGCCAGCTTCTCCTCACAGCCTGGCACCGCCATGTGAGGTCTGAACATCAGCAGAGCCCAGTGTGTGTGTCCCCTGTCTCCTCCCAGAGCCCTTCCCAGCTCCTCACACCATGAGCTGTTGGGGACCTGAGCTGCCTAAAAACTGCCAGCAACCACCACACCCTTCCAAATATTCTCTAAATATCCCAGTGCTCAGAGACACATTTGCTGGTCAGAGAACACATTGCAAAAACACTCTCTTCGACCACTTTGTGCACTGCTCAAAATCAAGGATGTTACCCCCAAAGCATGGTGATATCTCTGCCTGTGGAGCTCCCTCATCTTAGCCGACCGACCAAACTGCATGATGAAAGAGCTCTCTCATAACTGCTAATCAAAGTTCACTCTACTGAGAGACATCTAAGCTGGTATCTCTGACCTGAAGAGCAAGTGACCTGGCTTTTTAGGGGAGAAGGAGAAGCCCATGCTGGCAATACTCCAGGAGGGAGAGTGGCCTTGTCAGGCAGCAGAGGAGCATTTCCAGGAGCAGGCAGGGAGGGGAGGAGGGGCAAGTTCAGGTAAAGTGCCTGTCATGTCTCTTTTCTGCAAGTTTTACCCTTCTTTGAATCAAGTAAACTCTAGGTTCTGACTATATCCATATTTTAAAGTGCATTTTAGAAAAAATTCTAACGGTTTTCCCCTGAGGGACACAAAATCAAAAAACATATCTGTTGGAGGTAACATCACTTAGAAAACAACAAATCTTGAGTAAAACAAGTTTATCATGGTTCAAGATGGGTGAATTTTGCCATGCTTTTCCTACAACCCTGTCAACAACTCTTACTAATTCTTTTCTATGGTAGTGACACCTTGTTTCAGGAATAAACCAAGATTTTTTTTTGCCGTAGAAACACAACATGTAAGAAGAATAGGATCACTCACAGACTTTGTAGTTTCTCTACTCTGATCTCACTTTCTGAATATCTTCCAGCAAGAATTAGACTATTCAGACTTAAATTAAAAATGTTTGCAACTTTCAAGGCATGTAAAAGTGCAAATATTCTAAAATTCCTACGTCAAGTAATGATGAGTGCAAAAAATCGTCATCAAATTTGGCAATGTGCAAATGTTTCTCCAAACCTGGGCCAAAAATAAGGAAAAATGCATTTAAACATCCTTATACACTACCTAAATTTTTATACTGATTTTGATCAAAGCTTCAAATTTCTGCAGGATGGACTAAAAGGTTTTTAAGGCTTGTCTATGCTTCATTTTTGACCAGCTTTTCTTATGATCCACAGCTAAACCACCCAACTCAAATGTCAAATATTCCAGCTGAACACTCATCATTTCCTTTGAGGTCAAACTCACTGTAAATATATACTGCCAGAGGTTCAAATAACCACAGATTGCTCTGCCCTGAATTACATATGCATATGGAGCCAGGAGCATTTTAGCCTTGTATTGAAAATGCAAAAGAAAGAACATACTGGTAGATCACCAAAATTCTCTAGGGAGAGAAAAAGCCCTGAACAAAGTTTCAGCTTCCAGGAGCAATGGCATATTAATGAGGTCAAGGCTTAGAAATTATACTTGAAGAATGAAAATGCTGCAGCAGCATCAGTAGAAGTGACTGGACAGGGGCATTTCATCCTCTAGCACTTGTCAGAGCCAGCTTTTCAGGTGGCACCTCATCACAGGGGTTTTCTGGAATGCTTGCTGATGGAGAGAAGAGCAAATCACAGCTGGCAGGTTAAGATTTTGCTGGAGACAGTGAGGTCTGAGACACATTCTGTGAGGGAAAGGAAATCTCTGTTCTCATCATATTCTTCGCTACCTCTTCCAAGTCAGATGTTCCCAGAGACAGATGGAACCTGAAGTGCCCTTCCAAAGCTGTGCTCTTTGCGTTCAGCTGATCGCTCTGCTGAGCACAGAGAAAGAGAGGGGGAGGGCACTAAAGCAACTCTTCAAAATGCAGCATATTCACCCTAAAAATGAGTATCTGGTGACCTTGATCTCCTAATCACTTCAATATCTGGCAGGTTTTTAAAGAGGCTGTGTTGAAGTAAACAGTACGGAAATTGGAACTTATAAAAGTGTTTTGGTTTAAAATACTCAGTGTAATGCCTTGATTCTCTGCAGCTGTCACCATGTTAGAAAACAATGTAAAAGGCACCTTGAAAATCAACAGCACTAGAGCCAGGACATGAACATAAAGAAATCATACTTCATGCTTTCATGCTTTCATGTATTTTGTGAAGTCTCAGCCATGGGTTCTCAGCCATGGGTTCAAGGCATGTACCCCAGCCTGTTCTGCCTTCTCAGCATTCCCTGGACCCTGCCCTTCCCACTCCAGTTCCCCTCCTGCCTCTGCCCAGGCTGCCTCTTTGCTCCAAGGCAGAAAGCCAAGTGGATGATCTGCAGAGAACAAGGTATCCAAAGCACTAAACTTCTTTTCTTCTTTGAGGATCTATAAATTAATACCTATTTCTTCAAAATCAACCATGAAACAACATGATTAAATTAGCACCAACTAGCCTGGGAACATTATTGTAAACAATGAAAGTATGTTACTCCAGAATGAGTAACAAGATACAGGACGTTATATCTGCCTCTTGGACTGAACAAGTAACAAAACTTTCCCATTTAAATCCTAAAATATTAATTCCATAAATTAACAACTCAGACAACCAAAAAGTCAGTGCAAACACTAGTATGAACTCAAAGGCTTTAAATCAGCATTCATCCAGATCTGAAACCCATCTGAAGATGAGATTTTCTTTTCTTGTCCTCAAAAACCAGTAAACAAAAATACTTCCCTTTTTCAAGCCTCAAAACAGGGGGAAAAGTTTTTTTTTTAGCATGTTGCACAGTGGATGTTGCCATTTTTGTTAGCTCTTTGGATTCCTGAGGGAATAAATGAATGATGGAAAAGCTCAAAGAGAGATTTCCCAGCATCTCTGATACTTCTTTGGTGCACAGAACTATTTTCAGACAAAGGAGAGAAGGGAAAAGGAAGGCAAAAGGAAGGAAGGAGAGAAAGAGAAAGGAAGGCAAAAGGAAGGCAAAAGGAAGGCAGGAGGGAGGGAGGGAGGGACGGAGGGAGGGACGGAGGACGGTCTAAGGAAGAACCGTAACTGATCCCAATAACAAGTAAAACAGACTGAAAATATTTCTTTGCATTTATAAATAAAAGTTTTATCCTAACACAGTTTTGGGTAAGGAGCAACACACTGAAGACACACTTTATACCTGAAGAGAATGAATCTCTATTAACTTGGTATCCCCTATGGGGTAGAATTAGGGTGTACATACTCAAGATTATTTTATCTGGCATCTGTTTTTCAAGTACGTGGACAGTTTGAATTGGAGGGCACAGTCCTCTTGAGTTTGGATTAGGTTAGGAAGATGGGCTCCCTGTTGAATACACAGGGCTAAATCAGTTTCTTCTTCTGTCTGTAGAGGACAATCCTTGAGAGACACAGGTCTGCTGTAAGAGCTCCTACCACACCTCACCTGTGGCAGAGGCAGAGTGCTCAACAGGAAAAGAGCAAGGAGACTGTCAAAAGAGCCTACCACCAGAGGAAAGCAGGACTGAGTTATTCCTGGGGATGATCTCCATGGTGTTTGTGCAAGGTTTAAGCAATTTTTCACTGGGACACCTCAGCAGGGACATTTCTGGTAACCCAAATTCCCCATTTACCATGGGCAACTGCCATGGGCAATGCTCCTGCCTGCCTCACAATCAACTGTGCCATCATCCTGGGCCTTGGAGCAGAGCCAGATTCCAGACCTCCCGGGGTCTCTTCCAACCCACCTGACCCTATGGTTTGTCCTATCACCAACACAGCCCTTCACAATTCACAGATACATAAAGGGAGCCTTTCTCAAAAATATCCAGATCTGAGTGCACATCTGCACTACCCTACTCATTAATCACTTATTTTCTAGCTTATGAAGATGCAATCAATTAATCAGAAGATTACCAAATGTTTTACAAAACTGGTTCCCCATCATAAACACACTGGATAGAATGAATGTTTTGGGGCTTGGGTATCTGTAAAGTACTGAATGAACACATAGCAATGTTAAAAAAAAGAGAGAGAATGCCCAATTTTCAATCAGGACATGCACGTGAATAGAAGGGAACAGGTCAAGTTAATCTAATTTACTTGCAACAAATAATTAGCTTTGGTCATTTGTTCTGCTTTGACTCTACACATTTACCTTTGGATATCTAGACACACTAGCCATTTCAGAATTGCTACCCATTCTTCCTGTTATCTGGCACAGATAAGTTCAGCTGCAGTGAGCCAATTACCATTTCTGCCTGCATGACAGGAGGACCTCTGTTTGAAAAGGCTGTGACCCACACTCTAACCTAGGCTGGAATTCCTCCTCTCATTTGAATTTATTATCTGCACAGTAGAATTTAAATAGAAAACCCTCCTGATTGCAGAACACACTAGACTCCATTTCGGTAAAATGAACATTCACAAATCAAGAGTATTTGCTTTTATAGGATAGTCATGAATAGAAGTGTTAGTGGGTTATTTGATTAAAATCTCTGTAACTGACAAATTATGAAATGCTTCCAAACTGAGATATTTTTGAACAGTAAAAATTTTTCTTAAGACTTGTTTCTATTTAGAATAAACAAACAGGGTTATTCTAATTGCAAGCCATTATAATTACATGTAAGAAGGAAAAATGAAGGATGATTGAAAACTGAGCCATTACAAGAGCTCTCTGTGCTACAGACGTGTCGCTCTAGGTAAAGTGGCAATGCAGTGCTGTGGTCTGGAACACAGCATTGAACATTTGCTTAGGAACACCTTTACACCTACATATCCATTTCCTAAAAGCTGCCAATTGCAGCATCCTGCAGCACTGCATCCATTGGTAGCCCTTCAGCTTCAATAAGAACGAGGGTCATGCTGATGGGACCACATCCACCCCCTTTTCTGAAAAGGCCCTGGGACGGACTGTCATCACATCCCTCCATGGCCTCCCAGGTCCCTAAATCCCCACCCATTGCCTGATGAGTTGTGAGCAGTGACTCTGAGCAGGACTGGACACCACGACTCCTCTCAGTCCCCTCCCAAGCTCCCATTCCTGAGACCTTGCCCCTCCCTTGCCCCAGCCCTGGAGATCATCCCTTATTTGGGTATAGGGGCCATTTTGTCATCCCCTGGACTGCAGCTCCCTGTATGGTCCCATTCCTAAGGATTTCATCCTATTTAAAATCATTTTCCAAAGTCTTTACTCAGAAGATTCAGAGCAGAGGCAACACTGACTGAAATCCCACAAGAACTGGCTCTGTCTCAAGCTGACACAAAGCAATGACTATCTTTAAATGAGAACCACCATGAAGCAGAGAGACCCCAAAGCAGCCCAGTTTACAGCCCTTTCTCCTCACACTTCCCTATAACTTCATGAGCCAGAAACAAAACTGGCAACAGGAAGATTTCATTTATTAGTAAGCAAAAGTAACAAACTGCAAATACTTCATTACTAATACATCATTTGCTCAGAACAGCACAAAACAAACAAGTCTGTGTTTTATTCATGGGCCTCCTGTCATCCTCAATGGCCCTGACTCACTCCAAAACATGCAGCTGCTGCCTGTTCCACTGAAAAGGAATGGGAAGATGAAGATGTTTGAGCTCCAGGCTGAGGCTGAGCAAAGGTGGGAGTTGAGAATACGGGAGGGGAGCTGGAGAGCTCTTGGCACCTCAGGCCTTTCTTGAGGTGTCAACACATCCTCCAGGTGGGACACTGCCCTGCAGCCCCCTAATCCATCAGCACATCATTATTAAATCATCACAGTGCAACAGTAAAAGGCACCTCTGAAACTTGTCGTAAAAACCTCCACCTGAGCTACGGATAAACCAGAAAAACTGCATAACTGGAGCAACATGTTTAATTAATGTCTCTCCACTGGTTACCCAACACTCAGTAAGCAGTGTGAGAACTTCTCATTTGCTCACTCACTCCCCGTTTCTTATCCTAACCCACATTCCATCATTTCCTGTCCCAGCCTTGGGACTGCCATGACAGCTTGAAGACAACTGTTTTATTAATATTTTAAAATTATTAATACAGTGATGCACGGTGGTGACTACACCTGGATTGGCCACTGTCAGGATCACCCCAAAGAAAACCACTATGTTTTCCACTTGAGAAACCCTGCTTTGAAACATGGAAAATCAGTACTTCAATTCTTAAACAGAAAAAAACTCACAGTGATTAGGGAAGACAGGACTGAAATGCAAAGCTGAGTCCCTTCTTTCTCCCTCCATCTTCTTCATAGAGAGGGGGATCATTTCCAAGCCTGGCTGAAGCTACCTCAGTCAGTTTGAGGCTGCAAATGTCAGTGCCTAGGGGACTCCCATCCTTGCTCAGGGCAGGCAGGCTGTCCCTGCTCCTCTCAGAGGGCTCCTGCCTCTCACGTCAGGGCTGGGGCTCTCCTGTCTGCCTGTCCCTGACCCTTCCCTCCACTGCCCCTGCTAAACCCAAGTAGAATTCAGCAAATACTGGGGAAGTTTCCCAGTGGAGAAGCTGGAGATGGGAAGGAGGAGTAATTATGACACAGAGTGTTGCGAGTAGATGCATTCCCAATTAAAAATGCTCTATTTAATTCAACCAAATTTTATTATTGTTTTGACTGTATTATTTTTTTCAGCTCACAATGACAGATTTTTTCAGTTGAGATGACAGAACTGTCATCTGTCCAGCTCTACATCTGAAGGAAGAGGAAAANTCTGCTCTTATCAACGTCAAAGCAGAATTTAATGGCAACAAATCATGCTTGTTTTCACAAGATACAGGGTCCAGCCTCAGAGGTGTGGATGGCATCCAGCTCCCACGGAGATCAGTGCACCCCACACAACCTCTGCATCCTGCAGCCCTGGGGGACGACACTCCGGGGAGCACGTCCCCACAGCAAACCCTCTTTGTGAGAGGGGAAGAAGAATAAAACAGAGAGAGGCTCTGTTAGAAGCAGGCATATGAATCAGAAATAGAGATGCAGGCATCATGCAAACTGTGTTAAGGGAACTGTTGATAAAGAGGACTTCTTCAAAGATAAAGATTGTCTGTCATATTTCTGTTAAAAATACGACTATCACAAACGCAATCATATTTTTTCATGTCACTTGTGAAATAAATGATATTTCACTGGGAGGTTGACAGTGTAAGAAACGCAATTAGAATGATTTACATATTAAAGACATTATTATGTCTTCATTGTAAATATTTCCATCATCATGACTTTGAACAGAATCTTTGCAAACAGAAATATAAATATCCTCATGCCAGATTTCACATAATCTGAAATCATGCTGTGTCAAATTGTCAATTTTAAGAATTCTCCTAAGCCATTACAAATCCCATTTTAATCTCTCCAAAGGCTCGGCTGCTTTTACATAATTGAAAATAACCACTGCTTGTAATGTGTTAATTTTGATGTGCAGTGAATAACATGGTGCCAGAACCCTTCCAGCCAACCACTGTTTTGAAAAACTGTGCTAAGCTTTCAACCTCCCCACTGCCTAGAGCTGCACAAACCTTTACAATGCCTTTTTTTTTTTTTTTTTTTTTTNTTTTTTTGGGGTTATTGTTTAATGCTAAATATTCCAAAGTATGTAATCAAAATCGTGAGAGCTGGATTTTTTTCCTCTTCCCTGGGACTGATTAGTGTCTCTTCAGTAAGAAAGATAAGCAAATACAACCTCATTAAGAAGCTATAAACTCTAGATAACAGAAAACACCACTAATAGCCCAATTGCCATTGAATGGCTTCTCCTGTTAGAAGAGACAAATCCACTCAGCAGGAATCACCGACCCTGCACTTCTTCTATTTGCATATATTTAAAAATAGTCTTGGCACTCCAGAGAGCACAGCTAACATGAAGGATGTGAGGGATGACAGCAGTGTTCCACCAGACCCACACGAACAGACAGGCAAACACAGGCATGGACAAAGGGGGCTGGGGTACAAGAATATGGTGCAAGAAGAGTGATTTTTCAAGCTGGTTCTGCAAACTCTACATTAATTGGGAAAGGATTTCTCAAACGCCCATGCATCTCCAAACTTTGTGCTGGGAAAACCATTTACTGCTAAATGGCAAGTGTAGGCTGCATGCTTAAATATTCTGAATTTTTGGTTCTTTGAATAACTGTTAACCCAACATTATTCCTGTCTACCTTGGGTTTTTAAATGGAATTACATAAAGCCTGCAGCTCCAAATCTAAATGAAAAATAGAGCTCCAATTGAACCTTAAGGAAAAAAAAAAGGCAAAAGTTAATGAGATTTAAATTAGTAACAGCCAAAGCTTTCCCTTAAAGAAAACATTATTGATTTTAAAGAGCTACCTAATGAAAAAGAATGGCACTCATTTAAGACTTTGCATGAACTACATTAGAGTTTCATTTGTAATAATAAATAAGGATGTGCTTTACAGTCCAATTAATCAGCAGAATTTATGTACATATTTTTATGAGTTAACTACACATTCCCTAAACCCTTAATCACAGTTTTGGGTGAACTGTTTATGGTAGTAAATAAATTACAATTTCTAAGGCCCAGACTGTAAAGATAATTAAGTACCAGTTCCCTATAAGAGTTAAACACCTATATGGCTTCTGGGTTTATAATCTATTCTTCATTTGAAAAATAGAAATGCATAGTGTTTCGCTTTATTCTTTATTAAAAAAAATGTTTCTAGTTTCAGTTTAAGTAACTGATTATTGGAAAAATTCTCCTATGAATGTTCTGCAGCTTTTATACACTATGAACAAAAAAACATTATTGCCAGGAAAGGCAATTCATGGACTCTTTGTAAACTCCCTGAATAGGTAGGGAATTTGTTGAGCTCACAGTTTTCATATATTTTCATTCAAACATAATTTTATGCAATCACAAGATACTTCATCATATCAGTACAATTCAGGAATATAATACTGTTGTCCTATGGCATTTAAAGACAGAACACTGGTGAGCATGCACAGTTTCTTCTCTGAAAACTGCTGAGAAAACAGATGAAGTGCAAGGTCCTCCAAGCAAGTTTCAAATGACATTTAAACCCAACTACTTCTACAAAAAGTAAGCATGCCTGGACCCAGTCCAAAGAGAATTTCACCTTATAATTAATTAAAGCTCTAGACAAAACCCATCAGAACAACAGGAACATTCAGTGTATTTGCTGAGATACCTGAAAGTGCTAAAACTTTAAACTTGATAAATTGCTAAATTCCCTACAGATGCTGAAACCAAGCTCACCTGGGAGAACCCAAATCCCTCTGGCTGGTTCCTCAGCTCCCACCCTGGGAGGTATCTGCTCAAATTCTCTGTTTAAGCCATAGAGCTGCTCAGCATCACTTCTGTCAATGTGTCACTGGCTCACACAGACTGACCTCCATTTGCTGTTGATGACCAACAGTGGTGTTTAACTCCTCACCAGCTCTAAAGGTGACATTTCTCTCCAACAGCAAACCAGGAACAAAGGTAACTGCAGTTTCTCAATGAAGCAAGCAACAAATGTCTCCTGCATGCCAAGATGACAAGGAACATGTAAAGGTGCCCCATATGGTACAACAAATACCAAAATCCCAACACAGCACTTCTCTTTCAATCCAATTCACTAGGACAGCACTTCTCAGGGGAGATAATACTTGTCCAAGCATGTCTGAATGGTTGGACTTCACCTTTGCTTTGTTAAAGCAAAAGATAGATTTACAAAGAGATGCATTTATTTTTAATAAAGAACATTCATACACATTAATTTCACCTGCCACAAGACTGTGCCTTGAAGAGATTCTTTAAAGTAACTGAATAAAACTTAATCTATCTGTTTCAAAGAACTAAGAATTACATCTGCCTCTTTGTTAGCTGATTTACAGATCCCTGACACATGTCCTCCCCTACCCTCAACATCCTGCTGTGGCCACTCTCTCATGACTGCGGTCACCTTGTTCACATTGTCATCATGACTCAGAGCAGTAGTGCAGCTTGGAATCAAATCCTACCATGCTCCTCCCTAACTTTTCCCAGTCCAATCCATAAAGTGGATTGCCTCCCAGAGGAAAGCCAACTCTCAATTCTTCTTTGTGAAGAATTTTGGTGGACAGAAGGAAATTGCAACTCAGGTACACTAGGCTGGTTTTGTACTTTGTTCTTCCCATTCTTTCATTATGAAGTAAATTAATAAACATGAGCATTGTGTTTGTGGTATTGCCTAAGGCATGACAAAAATAACTGAAACGGCAGGAGCTGCATCCCTGAATGGATCTTAATAGAAATAATTAATAGAATCTAACCTATCATTGCTTGTTCTTCTATGTATTTTAGTAATGCTCAATAAAACTCTTTGGAGGAAAGAAGCCAGTCCTTCCTTCCCCACACAAATGTGACTGCAGTACATTGCACATTGGTGAGATGCACCACAGGACCCCTGTGAAAGCTCAGGACAGCAGTGGGGATGGACACAGTCACTCCTGTAACCCCAGTTGGGGTTTACATCTAAGCCTAACAGGACTGAGGGCATCAGCTGGCATTTGGAGCAGTGCTAAATTGAAAAACGTAGGCTAGGTCTGAGGGAAGCAATAAACAGCTGCTATTCACCCTGCTGCCACAGTGATTTTCACATCCAAGTAAGCCAAACATTTAAAACGTTTCTCTTGCTTTTATTTGGTTCCACTTTATACCACACTGTTTCTCCTCTGTTGTTTTACAGCTGATGCAGGGGTTACTTTCTGGTGTGTTATGGACCACAGCTCAAGAACTCCCAGTTTAAAGTCTATTTCCCAGAAAAGCAGTATGTACACAGTTCAGGGTGCTGTGACAGTAGACAGCCTTGTGCTTCTTAACATCCTCCTGTTTTTAATTACCCACATTCAAAGAAGAAAGTTTACCACATCCCTTCTGATTTTTGAAACTTTCACAAGTAACAGTCTTCCACAACATTTTTTTTTCTTTTTTTTTCCCTCTTGTGTCTCCTACAGGTAGCTTTTTCTGCATTGTTTCAACCCACAGAGTTTAACCAGGTTCACCTGCTGTCTGTACAATAGTAAAAACTTCAAAACTTGGAATTTGAAGTTTGCTTTCCTCCCCAAGAGTCCTTAGATGAGTATTTAGTCTGTTTTATAAGTTCTAGTGGGAATTCCTACAAGTATCTTGACCTTTTGTCTCTGCCAGCAGGAGGTTTGCTGCTTTTATTGCAGGGAGACAACAACAAAAAATATCCTGGCCATACAGACCTCAGGTTCCCTGGTGGAGTGATGTACAAGAGAGATGGGATTTCTTTGGGGATGGAAATACAAGTGCTCACAAAGTGGTGGCTGAATCATTCAAGCATTTTTTTAATGCCAGTATTTTTACCAAGTCTCTTTTGAGCTTCAACAAAAGTTTCACAGTCAGATGAGTCCAAGTGTTGGGCTCTTTAAGCATCAGCTACGAATGAAAGAGGATCTACAAAAAGCATCTGAAAATCCTTTCTTTCAGCTTTGCCAAGGCCAGGAATTCCCTGGTCTTGCATCCACCCAGATGGTGAAGGCTATCTTAGGACGGCCTTCTCAAGGAGACAAAGTCTGCCCACCAGTCAGATTAATATGCTAACAAAATCCTTTGGGCATTAAAGATAAAGTTTCAACTCTGATTTCTTTTGTAAGAAAAATTATGTATTACAGACTTTGTCAAAAGAGCTTTGTTAACTCTAACACTTGAAAAATAACTATGCTTATATGACATTTCCCATCCACTTGTTCTGTACTTTTATGCCATTTAGCAATGACCTGCAGCAATTCCCTCCCAACCCCTAATATTTGGCCACGTGAGTACGTGTGAGGTCACTTTTAAAATCATTTTCACTGGGCTAATTTATTGTAATTTTTGACTTATCTAGAATACATTTGCACTTCAAACCTGACTAAATGTGCCATGTGACAAATAATGTTGTTATTGGTTTACTAAAAATGGTTATCACTAAAAATGGTTTCAAACAGTAGTAAACTAATACCCTAGGAAAACAATTTGGGGCAAGACCATTCCTACATGTGCCATTTCTCCATGCTTTCACACAAAATATGCCCTGGCAGTCACTTGAGCACACAGAGCAGCCTGTGAGTCTCAGCTCAGAAACCTAAATGAAGCTGAAAAGGGAAGTCTTGGAGAACTCTGGCACTTAAAAAAAAATAATGTCTTGCCGTGACACTGGAATCACATTTAGAAAGGGGACAAAATGGCCATCCTTTCCTAACTATCATTTTTAAAATGCACAGGAGTTTTCAAAAAGCATCAATTCTGCAATTCAAGCATGCAAACTGGTACTTGTACAGCCACTGAGGTTCAGCACACAGCACTTGGTCATCTCCTCTGTGTGATTGTAATGAACATTCTCCACTTAGTGGGATGAATAAAAATCACAGGCCATGCCGAGATGTTTATCTAACAGACAGAAATAGGCTTATCCACAGGAATATAAAACTTTTATTAAAAAAAACAGATAAAAGGAATTATCCCCATTTCCTAAAGAAAACAGAAATACTGAAGCTTCAAGGCAAGCAAATCTTTTCATACCCTGCAACTCTTAAAAAAAAAATACACTGTTCAGGCAGTTCCTGACAAAGGCAGTGGCAGTGAAGGGATCTGAACACAAATTTTTAGTGCACAGCTGTCACTGTACGAGCTTCCTGCTCGTGGCTTTTTCAGAGTCCAGGTTGGTAAAACAATAATAATCAAAGTTAAACCAAGACTGAAAACATCAGCTTTCCACATTATTTTCACATCAGAATTGTCAGAGTCCAAGAGCACAGGCCACAATTTAGAGTTACACCACAGACGTCTTCACTGAGCCCTGAGCGCTGAAGGATCCCCAGATTGTGGAAATCCATTGCCAGAGCCCTCCTCAGCAGAGCTGCATGGAACTACTCTGAGGGCTCTTCTCTCCACCAGCATCCCTCACACACCACCTGCAAGCTCTCTGAACTTCTGTGTTTGCTGTGTGATGTGCATGTGATGATCCCTTACAGGGCTGGGTTGTTGGGGGTTTTTACATCTTGGCTCCCCATTTTTTTCCAACCAGCTTTTCCTTTTCAAACGATGAACAAGAATACTCTAGCTGGACTTCCTGCATCTCAGTCTGCTTCTGAAGACAGCTGGCTACACAAATCTGCCTATTTATAACTGTTTTTTAAATACAAACAAAGAGAGGAGCACTTAGATAATGGGCTCTAGCTGAGGACTTGATGTGAACTGTTTTAAACAAACAAACTAACTAACTAAAACAACAGCCAAAACCCCACAAAATCCTGACAAACAAACAAGCAAACAAACAAACAAACCCAAAACACTCAAACCACACCTAGAAGATAAAGAAAACCACCTCTGCATCATTTGCCTATATGACTTTCACAGGTAATGTGATTTCTGAATTTAGCTTTCATTTGTAAAAGTCCACTTCTGATTGTACTCAAACTCCCTGGGAAGAAGTGGTGTTTCCTTTCTTGACTTGTAACTTCCTTTCCTTTCTGTCCCAGCTTTGACACAACACCTGCCCAACAGCTCAGCAAGAAGATGAGGTGAGGATTGCACAGGGAAGCAACATGACTCAAATACACAGCCCCAAACCATCCTGCAAAGGACAGGTCCATTAAATCATCACAAGAAGGGACACTGCTGTGGGCTGGACTGTAGCTTCAAGGGTGAGCCAGCCCATTCCAAGATAACAACACTGTCACCCACAAGCCAGCAGGAAAATGTTTAATGTCACATGGCTGCACCACACTGAGAAATGATCATTAACGCAACAGTGCAGAACTTGCTTTTATTCTCTGGACAGACAAAGCCCTAAAATTTCCAGGCTGACGGTTCAACAGGAAAGAAGAAACTTATTTATTTGGCCAATTTCTTCACGCTGTGAAGCCTTCATCACCAAATCACATCAAAAGCCAAGGATCACAGAATCATAGAATCATAAAGGTGGGAAAAGACCTCTAAGATCATTGAGTCCAACTATTTTACTGCTCATTAAGTGTACCTTAAAAACCCAACTGTACCTGCAGTGCATTGTATCTATGAAATTGTAGTTCAGAAAAGGTGGAGTTTTTCTTCAAGTACTACAAAAGACCCTTCACAGCACAGTGCAAAATCCCTGATCTGCACATTTGTATTGGTTTTACACGGCCTGGTTTTTGGTAGTGGGGGGACCACAGAGGTGGCTTTTGTGAGAAGCTGCTGGAAGCTTCCACCATGCCCAGCACAGCCAATCCCTGATGGCTCTGAGGATGGACATGCTGCTGGCCAAGGCTGGGCCAATTGGAGAGGTTGGTAACACCTCTGTGATAGCATATTTAAGAAGAAAATCAAAACAAAAGGGACACAGTTTGTCTTCTAGTCAGAAAAGAGGATTTAAGTGAAGACATGTGAAGTAAAACAACATGGAGACACCAAGGTCAGTGCAGAAGGAGGGACAGGAGGTGCTCCAGGTGCCAGAGCCAAGATTCCTCTGCAGGCCATGGTGAGATCATGGTGAAGCAGCTGTGCCCTTGCAGCGTGTGGGGAACCAAGGGGATGCAGAAATCCACTCACAGCCCATGGGGAAGTTGGTCATACTGGAGCAGGTGGATACCTGGAGGAGGCTCTGATCCAGTGGAGAGAGGGACCCTGCTTCCAAACTAGAGCTCCCTCTCCTTGGAGGACTGTACCCCATGGAAAGAGAGACCCACACTGCATCAGTTTTGGGAGGACTGTGTGCCCATGGAGTGAAATTCACTTAGCAACAGGTGTGGTAGGGCTGCTGCTTGTGAGATTTGGAGCCATACTGGAGGAGTTCATGGAGAACTGTCTCCCATGGGAGGGACCCCACAGTCTCACAAGGGAAGGAATCCTCTCCCAGAGCAGCGGAAGAAAGTCTTGGGTTACAAACTGACCAAACCCCCACACCCTGTCTCCCAGCACTGTCGGTGGGAAGGAGGGAGGGACTGGGGGGAAAAAAGGTGTTTTAAAGGTTTGTTTTACTTCTCATTATCCTCCTCTGATTCCAATAGTAATAAATTCACTTTGCAACTTTGAGCCTGTTTTGCCCTTGGGAGTATTTTCCCCCAGTCCTCATCTCAACTCATGAACCCTTTGTCAATTTTTTTCTCTCCTCTGTGGCAGGGGAGAGCGGGCAATCAGCTCTCATGGGTGCCTGGCATTTCGCCAATGTCAAACCACGACAAGATTTCATGCAGCTCACAGGTGGTACAAACCTTCCACAGAGCTAGGATGTTTGCAGGACTCCAGACAACTACTCATAGATCCCACTGAGTCAAGTTTATGGTTCCAGGCAAAGGTTGCCAAAAATTTTACTTGTGGCCATAGAGAATGGGTGGCTTTTTCCAAACAGGGTGCTGTATACCCACATTTATCAGGTGGAGTTCAAGGGCTGCCAGCCAGGTCGTCACGCTACAGCAATCTATCTGCAAGGCTTTGCTTTCTCCTGAGAGCAGGAGAAACCTAATAATCATCATCAAGTGCTCTCACTACCCCTCAGAACACAGCAGCAGTGAGCATGAAGTGGTGGCTTGTTTGGGCTGGCTGCAGCTCCTGGTCACATCTGGCAGGTTTGTCACTGCCCTCCCATAACATCTTTCAACGCTCACCTGAAATGCCCTAACCTGACCTTCAGAACACGCACAGAAAAAATCACTTTTGAAAAGGAAATACACACCTTAAGTGAATTGTGACCCTTATAAAAGCTTAACTGCCCTTTTTTCACCTTAGCTCACTTGAAGCATACAACAATGGACATGC
The DNA here is from genome assembly GCA_008694505.1 of Cyanoderma ruficeps. Lineage (NCBI taxonomy): Eukaryota > Metazoa > Chordata > Aves > Passeriformes > Timaliidae > Cyanoderma > Cyanoderma ruficeps. The sequence goes on along the minus strand of VZDJ01000277.1, from coordinate 302,328 downwards.
AGTACCAGGAGCCAGTAAAAAGAGAAAAAAAATCCAGATTCCAGAATATCACAGTAACTGGCAAGATCTTTACTCTTACTCCTCCTTTTCACTTTTTTTTTTTTTCCTCCTCTTGCTTCTTGCACAATGTACTGAAGAGCAGAGACTGGGAGACCATACCTTTGCAGGATAAGCAGCTGAGGAGTAGGAGACCTGGGAAAGTTCCTGTGCAACAGGTTTGGAGGGAGTGTGAATCTTCCAGTTGTGAACCTCACCTGGCAGAGTGCCCCAGCCATGCCATGCTTACCTCCATAGCTGGGCACCATGGGGGAAAACCCCTCCCCTTGGGACCTCAGTCTCCCCAGGGGTTTTTCAGAGGACCAGCTCTGGCAAACAATCAGTGCAGACAAGCCTGTCTTTAAATGTCTTCTTTACAGCAGCAGAGTGTAGGTATGAGTAGAAGAACTCTCAGTAGGATCCTGAAGCATCATCATGACTACAAACACAGGCTGCTCTTAGCTGAGCTACCAGGTCCTGCTGCACAGCCCTGGCAGCCACCAGGCACTGAGGAGGCTGCACACCCTGGAGCCAAGGGAAGGAGCAGCCTCAAGTGAGACATGCAGGTACTGAACCTTACCTGAGAGCACGCACACACCTTTCAGACCCACACTGCAGGCTGCTAAACCTGCTGCAGCTCTGGCCTGACAGCTGTGCTCTGCTCATGTGAGCAGGGCCTGGGACTACTGCCAAGGCACTGGGGCTGTCACCGTCTGTACCATGTCCCTGCACACCTCCTCAGCAAGGCCCACCGAGCACGTGGGATGGCTGAGGCTTCCCCTCCCCATCTGCAGAGCCATCTCCTCTCCAGACACAGGCCTGGTGATTCACAGCTCGAGCACAGTGCAAGGCTGGTTTTGCAGGGCAGCGCTGACCCATGAGCAGAGAGGAGTCATACGGCTCCTGCTCACAGAAGCAGAGAAAAGCCTACAGGGACTGTGCTCACTCACCTCCCACAGCCAGCATGGTCCTTCTGCATGCTCTGATCAATATTTAAATGATGGTGACAGCATTGAGAGGCCTTTCCCCATGCACTGATACGGTGCCTCCAGCCATCCCATCTAGCCAAGGTCTGAAGTAAAAAGAAAAGATGAGCCTTGCACTGTATCTTGAAGGTCAGTAGGTTCAGGCATGTTTGAAAATTTATCTAAGGCTTTCTGGCAGGTCACCCCCCTATTTTCTGATGTGGAAACAATTTCATTTAATACTTCATTGAAATAACAGACCATTGCATAATACCCCTGACAACAGTCCTCAAACAGGTAAAACTTCAATGCAGCATAATTAACAGAGTGTGAATTAAAAGCTCTGTAACATCCACCTGAAGCTGAGACACCCATCCTTGCCCTTTCCAAATCAATGCTGAAGCAAAGAAGCTGGACACTGCATGGAGGTGCTGCCTGGGCATGACCAGCCTGTGGCCACTCACACCTGTGGCATCCCCCAGAAAGCCTCAGCAGGTCACTGCAGACACACTTTGGCTCACTCCCACTCACGCTGCTTCAGCCCTTGTTACTTAAAAGGTGCAGCTCATTACTGATGACACTGTAAATGCAGTTTCCACTGTGAGCTCAATATGGCTCTTCCAGGAGCAGAGCTGGGAAATTGTGTTCTGAGAAAACATTACCCCAGCTGCTCCAAGACACTGCAGCTCTGAGGCTTCCCAAGTAACTACAGAGGACATAAAGTGCTTTTCCCCCCTCAACACACACCAAAAGGCAGCATCAGACATATATTGCTCTGCCCATCATGCAACTGCTGCAGGAGGGCCACACTTCCTGCATCCCTTCATCCTGTGACACCTAGTATGCAGGCAAAGGAAAAGGAGTATCCCAATCTTGTATTTAAAATATGAACATGTCAGGATATTCTCACCCCCAAGTCTGATTTTTTTGCTGGTCTTCACTGTATTCTAAGACACTTCAGGATACAGCAGGTGTTTATTCACCTTTTAGAAGAAGGAAAAGGAGAGAGAACACAAGTGGAAAATATTTTCCAAAGTTTTGTCTAAGAAATCAAACCAGCAACTTAAAAAAAGAAAAGAAGAAAAAAAAAATTTTAAAAAATTTTAAGGGGGGGGGGCGGGGAGAAAAAAGAAAAAAGAAGGAAAAAAGCTTGCTTCATTCAAATTTCCTTGCCTGAATTTCACTGTGAACAAAGTCCTTGGTGAAAGCCCACTCTGTGTGGTGATTTGGAACGTTCAACATCAAGCTGCTGAAGACTTCAGAGAATTCCTCTCCGGGACACCAAGAGGAGTAGCAGGTAGAGAACAGTGGGAGTCACTGCACCCATCCCAGGACACCAGCCCTGAGCCAGCTGCACATCCCTCCAGCAAAATCACTGGCACTGCGCTATAGAGTAGATGGCAAAGCCAAAGAATTGCTAAAAAGCTGCAGGAAGGGAAGGGAAGGGAAGGGAAGGGAAGGGAAGGGAAGGGAAGGGAAGGGAAGGGAAGGGAAGGGGAGGGTAGAGAAGCTCAGAAAAGCTCAGATTAAAGACAACTTCTGCTTTAAAGATTACTTTGAATTATGGCAGGTGATAAAATTCTTGCATGACCCTAAGTTTGTTTCTCTGAGAATGGTGACCCACCAGGACACTGCCCACCATACACCAAGGCAGAGCCCACCTGCCAGACAGGCAAAACACAATTAAGTGAGGGTATTCTCAGCCATATTTACATTTTAATTCTGTTTATCAAATAGAAATGCAAACTAGATATTTTCCATTAAAGTATTCAGAGTACTTTTCTTATTCCAGGCCAGCAGAACAAACATATGAGGAGGTGCTTTAGGTTTCTCTATCCTGAGTATGACCTTCCAGATACTGCACTGATGCCAGCAGCAATATTTTTCACACTTCCTTGTCACAACAAAAAACCCTGCCCACATATCTGAATACAGACACTCGTGGGAGCAAGCATTAAGCAGATTTTCACAAGGTAACACAGATTCAAGCAGATGGACAGCCCCTGGTTTTTAAGCTGTACCATTCCACAGGGTTTCCTTTAGCCAATTTGATCACCTCGGAGGAAAGGAAGTTTTACACCTGGTGCATCTGTGCTGAAAGAACCCCTGCCTTCAAAACGACTTTTCTGAGTGTTATTGGAAACAACAACATTACGATAATGACAAGACTGGCAGTGAGAAATTCACAGGGGATGCAAAATAAATGAAATCAATTAGTATTATAAATACAGGCTGAGTTTCATGTGTCTCACATGTCGATTACTCACATGAACTTCTGAGACTTTATTATTAACAGGTTTGTTTTGGCAAAAGCTATAAAAAATGAACAGAAAAACCCAACAGTGCTATTTTAAACCTGTACCATCTCATTGCAGTTTACATAGCTGCAAATAAAATGGAAGAATGTTTTTATGAGCCATAAAATGGCTCAGCTAATACCAAGAGGCATTTACTGAAACAAAAATTTTGAACAAGGCTGAATCAGGCAAGCCTTATTTTGATTTTCCCAATTAAACAACAGACAATTTGCACCTGTATAGAAAAGTGGATGAGCTCTGTTTAAGTATCAGTTCTGGTGGATCACACATTAACTGAACTTGTTGGTTTTGAGGTCAGCTGTCATTCTTTCCAAATTGCTCCCCGAGCAGATCACAGAGCAGATGGAAAAGGCCAATTTTACATGAGTCTTTGGCTTAATTATAGCATTACTAAGACAGCATATGGAGTTAGTATGTACTGCAGAATTTTATCCAGTAACTTTATTTTTCATAAATTCAGTGATCTGGTTCGTTTGCCATGACATGATCTTCAGTACATACATTCACTAGAACTGGATTTCTTTTACTTGTGCATTACTAAACCAGACATTCTTAATCAAGTCCAAGAGCCATATATCCACACTAATGTTCAAAGAATCACAGAATATAAATTCTATATCAAATACAAGATCTTTTCCAAAACTGATCCACTGTTTCCAGCACTAATTATGTCAGACCCCTCGAGTTACCCTGTGAGAGACGAGAGATGCCAGACTGCTCTAGTGACAAAAAGGCTTTGTATTACACAGACCAGCACACCCCAAAGAATCATCTCATGGCATATGCCTGTCCATATGCACAACGCACCCACTGTGCTAGCAAATACAGCAAAAAATAGGTCCACTAGGAAGAGCAGATCACATAAAATCCCTAACACTACCTGGAAGCATAGAGGGTTTACCATCTTATCATAGCACTGCTCCATTTGAAATCCTCGGCTTACAGAAATCACTGCAGTGTTCACACCTGCAAAGTAAATACCCCTCAACAAGAAATCTGAATTCTTGGCATTTGTCTTCTGCCGGAAATTCTTTAGGAAAGGTGAACATCCAAAGAAATTGGAAGTTGTAGTTCAGGTTCTCTAAACACTGCAGTTAAGTAGGCTTTTCTAGCAGTGATCTATGTCAGCCATTTGCAACACTGATAAGCTGTTCAATGTTCAGATTGGGCACCAGGATATGTCAGAGGTGCTGACACAAACTACAGAACCATTTGCCATCATGGAAAGGCAGACTTTCCTGAAACGATCACTAAAATTCCTTCAAAGTCTATTATTGCCCAGAGGGTGTTTTGACAGAATCCCAAATCGCTGCCAAATGTATCAAAAACAGGAAGCCAGAAAAAACAGCTACTTGATTATTTAATATTGATTAATAATTGATTGTTAATACTCTTTGCCTATTTACTTAAATGGAGGAAATGGAAAAAGGAGCTGTCAAATTGTGAGAAAAAGTTGTTCATTTTCACTGCCTTCTTTCGAAGCAGTTCAGCTTTTTCCTGCTGAGCAGGAATGAGACAGGGCAGCAGTTTGAAATTAGGGAAAGAGGGAAAATTACCACCACCACCAAAGAAAAGTGTTGGGTTTCTGTGATCTATAAATAGAAATTTCAAGAAAAAGCTTAATTTTGAAATTTCATCATGAAGTGAAATAGAAAAAAAAAATCCTGTAGAAATGTCACCTCTGAAAACCAAGTTTCAGATTATGTAATTTTTAATCACCTCTCAGCTCTAACCTGAAATACAAAGGACTCTGAATACAGCCACTTCACATGACAAAGCAGACTGTCAAATCTCCCACTGAGAACTTCTTTCCAAAGCTACTTAGGACGCCCATAACATCTTTGACACTTTTTGTTCTTCACTTTACGTTCTGTAAAGACAAATCCGACTTAAATTAAAAAATAAAGGTGGAAAAAGCAAAATAACACAGGACCAGAAAATGTAACAGTTCTGAAAAATTCCCACTGCCTAAAACATTAAAATGTTTGATTTAAGAGGCTGATTTCTCACACTGCCACACTAACAAAAAAATAATCACCATCAGCCTGCAGTTTAACTACTTAAATTTATAATCCTAGTGAAAATAGATGGATGGTGTGTAATCGCTCTTCATTTGTTTCCTGGACAAGAACCAGACCCCATTTCACCAACAGTCAAGCAGGGACAAGCTCAGAGGTGCCAGGGCGTCTCCCAGTGGATGCTCCCAATTCCTTGGTGTTTTCCTCATCTCTGTGACCCACGGCAGATCAGACAGGGTGTGAAAAGTGATGAGATTTGAATCCACAGCAAGCACAGCCCTGCTGCAAAGAACAACCAGGATCAAATACCTCTGACAAAATATCAAACAAGGAAGGAAAATGAGGAACGTGTGCAGCAGAATATAAAGGAATGCTCCTCACAAGGTGCTCTGTTTACCTAGATTCTTGCTGCACTCAGTCTCAAATGCCCATAGACCTGCAATTTAATATTTCCTCCAACCCAGGTAAGAAAAAAGAAACTAACTCCTGTATGTTTGTAACTCAAAACCACAGAAATGTCCCCTCTGAATTTTTTTGACACAGCAGGGGTCAATTTTGGCTGCTCTCTCTGTGTCTATTCTGGTATCCATGGAATCCATGCATAATGCTGCAGTAACTATCCCACACAAAGAAAGTCACAATTGGGTCTTAGTGTGAAGATCCAAGTTAACAGTTGCTCTGGAAGTCACAAACATCATGAGCTCAGACTTCCATCCTGACGGCAACCCAGAACTGAAGTTTTAAGACTTAGATTTTTGTTAGAAAGAGGCTGTAGAGGGTACTACTTCCTCAGTGTTGTAGCTTTAATTCATTTCTTTCATGTTTCCACTAAGACTAACTTGACTTAAATGTGAAAAATTAGGAGTAAAAAAATTGAGATGCTTATGACTGGGGCTTTTAAAAGACTTAGGCAATTAAATGTCATTGGGAAATCTGAGCCTACAAGATCCAGTTCTATATACAGAGAGCTGCACTCCACCCTCACAAAATCATACATTTCAGAATCCTTACTACATGCATATTTTAGCTGTATTTTGAACATCCACAATTTAGCATTATACAATTACTTCATTCTGTAATGCTTGTTGACATTAAAAAACTGCAATGTTCACGTGAAAGTTTTATAAACTTTCATACACAAAACCTAGATGTTCTGTATATGAAACATCTTGTGTACATACAAGACATGAAGTGTCTTGTCTTGTCAAACTTGTCTTGGAATGATTTAAAATCATCCTGTTTCTATCCAAATAGTTTTGCACAATGAAGTGCATTTGTCTCAAAGACAAATGAGCCACCAATTAACGAGACACAGCAGCAACCTTCCAGTCAGCTGCAAGAACCACAAGTCAACAACACCTTCCAGAAATGATCCCACACCCCCACAACTCCCCAAGGACAAATGGAAACTTGAAATAGGTCTCCTAAGGGGTACTTTCCAATCACAGCACAAAAGCACAAGTCAAAGGCAATTTTTCTCACTGGTGCCTCTCCCAAGAAACAAATAATTCCGCCTTCATCTTGGGAACACAGGGCAGACTTTTAGAAAACCTAAAACAAAATTATTTGGGGATGTTTAAGCAAGAAAAATATATTGCTTCTATCTAACACCTAGCTGTTATGATTAGAAGCCAAACTGCATTTTCACTAAAAAAAAACTTACACGGCAAATTGGAATGTTTCAACTTGACAAATATAAAAAAATATATGGGGAAAAATGCCCACACAGGTTTTAAATGGTGCTTTAGATTACTCAGTCTGACATTTCAAAATTCAGAATTCAGCTTGTGCTGCATCCTTCACAACAAGCAAGACAGGTTGCTTGTTGGTTATCTGCTTTGCTATTCACAGGCAGGACCTGGATCCTGCTACATCCTTACATACAGCCTAAATTAAATTTGGTACAAGGAGTTGGCTACTGGTACAAAAGGCCACATCGATCCTTTCAACTCAACAGAAATATTTACCCAAAAACTGGGGTCAGCTCTTCAAATCACATTGTTGTATATGAAGCAGCACAAAGCTTCACACACAAGGAGGAGGAGGAGGACTCTAAACAGCAAAACAGCATCACTGCTAGTTAAAGCAAGAGCTCAAATGTTAAAACTCATCCCAAATACAGGCATCTTGCTGGGGATGACCTGATCTGACTAAGGAATATACATGTGAACACAGGTGCCATCAGCCCACCTCAATTTCCATTGAACAAACAGTTAATAAATCTCTCAGCTGCTGTTTAGAAAAATAATCATAGCCAAAGTCTCCCAGCAAAAAGGTAAGTATCTAGATAACTTACTTACATGTCACTCATCAATTCCCTCACTTAATTTTCCATTCTACTTTCCTGGAAGCCATGGAGAGTTTGGTATCGAACCAAGACAAGTGTTTGCCCATGCTGGAGATGCTTTGGAGCTGTCAGGCCACATTCACTCTCAACTCTTCATGAAAGTTATGCAGAATACAAACAGAATAGAACACTATAGGGATTAAGTCAATTTTGGCAAAAAGCCTTCACAGCTGGAGAAGTTTATTAGGAGAAAATCACTACAAATACATTGGTATTATGTGAATCTTTTTGACTAAATTTTATTTCCCTCATTTTTACATTATTCAAATTATAGTCTGTGCAAATCTTACAACATGATACCTCAAATGAATAACAATTTATACACCCATCCCAACTGAAATTACATGGCACATGATTTCTCTCCATAATAAATCATGCAACAAATCTTCCCTTCTCCCTGTTACTCATGAATTGAGGAATGAAAATTTGCATCTTAATCTGGGCCAGAGGTTAGGTTGCTCATATTACTTTCAAGGTAAGGAGATGGTTGAAGGTGGCTGAATCACCAGTCAAAAACTCTACCACTCTTTTCACTTAACTAAAGATCTCCAGTCACAGATTTCCAAACTTTCCTGATCAAGGGAGGATTATATTAGATATTAAGGAAAATTTCTTCATTAAAAAGGTTCCCAAGCACTGGAACAGGCTTCACAGGGCAGTGGTGGAGTCACCAATCCTGAAGGTATTTAAAAGGCATCTAGATGTGGCACGTAGGGACATGGTTTAGTGGAGGCCTTGGCAGTGCTGGGGTAATAGTTGGACTCAGTGATCCTAAGGGTGTTTTTCAACTTAAATGATTTTGTGATCTAGGATAATAAGAGCACTGCTCTGCAAAAATCTACATTTTTTATCATTTTGCTTTACTGAAATTTTCTTTTCACTTATTGTTGCCTCTAATCAAGTGTGCGAAGTTTTCATAAAACACAGTGCAGCCAAATAAAACTGTCAGTGTGTTTAACTGGAAGAATTCACTCTCTTGTATGGATTTTCAGCATTAATATTAGATTAATGATAATTGCATAATTATCATGAAAGAACCACAAGGAAAACAATTCTGAAGCAAGACTTGAAATAGCTCATGTTAATAGGAAGACTGAGATAATACTCACGTTTCAGAGTTTGATGCAGCCAGTAATGTTTACAGGCTGGGAAAAAGTGGGGGGGGGGGGATGTCAGTGCTGCTTCCCATAACATTTGTTGCTTGATCCCTCAGAAGATCTAATTTAGCTACTTAGGTCTTGCAATTTGAGTTTTTGGACTCAAACGCTTATCCAGTCTTTCTGATCTATTTCAGTGTTCGGATGTAAGGCTCAGGTTCATTACCTGGTGAAAAATGAAGGATGGCCTGCATCTCCACTTATTACACATCTACCACCAATCTGACCAGGAACCTGGCTCTCCCACAGTTTTTATACACCTTTTCACCACCAAACCCCACTCTGTGGCTTTTTGTAAAGACAGACAGATTTTTCTCAAGTTTTAGAAGTACCCACTCAAAACAAAAGCAGAAGTTCACACTGCTGAAGGGAGTTGATATAGTGGTGATGAGTAAAGGCAAGATGTGAAGGGTCAGGACTTAAATTTCAGGAGGAAAATTGTGCTGAACTGAAAAGGTTGTAAAGCCAAGGTGGAAGGGAAAATCTGAGGACTGCTGTCAGAACTCAATTCAGAGCATCTCCATTTCAGTTCAAAATCAGCTGTGTCTGAACTACTGAGTTCTGAGAACTCCAGGTTCGTTTTCACAAGTAACTGCCATGATTTAAAGTGAATTATTTGATCTTGGAGATATTCTGAAGTTAAGCTACCCAACATCCATTACTTTTGCTACTGTGTTGGGAACACAACGCCTGAAGCTAAAACAATTTTTCTCCACAGCAGTCAGAGTTCAGGGCAGTGAGGCTCATTACAGATGTGCACTTCCGTCACTCTGGATTACTTCCAATTTTCAGCTCATACTTAGATCCCATTATTCACCCTGAATTATTGGCAACTGGAGGATAATTAGTCGATCATTGCTTGGGAAAACTGGGTTTTCTATATTTCTTTCTAATCACTTAAGCTGGCACACAGTAGTACCTTTATATCATAATTTTGCACTTTACTCTTATTAAGGTCTTTCACCCTCTGCTTCTTACCATTGAGATTCTGAGCAATTCGTTGGCTTCATTCTAAAATAAAAGTTACATCACATTTGAGCAGATGCCTTCCAGCCAACCTATGCCAAATACAATTTGCTTAAAAACCTAAACTTATCTAGCTGAGGTTGGATAAGAAACTTGCGGGAAATGCTGCTTTATAAATAATCCTTGTACTCTTGCACTTGGGAAAAAAAAAGGCGTCTAGCACAGGGACCTGAGAAAACCTGACTCCACATAGCCAGAGGAGACTTTCAACTGTATCAATACAGTCAGCCAAGAGGTTCTGCTAATTAAAACCAAATGACTCCTTACAAAAGGAGCAGCAGTTTGGTTGGGTTTGAGTAGGCAGCATGTGACTCTCTGCTTTCAGTTCCTGAAAAAGTGACAGACATAACAGACAGACGTTGAGCAAGAAGCTGCTGCCTCCACAATGTGCCAAGGGCCAAACTTCAGCTTCCTTGTGATGCCTCTGATTCTGAAACAGAGCATGAATGGGCTAGAGGTTTTTCTCCCTGAATATATTTATAGCTGTGTCAGAATTATTCTGATGGCTGCCAACTGTGGTCTGCTGGTGGAGGAAACCCTCCACTGGGCTCTTCCCAAAGCTGCATTTGATTTGATCCAAAGAAAAACTGCAAATTTTAAACTTGGTGCTACGGAACTACCTTAGCATGGCCAGAAAGTGCTGAATGTGTATAGAAGTCTTTCAGAATATTTACTATGCACAAGATGTTTACTGTGTGCACAAGATATTCTTTTTGATGCCATGCATTACAAAGAAAAATAAGATCTCCCTTCCTCACACGTTAGTCATACTTCTGAAACCACATTTGGTCCATTTAAAGCAGAGGTGGTTAAAATACCACAAGGATGGCAATCAGATGAAATAGTACAGATACACTGAGAGGAGGAGTAACAGTTACATCAGCTACATGTTAGGGTTAAGTTGTCATAAAACCCTGAAATTCCTGTAAAAATATCATTAACTTCTTACACATCAAACTGCTTCAGACCAAAATTGTACTCATGTAATTACTCCACACTGGTGACCATCCCTAGCATAAATTTCAGGTAAGCGGTGTCTCTCAACATGTGACCTTTAAAAAGATGAATTCCTAGTGTGCCCTGAAAGCTATATTGGAAATATTTAATTGTGACACAAATAGAAAATAAATTCCATATTCTCCTAGGTTTCCAAATGAAAAAAAGGAAAAAATGTTTAAGAGAAAGCAAACTAAAAAATCCTCGAAAATTTAGGAATTAGAAAGAAGAAAAATAAAACTGCTTTTTGAAGTAGATTTTGTGAAATTTCCAGAGTCATTTAATTTTCTACTAATTCTTTCAGACATAGTAGGAACTGGCTGTCAAACCCACACACACAAAAACCCAAATAAAATCACCCACTATTCCATTGCAAATTATAATTTCTAAAGCTCCAGGTGATCATCACCAGTTTACTTCCTATCATTTCTGAACACAGACTGTCAGATGTAGAGTGCTTTTGCTTTCTTCTACTATCCAGTAAAAGCAGAGTTATTTGTTATCCTTAGAGATCCAGCAGAGATGCTTTGAGAGACTTTATTGTGTTGATAGAAACCAATTTGTTTCAAAGAAGGGAAATCTGCGCTCTTGAAGTTCACTAAGAAAGTTAAATAGGCATCTGTCTCACTACCTGGTGTATTTACAAAATGAGTTCACTAATCTATCACATATAATTAGTCTTTTTTGTGACCACAGAAAGGAAACAGGACAGCAAGGGCTGGAATTTATACCTGAAGCTTCATAATAAGTTGTTTTGCCTTCAGGGGAGTCTCTGGAAAGCTCCCAATACCAGCCCCCCTCCTTAAGAAGGCAGTAAAAAATCCTGGGGCTGACCCTGAGCAATAATTCCCATGCTAAATCTAGTTGAGAGCAGGCCAAACTACTTGTGCATTTTGGGATGGCAGTGGGTGAATTTCCAGGAGTACAAGGGCTGGAGAGACTCTATTTCCCAGGAATGGCATTTCAGTCCCAGAGAAATCTGCAGAGACAGGACCCTGCAGACTGGAGCCGGTGTCAGATCCCTGAACAAATGCCCCTGTGCCTGAAGGCTCAAATACCCAGACACAGACCAGCTCTGACAGTGTACAGTACATCTCCTCATCAACAGGTTCTGTTAGGTGCTGAGCTCAATATTGTCTCCTTCCCACAACAAGCAGTTCCGTACAGTGTTTCTCTCTGCCAGTCCTTCATTTTTGGCACATCAAATAAAAAAAAGGTGAAAAGTCATACCAAGAACAAAGACCAAGCTACAATTGAAAAACTGACAGCTTCCCAAATCAGATGTGACTGTGACCCAAATCAGGAGGGGAAGAAACAGTAATTCATCCTGGCACACTAATTAATTATCACACAGATTGCTTATNNNTTGCTTATTGATTTTCTTGTGTTCACTCTGACACCTTATGAAGCACATTCATTTCATCCAAACTTCTCACAGAATGGCAGATGCTGATGGATCAAAAGCAGATACAAATTCACAGGGAGGTCCAGTGTCCCCTTCTAGAGACGGGCAAGGCCAGGGCAAATCCATTCATCCACAGCACCAAATCTCAGCATCGAGAGACTCCTCTCCAGTCCCACTCATAAAAGCTAAATTCTTCAGTAATGATCCCTCAGTGAAGCCAACCAGCCCTTGCCAATAAAAGTAGTCAGATTGCCAAGGTCATAACCAAACAATTTCAGCTTCTTGAAGGCTTCCTGCATTGGACAATAGCCTGAGTTCCCAGAGAAATTATCTAGTCGGACATTTTCTAATTATAGAATTAATTACTGCCAGAGAATAAACAGGAGAGGCACGTCAGGCTGAAAATAATGATTTGTACAATTAGCTCTTTCACATCAAATAAACATTTACAGCTACTCTTGAACTGGGAATTTGTAAGATTAGGAGAGGTCCCACTCTCATCACCCGTGGAATATCCTGCCTCTACAACAACCTAGTGAAAGCAGCTTATATGTTCTCTCTAAAGCAGTATGAACATATTTCATTTAAATTGTTGATTTTCTTTGGATTTTTCTGGGTACTAAGTATGGATCCTCACTACAAATGTCTTAGTCTCCTTTGTTGTGTTTTGATTGGGTAAAAAAACCTGTTTGCAGTGCATGATCATAGACAAACTGACTGTTCTCTTGGTGTGCCTGCAGCAGATGTGTCATAGAGATCAAGGAAAATTCTTGTGGACAGCAACTTGTTTGCTTGTGCACAGGGAAATAGCAACGTTCTCATTTCCAGCTCTTTGCACAGTCAGTACAATCATCATCATTACTGTGATAAAAGCAGCCTCTGAAGTAGTTTCTGTCTAGTAAAGGACCTGTTGAAGGGGGAGTGTGAAGAACCTCAGAAAGGAGCTAGCATAGGAAAGGACCTAATTTGGTGGTTTAGAAACAAACATGAGTGAGCCAGCTAAAGCATCTACTAGGTTGACAGCTTTGAACATGGATCAGCATAGTGGACTCAGCAGCAGTTCAACAAAACATAAACAAAACCCAACATCAGGATTAGTCCCTGGTCTGCCATCATATCTTTAAAACTGCCAGCAACCCATGCCATGCCATATTTCCCTCCAGATTTCCCTGAGGGACAGGAGAACTGGTGTCTGGGAGAGACTGTCAGGTTTGTCCCAAGTCACAGGCAGGTATTTGGAAAGAATGGCTTGGTGCATTTGATGATGGATATCTAGATCAAACCAGTAGATCTCCTTGTGAAAAGTACTGGAGATTAGAGTGTGCTTTCCCCGGTCTAGAAGAAAACGTAAGTAATTTACTTAAATGAAAATCAATTTTGGATGTTCTTTTATTATGCTTTATGGTCTGTGGAGATCCTTTCTTTTCATGCTGTTAGTGAATGGTATCCAATTCCCACACTAGCCATAGATACTCCTTTAGAAAAGTAGTGAAGGTCTTAACTTTTTAATACAAGTTATTCCTCAGGAATCCTTAGCTGCTATTCAAGCAGTTTAATTCAAGGAGTTATATGTCTCATTCAGGAAACTTTAAGTGACACTAATCAGACCCAGCTATTTTTATTATTAATGTACAACAATACTAATCTAGTGTGACCAGCATCTTTAGCCAGAGTATTAAGGCCTTCTGCTCCCTAAAGTGCTATTTAGTAATAAAAAATTAACAGTTTTGCATAATCTACTTATGCGTGCCTCAACTACTGAAGATTAGCTGCAGCATTTTCTTCTCTTTTCTGAGCCTCAGCACAGACATACATATCCTAAAAATTAACTGATGCATGTTTGTGAGCTGATGGGAATGTTTCAGTGTGTTGGTCACAGATGCAGCAGGAATTACATGGGAACACACACATGTGATAACTTACACACAAGACTCACAGTCACATTGTGATTAACAATCAGGCAATTTTTATCCCACTTTATATTTCAAAAGATCCAACAAGCCTGCACACGGCAGCTCTGGTTCTTTTAAACCCTACTTGTGACAATTCTGGCTTCTTTTTCTGCCAGGGTTGGGTTTAATAGCACGAGATACGAAGTTCACATTTGGACTTGGATGTTTATTAATTGTTATCTACATTACAGTCTCACAAGCCGTGAGTTCTGCAGTACGTCTAGTTAACAAGGTGCAAAATGGAGTACCTCTCTATCTCTGCAAGGTCTTTTCAAGGACAACAATCAGTCCAATTGTGAAACGCCACCTAAATTATTTTTACTTTAAACTCAGTAACTAACCATTTGAAGTCTGCAATGTGGACTTTATTAACCAATTACAGGAAACCACCCAAACCCATGAACAAGAAGGAAGAAGAATGTGAAAAAAACAATTAACCTCCACCCTGAAGTCTCCATCTTGCCCCATAGATATATTACTATATATTAAAATCCTAAAATCTAAGTTTCCAGAATTCCAACGCCTACTGGCTTCACATACCCTCGCACAGGTCAGGCTGCACAAACACAGGACCTGGCCTCAGTGCATATGGGTTCAAGCAGAGTAGGCAGCCAGCCCAGGGGCAGATGTCTTCACAGAAGGCTGATGTATCAATGCACTGAATCAACACAGGTACGTATTTTAGCAGTCACCAAAGTGTTACAAACAGTGAACTTTTAACAGACACACAATGCAAACTGCAGTCCAAGAACATTCAAGATCCCACCCACACTAACCCATGGAAAGAGGTTGTGGAATACCTTTCTTCATCTTAACTGGATGTTGCTGCCTAAGCATAACCAGACTGCTATGGTATCACCCTCTCTAATCAGAAATAGGGCACAGAAAATCAAACCCCTTCACTGTTTAATTTTGACTAGTCAAAGGCAGGATGCAGGGACCAGCTTCTGTGATGTCTACAGGAACTGGGCTTTTTACATCCACTTTTCTCCCCTTACAAGATGCACTGAGGTGTCTTTTTGTTCCTGATCCCTTTCCAGCAGAACTCAGAGCAGCTCACTGCTGAGAGCAGTGCAAGCCCAGCCCCTCTGAGCCCCAGCACATGGCAGGTCCCTGCAGCTCCTGGAAACCACCTGAATTCACAGACAAAGGCTCCACAGACTGACAAAGGCTCCACAGACTGACAAAGGCTCCACAGACCAGACATCAGTCTCTGACATACGGCCTCACCTCAAATGAACTACATCCACACCTCTACTAACAAGTTATTTAGAAAGCTCCTGGAAACAGTTTTTCCAGTCTCATTTTTTTCAAGTCTCTTTCCAGATCCTCACTTCAGTCAAGTGCATCCCCTCATGCCACGAGATTTAAAAGGAGCCTCCTTCATTCCCATAGTCCTGTCCACAGGCTCACTCTGGGCAACACAGCACAGCTGATGGATTAGGCTGGTGCAGAGCTCTCCTCACTGGGGCATTCCAAATGAAACCACAAATTTGCAAAATCACCCTTTCCTCCACAAAAAAAAAAGGCAAAACAAAACAGAAAAACCTTGTGATAATAGTTTTCCTGTAACAGCAGAGACAGCTGGAGCAGGAGCAGGGGCCAGCCTGTGCCTCATGCAGCAGCTGAGGGAAGCTGGGAGTTACTGGTTCCCCAGAGGGAAAAATGAAGATCCCAACCTCAGCAACCAGCTCACAGGAGCTTTCATGCAGCAGATAAAGCAGCTCACAATTTCTTTTCCACCTGCCCTGGAAGCAAATTTTACCTACAAATCTTTCTGTCTTAAGTTTCAAGGGCTTCTCTCCTCCCACAATTAATTTCAGATTTTTCTTTTAAGCTTTTTGTCCAGCTTTAAAATGAGTTTTATTAATCCAAAGTATCTCAGAGAAAAGAGCTTCTGAGCTAAAACAAGATTTCAGGTCACTGCATTAATATTAATAGCTTTAAAACAACTGTGCATCAGGTACAGGATAGGATGTTTTTCTGTGCAGCTAATACAGCTTAATACTACATCATTACCATAAAATCTATTTCAGATTTATAGGGAAAAAACCTAATTAATTTCACCGAAAGAGGCAGCATATTTCTATGTCTAAAGCACACAGGAACAGTGACTGACATTGCCAAGTGCCAGGCAGCTGCTGCAGCCCAAAGCTGGCTCCTCCTGGAACTGATATCTCCACTCAGGTGCTAGCAGCTCCATGGAAAGTTGTGCCTTCCCTTCTACAAGCAGGGCAGGCTGGTTAGCTCTAAGTAAACTGGGGTCTAAAGCCAGTGGTTATGCTACATAGCCACAAGCAGTTTTCTCATTGCAATTCAGCTCTGGCTTCTATTTCCCCATGATGGAGGAAGGGTTTTACTAATCCTAGTTGTCCCCCCTGGTCCCCATGTGACACCTGCTGAACTCTGCCAACTACAGTCTGCTACAGGATGAAAAAAAATTGATGCTGCCCTACATTACCAAGTCAGGCTGCAAAGTGACATGTCAGGAACTGTAAATGATAACTACATTCCTACCTCACACCTTATAAAATTAAGGTCAACAGCAGTCCAAACCCTGACTGGTCTCTGAAGCCCCCTGTCACCTGAGCTCCCCTGGTAAAGTTCTCCTCCGTGCAGAGCATTGGCATCCTGTGTAAATGGAGCATGGCATTTTGTCTCACATCACCAGGAGGGACTGAGGAGAAAACACTGGCTTTATGAGCAGAAAGTTTCCTGTGCTAATAAGATACAGCATTTGAAACACTGGCACTTTTAAAAATCATATTCTTTCCATATTAATTTTGGCTAATACAGTGTGACAGTCTCTAATATGATCAGGCTCTCATACCCTACTGGTGATGACTAACACTAATTCAGTCTGACTCTTATGTGATGGGATAGGTGGAAAATTGATAGCATGGTAGAAGAGCAAAGCACTTTCTAGCAGACTTTTCCAGGACCAGATTCAGGTCCACTAGTGGTTTTCAAATAATCAGATCATATCTCCACATATAAATTAACACATATCCTGATGTATCTTGATATGCAAACACCTCTTTTTTTGTTGTTGTTGGGGTTTTTTTCTTGTCCTAGATAAATACATCAAAATCCTTTGATAACCCCTTATAAGGCAGCTTTATTAATTAGAAATCGTTTTCCTAATTCTTCCCAGCTCTTTTCAAGCACCAGAATGCGATGTATTGCAGTAACTGCTAGTAATTTATACAACAAACAAGCTGCCTCTCTCTCCCCTCTTGGTATTTCAGTGCTTACATATTCATGTTATTCCTCTTAACCACAACTCTACATCTTGGGTGCATCTTCAATAGGTTCCCCAACGTGAGCTCACATGTTCAGAGCTGCTGCTTTCCAGGCACAGCTCTCCACCCACACAAGCACAAGCTACATTCTTATTCCTAGATGTATCTTCAAAGTTGTGTAAAAGAAATTAATCTTACCCTGTTGACAGAGCTCACATCAATCATTATTTACCACTTTGCCAACATCTAATCCTTCTACCAACTAAATCAGAAGAATTTTTTATTTTACTCCACTGAAAAAATAAATGTGGCAAGACCAGCACAGTTTTTTGCAGAACATCCCAGCTTCTTGCTATTCCCCATTAACTTTTGGTCCTTTGGGAAAGGCACGACATTAGTACTTTTTTGATCTCTAATAATTTCATATAGCTTGTGATCTGAGACATAACCCTCCATTACTCTAAAGAATACAGTTCCAAGAACTTTTAATTTGAACTTTGCAAATTAACCGCAGCAAAGAATCATCCATGCAGGACATCACATCAGCAAAGATGTCACATTACATTTAAATTAGTGACTACCTGAATCAATGTGTTTTTATTGAGCAGGATGCCTTGTGAAGGTATTGATGTAATATTATCAATCCTGGGAGCACACACAGCACCAGATTCATAAGCACAGGCATACATTGCTGCATATTTCTAACCCTATCAAAACAATTATCTGCCATGCAAATTACTTCTGGAGATAAAAAGCATCATCATAATAGCAATATCCTCCTACTCCGTTTTGATTTGGTTTATATTATAACAAAGAGATGGAAAAAGACCTAGTACTGGTTATTCCCAAACTTGTTCCCAGCCTGGGAAGACAGCAAACACTAATTAGAAATGCAACTAATGTTACTAAAGTAGCAGGACCCTCCACTTCTGCGGATTACACAATGCCATTTGATTTTTTCCCTGAATACAGCCCTTGCTACATGAACAGAATCATTGTTTAGAAATCAACCGGACAAAACTTACATTCACCATAATGAGCTTTGGCTCAAATCCCGTGTTGATCTGCTTTAGCCCACAATGAAACTGAGAAACACAAAGAACTCTTGTAGCTGCCCATGTAACACTGAAGTCAGATTCAAAGCCTGAAGTTCAACTGCTAAAGCCAATGTGTGCCTGAGTGCTGCAGAGAGATCCTCTTGTTGGTGCAAACACTGACAAGCTCTTTTTGAAAAGATGAGGTATCTGCCATAGATGAAAATGAACAATGCCCAGATAATACACATTTAGGAATGCTGGGAATCACAGCCACGTTTGCATCACTCTTCAGGAGACAAAATTATACATCAATTGTGTTTACTTATGAAATAAATAGATCTCTGGCTGACAGCACAAAAAGAGATCTTTTCTCTTGCCTGCCAGACACCGAATGTATGGCCAGGGCTGTGCCTGCTAATATTGGTGGCAATTAGCCAGAAATACTGTTCACATGGTCCTCTGCCTTTATCTATGTAATTCTAAAATCTGACAGGCCATCACTCACCATGGCTAGCCTTACACTGAAACTTACTTCCACACATCAATGCCATCATTTGAATTGACTTAATTCCATCTTATTCCTTCCCCCCAGTGGAGACTTCCCATTTGTCCCCATGCCTTAGCCTTACAGAGCTGTGTATGCCTTTTACAAATTCTTCCATGAATTTAACTAATTGTGAGCCATGAGAGAAAAAAATAGGAGTTTCACATGACTGATCAGGCAGGAGGTGGCAGCCAGCAAAACAGAACTACTGGCTTTCCTGTGAGAGCACACAGAATCACAAGCTGGCTTGGGCTGGAAGGCACTTCTAGAGGTCATCTAGTCTGACTCCCCTGCAGTGGGCAGGGACATCTTCAATGAGATCAGGTTGCTCAGAGCCCTGTCCAAGCTGACCCTGAAGTGCCACGCAGATGCTACACAGCTGGGAAACTGAATGCATAGCCATGCTCCTCTAGCCGGATGAGGCTGAAACTTACCATAAAGAGCATCAGAATATGCATCTATGAGGATGGGGGGAAGAAAAAGCAGTGCAGAAAATTCAGCAACATAGGAAAGCAGCACATACAGCTGATCTCAAGGATCAAACATGTCTCCAGGTCCCCTGCTATGAAATAAGGGAAATCTCACAGAAACATCAGATGCTGAAATTTCCTAAATCAACCACAAAAAGCCAAGTTACACACTTCTTCAGGAGATCCTTTCCATAACACACCTGGGAACAAAGCAGTTTGATGCTTCCAGTCCTTCTATTCCCTCCTGCAATGTTAATTGCAGGAGTGAATTGGTTTATAAGGTAAAAAACCTCTCATATGTGCACAGCATAGGAGGTCAGGTAAGAAACCTCAATCAGCATGACTACCTGTGATGGCCCAAGGAAGCAAAAGAAATGGTATAAATCTGTAGGGAAAAAAATGCCTTTAAACAGGCCCTAAGCATGAAAGTCTACAGAAGAAAAGAGCTGAGACTGGACATGTTTTTTCACCATAAAATAATGCTAAAATATTGAATGTTCTAAAAAGCAACAAGAATTTTAATCTCCTGAGTTGAATGTAGTCTCTTAAACTCCCACTCTGAGAAATAGTTTTATCACCCTTTCAATAAAAGCAATCAGAGAAAGACCCAATTTTTTTGATTTGTACAGTTTCACTTTATTGTAATTTCCCTTTGTCAGCTCTAATTATTGGGCTCACTGAGTGTCTCTTGATATTCTCCAACTTTTAGTCTCTTTTCAAAGAGTGTTTCAGCAGCATTCTGGGATGAAGACATCCCCTTAATGGGCAGCTTCAGAGGATGGACGTTTTCTCACACTTCAGTGGGGAGATTCAGACACAATTAAGAGGACAGAGTACCATGGTATCCTGGATATGGGCTACATCAGGCCAAGCAGCTTGAAACAGGCACAGGTTGAAATGTGAATGATTTCAGAACAGACTTCTGAAGCCTCAAACAAGCACAAAACACTCAGAACCTCCGGATGGCAGAAAGCTGCTCCTGGAAGCACAAAGTAAATGTCCTGGAAATAAAGACATGTTCTGTGACAGTAGAGACAAGGGCTCCAAGACAGACAGATCCAAAAGCAGTGACAGTTCACACATTTTGGGGTATTGTCTTCTTGCTCTCAATTTTTACTAATGGTTTCATTGAGCCAAGCTGAAGGTAGTGAGCAAAGGCCACTTCTTCAAATTACCATGAACGGAAGAACTAAGATGTGGAACTAAGGATCTAATTTATTGACTCTTATGAGCCTGGAAAAATGAAATCATCCATAAAAACAGGTAGATTTGCTTTCATGGCATTTCTGAAAGGCCCATAATTTGCTTAACAAGATCATGTCTCTAGTAAGACCTTTTGAAACAAGCTGGGAGATGAGCAACTGAAAGCAAGTCAGCATGTGAATTCCTGACAGCTCAGAAATCTTTACACAGAGTTCAGCTGGTTGTGCCCTTTTATGCCCCACAGGCAGCCAAGGTCAAACTGCACAGGCCTTGGGCCACCTCTGGCTGATGGCTCGTGACAGAGCAGGTTTCAAGCAGATGGCTCTGAGGGAAACACCAGTCCCTAATTCTCCCTCTTTGGAATTATTTCTGTATGCAGAAACACTCAACTGCATATTAAGGCCCTGGTGCTCATCTCTCTCTTACGAAGATGCATTTCAAAGCAGTCCCAGACATTTGGCAGGTTCTTGATGGGGCAAAAGGGCTCTGGATGAGATTCCATTGGAGAGGGGATATCCTTGCACACAAACGAGGCAGGGTGCTGACAGAGCTGAAGTCAGGAAACCTCGTTGGGTGAAGAACTATCCTGTGTTTGAGAACTGACTTTAAAGTCTCCTGGCAGTGCCACCTGGCAGGCAATGCCAGCAGAGCAACCTGAAAAAAGCCCATTGACCTCACCTCCCAGAATCTGTCAGCCCTCAGGCACTTACAGCAGGTGGTCTTCAGAGTTCACAAAATAAAATATAAAAGATGTCCTAAAACATATTTACAGCTAGTGGTTTCACTGCTCTAAAAACAGCATTTTCAGTCATCACCTCCAAGATCATAATCCTTTTAAAGATCAATAAAATATTTTTTTCGTAAGTTAATTTATGTTCTGTGCAAATTTCCACTGCTTCATTTCCAAGAGCTCTGTGTGAATATTCATATCTGAACTATACAGACATAATTTTATTTACTGTAGAAAAGTATATTAATACTGATTTATTTAAACACTTTACCAAAGCGGCAGTTTAGCTTAATCAAATACTGAAATAATTGGGTTATGTTTGATTTTAAACTTTGAAAACCCAGCTCTAAGAATTTATCAAGGGCTGAATTTAGCAAAGTCCTCATCATTAAAAATTGATATTATATATTGGTACTACACTGGCTTCCCCGGCACACTGCCAAGCAACAGACCTTTTAAAAGATTAATTGTTCATGCCTGCATGACTCCCCAAGTGCTCTGCACAGTGGTCACCAGCTCCCAAACACCAAGTCAAGTTGTTCCAAAAGCACCAGGAGGGAAATATTTTTCTGTTGCAGAGTGAGGGAAAGGCACTGCTCCCACATGGTACAAACCTGCCTGCACCTGAGGGTGAGTGCTCTGCCCTCCCTTCTTTTTCCCATCCTAGCCCCAAAGCTGAGCTCCTTCCTGATGGAGAGAAGGAAAGGGGCAGCCAAATTCCTGCAGTGAAGTGCCTGCAGAGAGCAGTGGGGAACCCCCTTGGCTCGGAGCAGCTTTCCCAGTGCCTGTGCTCTAACAGCCGTGACTACCCTGGATACAGCAAGGCGAGGGATGCTCCTGATGCCTCCCTCAGGAAAATTCGCAGAAGTCAATTACTGAACTACTCCAAGCTCAGGCATCTAAGCCTCACTGGAACAGGGTAAGCAACACTTCTCTCTCAACTAACAATACTGCTACAGAAATTGATGTATTTTTTGCCATTTGATTTCTGTTTTCCAAATCAGAGAATGCTGAGGAATTCAAATCAATGCTATGCCCTGGCTTTACTGCTGTAGGTTCTCTTCCCTGTTGCCTTAAGCTCCATGCCCACAGAGACATACCTCCATCAGAGGCATTTTCAGCCCAAATCCATTATATTTATCAGGGCTCTGGGTGACACGGCTATGATCTTGCTGATGATTTATCTTTACTTTTCCAAAGCAGCTGAGGAGGTAGATTGCACTAGTCGTCTGATAATCCCATACATGGCACCTGTGGCATGACTTTGTGATCTATCTCTATCAGCCCTCTTCTTTGCCTCTCCAAAACACACTCCAAGGGTGAGGACTGACTAAATATCCTCCACTCTATGACCTGTGGGAAACAATGTGGTGCAGAGCCTGCAGTACAAGTGCAAGAAGCTGACTAATTTAAATACACAAAAGCCCTTGCAAGGAAAGGCTGATACAGATACACTCACACTTAATTATTTTTGAAATCTTTTCTCAGGAATGTAGGAACAAGAAAGCAGTGACAGCTGGAGGAAAACCACTACATCTAACTAAACATTTAAAATTATCTTCTGGAAAGAAATCTGTACCATTTAACAGAACTTTGTTCATGTTAAAAAAATCCCCTTGACAGAAGCAACCAAAATAGAAGACATCTTAAAAAGCTGAAATCCTTGTGACAGCTTGTCAAAGTATTCTTCAACAAATTATCTGAATATTTGTTTTTGTACAGAGAGGTAAGTTCCTACACCTAAACAAGCTAATTATTGCAGAACACACAAATAAAGTGATATACTGTCCAAACATAATTTTCCCCAGAATTTCAACATTTTCTGTAAGTGAAACCTATGAAAAGCATTAGTAGGGACATGTGGAAATTAAAAAACGCACACTGTCTCAGCTGAAGCTGAACACATCAGTTCTCAAGACCAAGTCAAACCGAAACACTCCCTCTCAACCATCCGCTTCAGGCAGGAGCTGTGTTCTCACTGCCAGCCCCCAGCAAACACCCAGCTGACAGCTCTGGGGGAAAACCACCCTGTCTGCAGCTGCACAGGAGCCTCTGGCACTCCTGCACTGAGCTGTGCAGGGCTCAGCCCCATGCACAGGGACGTGCTGCCTGCCCGTAGGTGCCTGGGCTCAGGACTCTGCCAGGGCTGCAGGGGTGGGACACGGCCTGGCACAGCCTCCTCGCTTCCAGAAATACAGGCCCTGGGACTTCCAGAAGCAGGAGCTGGATTCAGAGCACCATGTTTAACAGATTTTGACATATCTGTCTCCCATTAACTCAGCCGATGAACTTCTAACCCCTATATACATTTTATCTTCATAACACGCAGTGGCAATGAGCACCACAGTTTAACTTCATCCTTGTCTAAAACATACTGCTTTTACTTATTTTAAATCTGCTGTCTCAGTCCCCGCCAAGTGCCTTCTGGGTTTTTTATAATGAGGAACAATAAATATTTGCTCTCTAGTCACCTTCTCAAATCAGTTATTCCTAGTGTCAAAGTTACTAGATCTAGGACAAAAATTTAAAGCAAGTAATATTTACACTTTTTAGCTTATGAACTACAGTCTGCATGCTCATGACAGTGAAGCTAATGAGAATTTCGCTTGAGGAACTATGGATAAGACTACCAGATTTCTTTGCAGAATCAGTTTTGCTTTACTGAAACTTCATTTTAATGAAAAAGCCACATAAGCCTTGGGGACATTGTTAGATTGTAACCTGAAGTACATGATTTTCTCCTACCTTTAATTAAGAATAATTAGTTTTCTTCTTCCAATACTGGTTCCACACCCTACCTTCTTAAAAGCTGTCAGTACTGTCTCAGGGTACTACAAGCTTTATTAATTGATGCTACCACAAAACAAGATTCCAACTATTCATTTGCAAATGATGGTAATAACACAAACATACAAAATACTTTAAAATGTGTTCGAGTCAGTCTGCCAAATACCTGAAGCCAAAAGTCGAAGATTATTCAAGTTGTTTTCAAGTTCCTTATTAAAGTTTTAATGGATTTTTATTATAGTAAATAGTTTACTTCTTGTAATTTTCCTACAGTTTAGGTAACTCCTTTCTCAAAGGGCTTCTTGCACCAGCAAGCTTAATGATCCACCTTCAGCTGGTATTGGAAAAAATACTTACAACACTATATACAAAAGGCTGATTTCCTTCTCCACAAACTTCTAGTAAATGAACCTAAAGTTACACAAATTTCTCACTTTGTTCTATGCAACCCAGCCCAAAGGTGTGATATGTCTTACATGTCCCATTTGCAAAGATCTTCATTATTTCTTTTAGCACCACTACCTTGTAATTTACCCAACTGTATCAGTCTCCCACCTGACCGACCTGGCAATGGTCCCTCCCCAGCCCGTTCCAGGATTTTGCACTGTACTACCCTAATGTGAGGGCTTTGCAGACACCCTCTGGGTCAAGGTGAATTTCAGCACAGGTGATTATCCTGACAGTTGACATTAAAGACATATTATTGACCTCAGCAATGCTCATCTCTCTGCAGGAACCATGCCTATTAACGCAGGAACTAAAACGAAGAAGAGGCGAAAAAAAGACTTTTGAAATTCCCGTCTTATCTTGTAAACAATGGATTTCGGGAGCTTTTAAAGGGTGCAACTATTAAAGATCAGTTCTAACAGCTTCAAACAACCCACCATAATGTGCTTCACAAAACGCTTTCAAGACCTTTTTGAAGTTCCTCCTCTTGCATTGTTACAGCCTCTGTCACATTGTTGCCCTGGGAGCACTGGAAGCTCTGTAGGTGGATTTTTGACATAAGGTCAGAAACTCTTTATGACCAACTACTGAGATGGTTCAAAAGCAAGTAAAATAACCTTCTTTGAAGGTAGTTACCAATGGTGCTCTGCCCAGACAGACTGGAAGTACTCAGTGTGCTCTGCAGGCGCTAGTTTTATTTCCCTATTCATTCTCACACGCAACTGCCCCCAAAAAACCAAAACAAAACAAAGATCAAACAGACAAATCAGGACATGAAGTTCTCCAAAATGTCTCTGCACAGCAGAGGATGGTCGTGCCCCACAGCCAGGAGGGCAGAAGCCACGTGTGCCTCTGGCATCTATCTCCATGCTCTCTCTTCCAATCCACACTAACCAGTCCCAAGCTCTCTCTTCTACCACCCCTGCAGTGTCAGCAGTGACATTTTGGCTTCAAGCACCAGGACACTGGAAGCTGTGAATGAGGAAGAGGAGGAGGAAGGGGTGGACCAAGCCCAGGGCTCACAGCTGAGTACACAGCTCAAAGATAAAACACCACACAGGGGTCCATGGCCTGATCACATGCCAGAAGTTCTCTCTATCCACTGTGCATCTTTGGACAAATGCCTTTGCATCCCCACATTTATTTCCCAACATTTTCCCTCTCCATGAGACACTGAGCACTGATGACTGACTACGGAACACTGCAATGCATTACGTTTGAGTAGGAATAGGAACGTGCATGCTTGCAAATCACTCCTTTTCTCTTGGAAGCATGAAAATACAGGAATAAGAAATCCTTTCCTGAAATATCTCTGCACTCTGCTTTAATGGTTCAATCTTTTGACCACCTTACAGTCCTCCAAATAAAATAAAAATTAATGACCTCAAACAAAGTGCTGTGGTTTTGTTGCTAAGATTCAAAATTATTTTAAGTGTCAGAAAGAAGGAAATTCCCTCCTTAGAAGGGGGATGACTAAAAAAATGGTGACAGCACATCAATGATACTAACAGAAATAACCGTGTCCAAACTGACAATTCATGAGGATTATGAAAATACAAAGTATTCATTAGCTCCTTCTTATTTTATAGACCATTTCCTACTCAAGCAGATTCTGAAGTGCCAGGATATCTCCAAGCTGGGTTCTTAGCAGCATTGGAAGGCAAAGATAGCACCAGAATATGAGCAGGCACTGACATGTCACCTGGTTCTGGTACTAAACAGCAAGGACACTTACTGCATTCATTCTTCAAAGTTTCTTTATTTGGGGGCAATCTTGAACTCTTATCTCTGCTGGAACACACATTAACACTACTGTCTCAGTTTAGAGACAAATTTAAGAGAAGACAATCTGCAATGAGCACTCTCCTCTAAAGGATTTCAACAATCCCCCTCCACCAGTAGAAAACGAACACGAACAGAGGAAAGTGAAAAAAAAGACCCTAACCCAATGGTTTATTAACAACAGAATGCCAACAAGACAAGGAAGAAAAGTAAATAACTGCTAAACAGTGAACTATCAGAACTCANNNNCACACACACACAGAGGAAAAAAAGGCCTAAAAAAGTGCCTGAAAAATGGGGAGAAATGGGAAGAAATGACATGTGGTGCAAGATGGGGCTGGCTTTCACTCCTAAGAAGTGGAGCTTCCAAGAAGGAGTTCCAGCAGGAGGCAAAAACCTGGTGGCTCTCTGGTGTCAACCTCCTGGTCATGGCAGATGAAGCAGCTGGGCTGGAGCCTCTTGGTGTGTTTTCATTCCCTGGTTCAGCTTTCCAAGGTTTGGGAAGCACTCGGAAAACTGGGACAGGCCAGCCCTGCTCCCACCAGTCCCCTTCCTCCAGCTTCAGACCAGCAGCTCTTCAGTTCACCTCAAGGCAGCTGAAATATTGCTGCTGCAGCTGCTGCAAGCCAGGCAAGGGAAAAGCTTTTTGCCTTGGCCAACAAAACCAAGCTGGCCAAGCAAAACCAAACTGAACTGTACCACAGAGTGCTTGAGAAGTGAGGTTTCAAAAATTCCTGCTAAAAAGCCCAAAGCCCTCCCATCCCTGGATCCATATAGACCTGGGCCCAGGCCTTGAGATACAGCAGCCACAGAGCAGAGAGCTCTGGGCACAGAGCAGAGGCTCATGGAATGGACTATTATCATAAATCACTCCAAGACAACTACTCACATTCAACATGGACAAAACCCATTAAATCAAGTGCAGGCATCTCAAAAACATTTATCATTTTTAGAACCAGTCTGTAATAACACCAGGACCCCCAATACTGGCGAGTCACTTCAAAGGCCCATAGAGGTGGAGGCTTGAGCAGTGCTGAAACTTTCCTCCCTCCTCCTCTAGGCTAAAAATTTTCTGCCATTCTACAATCATCAGCTTTACCTTTGGAAACAATTTTCAACAAGCCAACAATGCAACAAGTCCATGTAAATAAAGTCAGCCGTAAAGAGACTCCTTACAATTGAACAAAACCTGCTGCAAATTCTCACACTTGTGTGTGAGAATCTCCCAGCACTTTACAAATAGCACTGCAGACTCTAACTCCTGAATCCTTTGTTTTGTTTTTGTTTTTTTCCTTAGGCATCTATCACCAGGATATTTAAGTATCCAACTGTTACAGAAAACACTCAACAAGTCCCCCATTTTCAGTTCTGAGATCATAGTACTTTCTAAGGCTTCGACACACATAATATGAAAATGTATCATCTCTCACAGCTCCTTTCCAAAGCTGCCTGTAAGGCTACCAAACAACAGACCAAACCAGTGTCAGCTGTACTTGGAAACCCTGTATTTAGTGAACATGTGAGACCCCATGACTCAGACCACGCAACAGGACAGCTTGGTGACCAGGGCAGGGCAGATGGCAGCACGAGAGCTGTGTGCTCCCCACAGGTGGCTGTGACCCACACAGCCCCACAGGTGTGTCCTTTGGGAGCCAGATGTGCCCCACTGCAACATTTGGACAGCAGCTCCCAGACACATCCTGGCGCTGAAGGGGTAAGTCAGACCATGAAGCTGCTCTGTGACAACCCCCAAGCAAAAAATCCTCAGCAGATGGTGGAGCTGAACAGGCCCAGCAGTTCAGCTGTCCATGGAGGAACGTGTGGCAGGGAATGACTGACTCCTCTCAGCAGCACTGCCACAGCCAGAGGCTGCTGTGTGCTTCACTTCTCCCTTCTACAACCCTTCTAGAAAAATACAACTATGAAAGGTGCATTGTATTAGGAGCCACAAGGGGTAATTTTAGGTGACTGGCTTTAAGGCACTAACAGCATTGTGTGGCAAAAGCTGATAGGCCAAGTAACACTTATAATGTATTGTAATTAGGAAATAGTTTGGCTTCTCATCATGATGGCATGAATTATGGCCCTTCACATGAGACTGAAAATGGAAAGAAGTTTTTAAAATGCCTCTCAGTTGCTCCATCTCTGGGTCAGAAAAGAGTATAATCCAACACTCCCTCTTTCCTCCACTTGCAGTGAGACATTCAGCTGCTGCTCCTAAATCAAATGGGGAAGAGGGGGAGAGTGATGGTGGCTCAAAAGAGGAAAGTGCAATTAAAACATTCAGATAAAATAGCTATTAAAAGCATCTAGGAAATTATTCATTCTTATTGACTACTTTGATCATTCAAACTTTGGTCAACCTTGTGAATATGCACTTGATTTTAACACTACTATCAGTAGTCTTTAAAACCACCTAATTGCTATGAAAAAATTAAAAGCTTGGAATGAAAAGCTTGTAAATTAAATAGACAGCCATCTAAACCCCCAGCAAATGTATATAATTTAATATAATAGCACTGAAATAGCATTTCCTCTGCTCAAGTTGGTACTTACAAATCTAGATGGGTGTAAAGGTTTCATTATCTAAATGATATGCTAACAGTTTTTTGAATTTCACAAATTACACGTTGGCAGTAACTTCTATTGTACTGCAACTCATTTCAGTATGAAATCACCTTGTACAAAAACCAGCACTGGGATTTAAATTATTTCTGGGAAACATTATGTATTTCCTAAAGTATGATTAAGTTTAATTTGATGGATTAAAAATAATCAATATTTAATTTTTGCCTAGAACTTCACAAATCTTCTTCCTGGGGGTTTCCCAAAGAATTTTCATTAGCTAATGAGGCAATTCTGCCACAAGAACATTATACATTAAAGCAATTTAAGTAGTAGAGAAGCGTCTAAATACATACTGATCTTAAGGAGTTATTTCTGTCAAACAGCTGGACTATTGTTCATGTCTCCCCTCTTCTGACTTCTTAATTGCTAATGTACATGCTAGTACTAGTTGTACAGTACTAGTAACCTCTGAACAGTAATAAAGAGGTCAAAGCTGCTTTCAGACTTTAGGAGTTTTAGTTATTATGGTTGCAGCTTAATGAATCATCTACGAGCCACAGCACAGATTTATATCACACATCAGTCACAGCAAGTGGAGAAGCAATTTCTTTGTCCCAACATACCAAAAGGCACAACACCCAGCTCTGCAAGAGGAGAGGTTTATGCTTCTCTGAGCTCTGAATGAGGCTCTGGGCAGGCAGTGGAGGTGATGAGCATGCCACTTCAGCTGAAATTGGGGTTTTCAGGCCCTACATCTTGCTCCTTTGCTTCTCCTTGGTGGCAGAGAGGACTTCTGGGCATACATGTTTTCTGCTGCGTGCTACAGGGGCTGACTGGCCACCATTGTGCCATCTCACAACACAGAAAGAAAACGAGGGGTTTGGTTGGAAGGAATCATACTGGAAAGTATTGCTGAGATGGTACTTTGCTTTAAACATTTAACATTTGTAAATCCAGCATCTGAAGAAAAAGCAGTTGAAAATCCTCCCTGAGAAGACCAGGGAGTGAGTAGAGGCAGCAAGAGAAATAGATGCTAAAAGCAACATGTCTCTAAGGTTACTCCAGCACACAGGCACTTAACCAGAGATGCCCTTTGCAGTGAATTTTCCTACCTGAGCCACACTGTTTGCAGAGCTCTGCAGCTGCACAGTCCCCCCAGCACCAGGCTGCTGGCAGCATCACCCAGTGCAGGCACTGTTTGCACCATGCAGAGCAGCACTGCTAGGTTTAAAATGTGAGGTAACTTTCAGGGACACACACATTTGCAATTCATGACTTCTTTTCACAGGCCTGGCTGCTTTTCAAAGAGGTTTAAAAACCAGATGTGGAAAATAAGATTGCTAAAATCATTTGGCAACTTAATAAAGGGGTTCTGCATGTTCCCAGGGTAGATTTTCAACAACAGAGCACAACAAACACATAAGAAAATGCTTTCGGGGCAAGGGGGAAAGGCGTTGAAAATTCAGCACTGTAGAAGAATGAAATATAATGTTTTCTTCATATGATTTGGCTTTTGCATTAAGCATTTTGTCTATCTTCATGTAAACAATTTTGAGAGGTTAAAATTCTTATTTTCTGGAGGGAAAGGATCAATCTCAGTTGCATGTGATTTCAGTTCTGAGTGTTGGTTATGCTGTCTTGTGTCACTTCTAGAACATCAGGCAGCATAATGTACAGTTTCAACACCTCAACTAAGAACAACATAAACTCTGCAACTATTATCAATATGAAACTAATATATTAGTTATGTGTTTTTTATATATATATATATATATGCACNGAGACAGATATATATATATGTATATATGAAATTTGTGAACTGTGAGTAAAACAGGGACAACAATACAAAAATCAAGAACAGAAAACAAACTCAGACAGCACTTTCTCTCAACATAATCCTGCTTGGTCACACCACCAGGTCATAGTGGTTCAGATACCATGAAATCTATCCTTGATTTCACCAACTTCTTGTCTGGACAAGCCATAGTGATTCCATTTGCCATCTCAGATTTTGTCTTATTTTTCTTTGTCTAGATTTTTTTTTTCCCTGAAACATCAAGCTCAACATAGAAATGCTTTCTAAAATGCAAACCAAAGAATGGTGCCAGCTGAGCACCCTCTGCGGGCACAGATGTTCTCCAGTGCTATAAAACCAGAAATTATTACAGGTGACACTTGGGACAAAGAAGAACATCAGCTATAGAAAAAACAAAGACAATTCAACCAGAAAACCAAACCCAAACTGTTGCTCACAGCCAAGCTACAAAGGCCTCTCTGGGAGAGTGCAGTGGAGATCCTGTTCCTTGTGCATGACAGTGAAGTCACACCCGAAAATGCACTGTAAGAAATAACCAATCCTGCTTAGGAAAATAAAGTGGGGGCATTTACACCAGTTGGTATAATTTGGCAGAATGTCACTGCCCCACCTGCTCACACAGAAGTGAAAACAAAACCACAAAAGCAAGCGTAGACATACACAAAAACTCACAGGAAGAGACACAATGCATGTCCCATGGGTGCAGGGCTGGGGTGATCCCATCAAAGCTGGCTGCCCTTGAACTTCATGGGCATGGGATAAACAATTGGCATTTAGAGAACAGCCTGAAATGGTAATGCTCTCTAGAGGCATTTTGTGTGCCAAATAAATATTCTAAGTTTATATCAAGATTATTGTCACCTATTTAATGGCTCATTGATTTTAGAGGCCATACCAATTCTCTCTTTCCTTTCTGTTGAGGTAGTTACAGCAATAACTAACCATAAAAATTAGATAAGATGCTGAAGTGTGATTTTAAAACAGCTGTGCATTTGATATATCTACTTCTAAATGAGAGATGAGTTAATATCCGCCTGGCTTACCCACATTACCACCTTTGCCCTACATGAATCCAAAGACAGACAAGACAAATTGGATTACACTGAGCATGATTTTAAAAACAAAAATAAGTATAAAATTCTCAACACTGTACAATTTCTTCTGTGGTCCTTTGAGGCACACATGAATACACAATCAAAGAGCTGGTTCCCAAGGAAAGGCTCCAGCTTCAGATGCCTCAGAAACACACGTGCTCCGAACGATCCCTGTGCCCATCTCTACACCCTCCCCCAGAACAGGTCAAAAATAACTCCACTGTAGCATTTCCCATCAGATGAACAAATACACATCTGATTTTCACAGCATCAGATCCACTTTCACATTCTTATTTAGAAAAAATTGAAAATACCTGGAAAGTGCAAACAAAGCGCCACTTCTCCGCACTTATTGAGCAGCAGGTTTCAATTTTTCATTTCAAGCAGACATCATTCAATCCACTAAACTTCTAAATGAAATATTTTAAGAAGAATGAGAGCAATAAAGATCTAAAGAACACAGTGAGAGTTTACTCAAATATTCCAACAGAGAAAAACAAGAGAGACTTTATTTAGCAAAGAAAATTCTTAGTGGCTTTTAATCTTATGCAGGGTCCAAAAAATGTTAAAAACCTTAAAAACTGATTTACCTATAATAGAAAAAAAGTCTTTTCAAAACAGGCCAGCAAATTTCAACCCCTTGATTCACATTTTTCCTTTATCTTGCTCTTGAGTCTTCCCTAATGCCCTATTATAATCCTTTTTTTCCAAGTAGATTCAACAATAATTTGTGGGCCATGCAAAGGCATTCAGCCCCTGTTTCTTTACAGTATTATCAACTCTCTCCCTGGACCCAGGAGGATTGCAGAGGTTCATGTTTGCAGTGAATGCTCACTTCATGTTTTCAGCTAAAATTCAGGCCAGTGTAGAAGACCTCCCAAAATTGCATTGCAGCTGACCAGATGGGAGATGATGCAATTTCTGAGGCACTGAAACCAGAAGGCCACATTGTCCCTGTTAGAAGACTTTTTTTCTCCTGAAATATGGCATCATTTTCTCTCAGAACAAGCAAAGAGAGTGCTGTATGTGGCACCTCACCAAGCCAACAGATCCATTCCCCAGGGGATTCTGCAAACACAACACCAGTAACACACCAGTTCCTCACTGGTCACCTTCCTGCACACACTTATCTCCCACTACTGTTTTAGTCTGCAATAATCCCAACGTTTATGCTATAAAAACAAGGATATTTTTTTCCTTGGTTACTTTGCATATCCTTGTTCAAATACACTACCTGTTTTCCTTAGCCCCCAGTACATTTATTGCTAGGTAACATGGGTGACATTTGGGCATCTGTTCAAACATCTTTGAACACTTTCCCAGCTTCCACAGTGTCCTTTGTGGCACTCTCTCAGTTGTTTTCACAAATTCATCAGTCCCACAAAAATTTGTTTGCAAAATTCAATTTTAGCAGCAGTTAGCAGATCCAAATGGTTACTCAAAAATGCTAACTGGGTCTCCGCTTTGTTCTGCTGCATCTCCTCCCAGCACCCTAGGGATGCAAAGAACCTGAATACGACCCCTCTGACACAAGCTATGGGTACTTTTGCAGATCATCATTCAGAGCTCTGCCCATCTCATAAGCCAGCTCTGACTGTACCAGACGATGACAACACAAACCCCTGCCAACCTACACATGACCCATCACAGACTTGCACAAAATCCATTTGTAAATCAGCTACAGGCCAAAAACCGCTCATTTAAATAATTTGCCAAATGTTCTTGAATGAAACTTAGAACACCATGGCTTTGTGCTGTCAGACGTTTCACATGCCCCAACCGAAGTCATTGGATAACGACTAATTATCTTAAACTACATTAAAATTCAATCTTGATTGTGATTATACTTGAATAAGTGCTACTTAAATTCCCCACTTCAGTACAGTATCTGAGATTCAGAAGATGAGTGGAGTGCCCATTGCCCATGGCAGCATTAACACACCCTCCAGTCACAAACACAGGTTCTAACACGACATGCACAGGTTTCCGAACAACTAGGATTCATTACTTTCATAGAGTTCAGTAATATTCACAATTTCAAAATTAATTTTGACCCTTTCTTAGCCACTCTTGATCTCTGTCCCTTCTACAGCACTGAGCCAGTACCTTTAGGTACTTACACACAGTGGTAAGATCTCCTTAAGCCTCCTCTTGTCCAGGCTAAACTGTCTGAGCTCTCTCAGCTGCTCCTCACGGGAGATGCTCCAGCCCCTTCAACTGTGGCCCCTTGTTGGTCTCTTTCCAGTATGTCCATGTCTCTCTCACACTGGGGAGCCCAGAACTGGGCACAGCACTCCAGGAGCAGCCTGACAAGTGCTGAATAGAGGATAACTTCCCACAACCTGCTGGTAATGCTTCTAACACAGTTCCAGGAGAGCCCTGAACTTCTTTCTGGCAAGTGCAGGTTTACTGGCTCATGGTCGGCTTGGTGCCCACCAGGACCACCCAGTCCTTTTCTGCAAAGCTGCTCTCCAGCTGGGCAGTGTGAAGGGATGGAGGATTAAGACTGAGCTCAAGGCTCTCACACACGGAAGGCTATATTCTCCACACATTGCAAAGGAGTGTTCTGTTCAAAAACAAGCATTCCATGTTGCTCATAGCCCCTGACCCACATGGTCTGGGCAAGAACAGTCCCAGTTTACTGACTCACTCACAAACTTTGGTAAGGTTTCCAGTAAGCTTTTTATCAGCCACTGCTTGCCTGCCTTTAAAACTTACATGCAGCCAAAATGTTCATGTTGGTGAGTCAATTCAAGTATTTTATTTGTACTAGATATATTGAGTATTAGTCTTTCATTACCTGTTGTACATC
This sequence comes from Cyanoderma ruficeps, assembly GCA_008694505.1. Classification (NCBI taxonomy): domain Eukaryota; kingdom Metazoa; phylum Chordata; class Aves; order Passeriformes; family Timaliidae; genus Cyanoderma; species Cyanoderma ruficeps. Next base: position 267,576 of record VZDJ01000277.1, on the reverse strand, counting down.
ATGTAGATGAAATTACATCCTCTGTGAACAAACTCCTTTGCAAATATAAAATCAAAGCAAAGAACATTAAGTTGAAACACAGCTGATAGTGCAACATTAATTTCATTGCAAGGAAGAGGTTCAATTCTTGCTATTTTATTTTCTCTGAATAATAGTACCTATTTACTAGACCTAGGAGTAAATCATTTTCCCAATTCTCTACTGGTAAAACATGGTAGCACATGATAGCATGACTTTGCTGTATTATTAAAAAGAGGGTCAGTATTTCAGTAACACTCGTGCTATCAATAAAGTTACTCAGCAGAAGCTGAAAATCCTGTGACTCTGAAATGTAAAAACATATCATTCCAATCATTTTTCCACTCCTTGCTAAGTACCACTGCAACTTAGATTGCAATGTCAGCTGCCTAGATAAGGATTATGTAAGCCAAGGAAAAAAACAGTGTGAACATCTAACTGCAAGTCAGCATGAAAATAAATGACTCAAACATGGAATAATTCAGATTTTGAGACTGGCACTGCAAGTCACATCTGGGTCCATTTCGGTGCAACAAACCACAGGCTTATTACAAAACTAAAAAAACCCCACTGGCATTAGCTTCTGCAAAGAACAGATATATTTCATTGAAATATTCAGCTCCCAGATTGTGGTATCATACAAGATGGGAACAGTAGAAATATTACCCACAGAGAAGAGAGTTTTCATAGGACATAACGAAATTACAGCAGTTTAGAGTTTATAAAAAAAAATTAAAAATAAATTTTAAAAAAGCTGTGTAGATATGAAAGCAATCCAAGGACTGCTGACATAAGAAATAAGAATTGCAAATCCTGCACTAATTTTTTTTTAATAGACATCAATTTGTTTTGAGAAGAATTTGCTTCAAAATGGCACGACACACTCAAGCCACAATTTAGAAAAGACACCACATATGGTTGTTTCCTCTGTCATAAAATACTGGATGTTTTTTGAAATGCTTAAATAAAAAGTTTGAATGAAATAGGATGCTGCTTGAAAAGCCCCAAACCATTATAAGATCCTGGGCTCCACAGCAATTAAGTGTCATTGTCACGAGTGACTTCAACAGTGAGTCTTTGACCCACCAAAAAACAGCTGAATTTTGCCTCCTCATTAAATAGATCACTTTTGGAAGGGAAGGCAGAATTTCTTAATATCTTACCAGTGGTCCCATCTTGTTAGCACCTCAGCACTCAAGGCTTCCTTCTCATGGAAACTATGCCAATAAGCAACAAACTTGTCAAGGCACCACTGGTGTGGTGTGTTCAGAACTGAAGGTTCCCAAGAAAAACAGTACCTGTAAATACACTGTTCTGAGCCAGGCAGGAATCACTGCTGAACTTCCCAGCAGCAACTGCCCATTTCAAAGCAACAAACTGGCTGGCAATGGAAGGTTGAAAGAGGGCAAGGAAAGCATCTCAAAACCTTTCTACTAGAAGCAGACTAAAGAAAGCAAAATGGGACAAGGAAGACGAGCTCAAGGCACTGGAATTTAAACAGATGGACAGAGAGACTGAGAAGAGTCACCTTTGTGCAGCAATATTTGTTAAGGCAAACACAAAAAGGTGTTTACAGAAAGTCTAATGGCTGTACTTAGATTAACCTTGTCCCCTAGAACAGTTTGACAGTATCAGCAAACCAAATGAGTCCAACTAAGTAGCTACACGGGGCTGTTAGCCAGATGGGCAAGCAGGGCAGAAGAGCAAAGTGGAAAGTGGAGACTTAAGGTGGACCCCAAGGGACCGGACATGCAATAAATGGGTTTGAGCAAGGTATTCCAGTTATCAACTTCATAGCTGACATAGCTTCATAACGATGAGCTAATGAAAACCTAATGTTGAGTAGTTCACTTACAACAGTGTAAACCCTTCCAGGAATGAGGGAGAAACAGGGAGAAACAATAATTTGCTCTGAGTTGTAAATCAGTGGCAGTTTTCTTATTCATCTTGTGGTTTATCAGAAAACGTCCTGCTCTTCTGATCACTGCTGCTGGGGGATATTTCCCTCAGAGGGCACTGGAGACCTGGGGACTCCCCAGCTGAAGGGAGGATGGATTCAAGAGATGGACTGTGATACAAGACAGACAAAGGCATATTTAGGGAGCAACTTGAAAAGAATACCTGAGTAAAACCCAGGCTTAAATGACATGCAGTGCTAAATACATTAATTGCTTCTTGGAGAACTGATCTTATCAGAAGCTTCTCTGAAGGGCAAATAGGAGCACATGAGCTGGATGATCTTCAGGGATTACTTCAGTGGAGGACAGGACCGGTCCACCCCGAAGTGCAGAAGCCAGCATGGCTGAACAAAGAGCTCCAAACTGAACTGGAAAGCAAAAAACAGCAAGGGCAGGGCAGGGACTGACTGTCCAGAACGAGCACAGAGGCACTGCCCAGGCAGGGAAGGCAGGCAAGAGGTTAGGTAAGTCAAGTCACATTTCCCTTCCCAAGTTCTAGTGTTGCTTTCCACACGAATGTACTGAAAGTCTGAAAAAGTTCACAAAGATACTGGAAAAATTTGTGGATACCATAAGGATTATTAGGTACAAAGGCAACCCTTCTGATTTAGGAAGTCTCTAAGGAATTAGAGTTGCTTCTGTCTAGGAGACTGCTCTGGAAAAACTGCTGCAAATGTCAGCTGCCCTCTCACTCTTGTTAACATCCAGTCATTGCTGGCCACTATCATAGTGGGATACCAGGCAACTGTGACCTGTGATCTGGCATGGAACAGTCATCCTTACATCTCCTGGTCTGTGATCCACTGTGCTGTACCTGTGCATGCTGGATTTGTATTTATTCACAGTTGGAGGTCAGCCCCACTTTCCAGAATGAAAATTTTTTAAAAGCGAAAATGATAGGAATTAGCACAGAAGGGAAAACATCTCTATTCTCATGTTGAAAAAATATCAAGATTTCTAAGATAGAGTGGCCTGCCATCTGAAACAGTTTTTCCTCTGAAGCTGTTGACCTACTTTGTTAGCTATACAATTTCTTACAAATTTACTATATTATAACAGCTGTGTTCATGCTGTTCTACTGTCAGCACTTCTATTCTAAACCCCTATTTTTTACACACTTCCGTAATAACTCAATTATAAAACTTGGAAAAAACGTGGCTCTCCACAAGGATTTTTCTCTCCAAAGTACATTTAACCATCCACAAAAATGCACCATTGCAAAATACCAAATTGCCCACTTGGGTCTGATTTGTCCCCCAGAGTGTGGTGGGACTCTGACTGAGGGCAGCTGGGGAAGCTTTCTGAGCCCATCCGTGCTGTCTGGAAACAAAGACCTGCTCTTGACACTGCCAGGCTGATTGCACACACGTGGTGTCTGGCCCTCCATGGCTTTTCTGTGCTGCCTGGGTGGGTTTGCACAGATCCCCAGCACCCTACGGAGCTGAGGCACCCCAACTGGGATGGCAACTTCATGGGGCACAGTCTGGAAAGTGCACAGCACTAAATAAAGGGGAGGCTTGAGCTGGGGAGAAACCCGTGTAGGGAGGGAAAGAACAGAAGAAGAAAGGGCATATCCTATACATCCATATATATATCATATCCATATATATCCTATGATAGTGACACCTATGATATCCTGTGACACCAAGAGCAGTGTCCTTGCAGAGCAGCAGATAGGAGTAAGGGAGGGGAGCCCAACAGCTGTACAGACAAAATGGCAGGAAGAAATCTATCCACCCAGTTGGCTTTCCTAATTCTCTCCCTGCTTGCCTAGGACCTTTTGTCTTTGCACCTTTTTGATCCCTGCCTCAAACTTGCTTGTAGCCCTCCCTTAAGGTTTTCCTACTCTATCCTACTCTTTTTGCTAAAAAGGCACCAAAATCACATGAGATAGTCAAGATGCTGGAGCAACACAGCCACAGTGGCACAACAGTGTTTCTCCATTTTGTTTCCTATTTCTCTCTTATTTCTATTCTGTTTGCTTTTCTGTCTGCCCCTGAGTCTAGCACCCAGGCTGTCACAGAGCTGTCTGCTGTAGACCAGGTCTCACTCTTGTACAGTAACTCTTTGCTCAGACGCATCAGGCCAGGTAGCACACACTCCCTCATGCTACATCCACACATCCTCCATCCTGCTGTCCTTGGCTATGGCTGCACACACCCTGAGCAGGACACAATCACCAGGAAAAGACTTCAGACAGAAGACATCCTCTAGCAATGTCACCACCTGACAGCACAGAACCCCAAAGTTGCTAAGCTCCAAAACATCACCTAGGCTGAAATAAAATCAACCCTCTGTACATCCATGCCCATCCAGCTTCTTTCCCCACTTAAGTGTAATACACATGTTAGTCTCCACACTGGAGACTCTCTTCTAAATACAGGATTGCTGTCATTCTTACAGATTTGTTACTTTTCAGCCCATACTATATTTCTCTCTGTCTGGACTTGCTTCTGGAAGTCTCCAATCAGTCACTGGGTTCCAAAGGGCAGCAGCTTGTTTACAGTAAAATCATCAGAAAAATCTTAATTCAGGAAATGGGAAAATATTAAGCAATTACCATTTGTCATATAAAATACATCTTGAAAACTTTTTATATAAAATGACCAATCATTTTATGTGTAAATGATGTCCTACTGAAATAAATGAAATTCTGTGCCTACAAAATTAGGCATGACCATGTCCGGTCAATTGTGCATTACAGTGAGTCTCTTTGACTTCTTACAGCAAGAAATGTTGCTATATACTAATTTTGATAAGTTACAGAAATTAGATTAAATTCTACAGTTCATTTTAAAACATCACAGAAAACCTTTTATCTGCTCCTCCTTTCTTAGGACGCCATGACCAAGTGAAAGAATTCAGATACAGTCCATGAATGGGTCTTTCCAATTGCTACCTAAGCATCTATGTGACAGCTGTCAATTTGGAAATTGTTTATCACAACAGGGTAAGATGACAGGAAAACACTGTCAGGATACAGCAGCATTTGCAAAACCATGTTAAAACAGAAATCCTGTAGAAAATCCTCTTTGGGCTACAAGAGATGTCCAGTAGTTAGAGAAAACCATAAAAGCCTGAATTGAGGAAATTGGTTAAACTTTTCACAGCAAAGGGTAACAGATAAAAGTAAAAAAAGTCACCAACCTTCCAGGGAGTGCCATCCCTTGTACAGAGTGCAGATACCTATCAGCTGTGCAGCGAAGGCACTGGATCTCACAGGCATGCTGCTATACTGGATAATGACTTTATAATCATCATATCATTTCCATACACCACACAGACAATGCAGTCACGCAAGTGTCATGATTGCATAATTGCATGATTATTAGATTAAGCCACACAGGCAGCAATTACGCTCACACTACAGCTGCCACAGACCACCCTTGCTGCCAGCACGCTGGCTCTGGATCTGCCATGGAGCCTGGGAATCCGATGAGTGTGGGAAGCATGGGAATCCCGTCCCCTAATGCCTCTTCAGGACCTGCAGAGAAACTGCACTTCCAGGTGTTTTGGAGCACACCAATCAGTGGAGATGGCACGTGGCCCATTTGAAGATACAGACTTTCCTCTACATTTGGGGATTTTTTGCATCTCAAGAGAGACATTGGCAATATATACAAATACTATATTTGTGTACATATAAAATATCAGCGAAGATTGACTCTTGAACTGACCCCCTCAAAGTTCTTATCCTTCCAGACCAGTCCTTTCCCCAGAAGCATTCACCACGTCTGCTCTTTTGTATGACTAAAGCATGTTCCAGCACTTGGCAAAGACCATGAAGATTTCCTAGGAAAACTAGGACAACTTCCTTAAAACTAGGAGAAATTCAAGGTGTATGAGCATTGTAGCACATCTGGGCTGCATTCCAAATGACAAGGGCTAAGATAGGTGACTGGGGAATTTTATAAAGGTAAAACTTCACTAACCTTGCTTTTGGGACCCATTTAAATGTGAAACTCAGGGACCACAAGCCTGTGGGAACCAGGGAACAGATGCCTAATTCATTCCCACTTTTAAAGGCTTTTAGAAAAAAAACTCCCTTGGGAATGCACAGCAATACTTGTCTGAGTGAGAGCACCTCAAGAGCTGCACGTCTGAGCGCTGCTCAAGGCTGACAAGCACAGCTTGCCTTACTTGCACAGTCCAGGGGATGTGCTTGTTATAGTAAATGCTGTCAGACTGTGTATATTAAAATTCTCCTAACCTTAAGCAGAAAACAGAAGGTAAGTAGGAACAGTCCCCCCCACCCTGCCGTGTACAGCAGCCATGCAGTGGACATCCTGATGAAACTGAAAATCCTCTGAATTTGATTTGAGAAGTCCTTCTGACCACTGATAAAAAAATAAGGAAACTCTTCTGCCCCTGAAATACAATTCCTATTCCTTCTCCCAAAACACAACTTCTATTTTAAGACTGAACTGATCTTTAAAAAGCATAGAAGCTGTTTCTTCAGCCGCACCATACATTCCTGTGAAGTGTGCATCATGAGCAAGAGCAGCTGAATTAACTTCATAACAATGTGGTGGGATTTCAAGGGAAGGAAAAACAAACAAACAACACTGTTATGCGAAGAGACATACTTTTTCATAAGATCTCTGCCCACTGGGTGAGAATAACCATGCTTCCAGCACACTGTTCTCGCTCATTTAATAAAAGGATACAATTTTGGATTGTGTATACGTTGACAAAAAGCAGAAGTGACAGAAAGCTTGGAAAGCTTTGATTTTACTATATGCCTGTTGGAATGGAAACACTCGGAGAGAACCTCTAGGCTGATAAAATCTGTCACTTGAACATCAAATAAATATTAAAAGAAATCAGTTTTATCTGCCAATAGAAATATCCCATCTATTTCCATTGTGAATTGCAATAATATCTGGTTTAGACCTTTTCTGTTTCAGCCACTTCATAAGCTCCTTTCTGCTTTGGGGATGCAAATATTCTGCACCTGCCAAGAAATATAGCAGCAGTACCTCCAAGTTATGTCAAACCCCCTGCACAGCTGGAATTTGAAGTCCAGAACCTGAAAACAAGGCATGAAGAGGATTCAATGCTGAGGGGCATGAAAAACCCAGCTGAAGACTAATACACAAAGACAAAGACCATGGTGAATGTGGGCTCTCCTGACTATGGACAATATTCAGCAACCTAGAGACAGCTCTGCTGTTTCTTCAAAGTCAGCATCAATCCTTAAAGCTGAAGGAAGTTCCATCTGTCTGAAACAGGATGGATTGATAACCATAAAACCCAAATTCCCAATGCTTTGAAACATGCTCTGTTTTCTTTAAAATCCTCCAATCATAATAGCTAATTCTGACAAACACAGGCTATTTAAGTGCTCAACTTTGAACACCTTGACTTTCTAAACCTAATTCCATAAACACACAAATGCATATATACCTTCTAGACAGAGGCAGTAATTACAGCTGGCAGCTGTGAGGGCATTTTACATGTTTCAGTAATAAACCTATCTATCCCTATTAAATATTAATGTGCAGTCTCTCCCTATTACCTATTATGTCATCAGTCACATCACTTTTAGGAGGAAGGTCAGCAAAAACAACATAACAATATTTTTGTCCTTTTTTTAAATACAGCCTGAGCAGTTTATAGATGTTAATAAAATCCCTAACAAGAGAAGCACTATTTATTAACAAGACTGATATACAAGCAGGAAAAATAGAATGTTTTCCTGCCTCAAATTTGTTTATCTATTGTATAAATAACGGAGGGCAGGAAGGACAGGAAAAGGAAGGTGAAATGAAAGCAGACCCTGGTCGGTCTCCATGCTGTGACATCCCAGCCCCTCCACAGGGACTTGGAGAAGCCTCCACTGAAGTTGGTGCCACTCCACAAGGACACCTGGGAGCCAGGCAGAGCTGTTTGGGTGCCCAGATAAGGGTTCAGGTATACCCCACAATGCCCCACAACTCTCCCATCAGTGTTTCAGAAGATGCAGAGGTCATGTTCCAGATCTGTCATAAACCCAAGTACCTTCAGCTTTCATTTTTCTCTTTATCTCACCATTTATTTCCATGCCTTCCTAAACAAGAAGGATGGCTCTGGCAAGTGAAAGCACATATGATACCCACAGACATGCTGAATCATTTGCAATTATTATTTTCGTTTTCTGACTTATTAATACCGTCTGGCACACAGTTCATAAGCTGACTCACTTGACACTCAGACTTCTCTACTTAAAAAAAAAAAAAAAAGCCAATTTGATATAAATTGAGATGTTTCACATAACTGTATTTTCCACAAGCTACTTCCAGCTAAATTGAAATATATCTTTTTATGTTTGAAGTTTTTGGACTAAGTCTACAAACTTCAAGAAAACTCATACTATTAAGGACACTTTGGTTTCTTTTTCACCAGTTGTTTTTACCCAAATAACGTCCATATCATTCTTCTGAAATTGCTATTTTTTCCCCTCCTCTGATAACTTCTGCAAAACACACACAAAAAAAATTCCTTTAAATCATAAAACACAGGAGAAAATTCCTGTTTTGGAAAGGCAACTATATTTGAATACAAACACACACGTGCCCATATATATATGTGTGTGTGTGTATATATATATATATATATATATATATTCTACACCACTTTCTTCTCTTTTTTTTCCTAAGTAATTCAAAACTGGTTTTGACAACAAATTTTGAGTCAGCTTCAGTGCTTATTACTGGCTTCAATTTTCTTTTACTAGGGGATATTGCTCCATTAAATCAGTGTCTGCAAGACTGGAGTCCAGGAGAATTCTATCCTATTTCATGCTTCATTATGAAAGATTCATACAGCCTTACTCATCATGTTCCTACAGTCATCTACATCAACTGTGGCGTACTAAAATGCTGCACGGTACCAAGTGACATGTTGGAATGATCAATCAAGTTCAGCAGCTTAAAGGCTCTGACAGTGATAAGCAATCTTACTTTGGTTAGGGATGAAAGACACGTCCAGATCAGCATACAGGGCCATCTTCATTGTGGTAATTAGCATTCGCCAAATTGCAATGCTAAGTACAAAACGTTGAAAAGTGCCCTGGAGGTAGAAGTACAGGAGAGAGGTTACCCACAGGCCACAGGCACTGGAAGATGGCTTTGTGTTGGAAGAAGTCCTGCAGTGATGAGAGCACCACATGCCTGAGCCTGTTTTCTGTGGGAAAGGGTGGTAATGGGATTAGTTTCCACATGACATGTTATTAAACTGCCTCTCACATACACACCTTCCTCAGTAAAAACCCAAACAAACAAACAAACAAACAAACACGAGTCCTTCCTGTGCAAGACAGACTGAACTGCTTAAGCTGGTATATTATTTCACCTTGTTTTCTCACTGCATGTAAGATACCTTCTAAGAAACATAAAACTGGGCTGGAACTAGAAGACAACCCAGGTACTGGCCTGTCTGTCAAACCAGGACGGGAACACTGAATTTTTGATTTTCATTTAACATTGTACACCTCAAAAATCCATCTGTAGGTGTGCGTACATGCACAGGAAAGGTTTAGATTGGATATTAGTAGAAATTTCCTCGCTGAAAATATTGTCAAACACTGGAACAGGCTGCCCAGGGGAGGGATTAAGTCACCATCCCTGGAGATGTTTAAAGACCTGTTGATGTGGCACCTGGGGACATGGTTTAGTGGTGGCCTTGGCAGTGCTGGGTTAATGGTTGGAATTGATCATCTTCAGGGTCTTTTCCAACCTAAATGCAATGTAATACCTGACAGTAGGTACCTAAATATTCAAGAATTTGAGGGACAGTTCCATACCAGTTGATTTTGCTGGAGAATATTGTTTCCCTACCACAACTACTATTTTTATCACTCATACTATTTCCTGTTTCTGGTCTTGCTACCTTCCGACTATTTATATTTCAATTTATACATTTGTGTCATTATTTTACTAAGAGAAAAACTTCAAGAGACTTTACCAGGGGCTACATTTGCATTTGATGATTGCATTTAATAGCCCCATGGGCTAAAAACCAACCGATAAAATTTTTTAATTCATGATGGCAGGGGAGGATGTTAACACCATTAGCATCAAAAAGAAATGACCAAATGTCAAGACAGTTTTCACAGTTCCATTCCTGTCCTTCCACACCAGTCAGATCTCCCAGAATTAGGTTAGTCAGTGGTGCACACTAGTTCTTCAGTTAATGTGTCCAGTGTTGGACACATGCATCAGTCATGCTCCTGGATCCAGTTACTGGAAATTCAGAACAAGCAAACCAAAGGATGCACAGTGATTTCTTTACACTTGAAAGCTCTTTGTGGGGAAAAAAAAAATAAAAATCTCTTTTTTCCATTTAAAAACAAGTTCACATGGTTAAAATGGATGAGATGGGAAGGATAGGTATTTTCTGCACTGTATCATTTGTTCTTCTCACTATCGTGACACAGGAAAATTAAAGCATCTTTGTAGCGTTCTCAAACTTGACTAGATAAATCACAGGGTAAGCACAGGCTTTTATGATACTCCTCAGAGATCAGCCCCATAAGTGTGGCTGAATCCTCATCTCCTCCTTGGTCTCATTTCAACAAAGCCTCCCTGCTGAACAAGGAGTCATTCCAGGCTGGCAAAATCAGTGTTGATGGTGTTAGGAAAGGTTCACTTCAACCTTTTTAGTTTTAAGCATGTACTTTCCTTCACTTTTCTCTTTTAACTTCAATATTTAGATAAATCTCCACAAAAAGCCATCCAGCATCCAAAAAAAGGTAAACTGAGGCCCTCCACACAACAAGCTTCAACATGAACCGCAAGCAACTTGAAACACACCAGAATTGGGCACGTTTTGCAAGACTGATCTTGCAAGGCATTGACTCTCTGGTTCTACAAGGTTTTGCATTCGGCAGGAGACTCAGTCTTTTAACACAAGTGGGGGAGGTTCTTGCTTTGGAAAAAGTAAAAGCCATGTCAGTGGCCAACCACAGCCAGTTCCAACCACAAAACACAAAGAAATAAGAGAATTTTTTACCCTGATTAGTTCTTTCATTCATTAAGAAGCTATGAAAGTATTTTTACCAGTCGTCTTGTGTGCACTTGCTGTGGCTAGTAAGGAACTTTAGGCTCTGAAGATAAATATAGAAATTATGAACAATCCCTCTTCATTCCCCAAATAAACTGAAATCACTTCCCAAAACAACAACAGAATCCTCAAAAATGTGGGTCAAAGAAAATGCATTGAAAAGTTTCACTTAACAACAGCATTTCTCCTTTCAACCAAATTCCCAGTTTTCATCTTAGGCCATCTTAAGACTCCTCACTCTATTAATAGTTTAATGCATGATAAATAATACATTATTCAAAAGGAACTTGTACTTTCACATTGGGTACAAGCTACTGGCACTGTCTTCCACTTGATTTCAAGTGACATGCCCAAAGTCTTTGCAAGGAAAAATAAATCTCCTATTCAAAAGAGATACTGTCTCTGCCCTGCTGAATGCATCTTTTTCTTGCAACCAAAGGAAGAAGAAAGAAGAAAAAGAAATACTCGTGTTCAAAACGTACTTCAAAGGGGAGGAGAGCACATAAAAAAGAATGAGGTGTTCTATTTAATTCAGGCCACACCACTTCCAAAAGGACGTAGCAGGATTATAAAAGTTCCAAAGATAGGCAACAAAATTGATTAAAGTCATGCTGAATCTTCTGTATCAGGAGAGACTGAAGATGTTGGAAATTTTAGATCAGAGAAGCAAAAGCAAAGGTAGAGATGACATGAAAATAAAGAAGACAATATGATGAAAGGTACAGTAAAGATAAATCAAGGTCTACCATTCAGTCTCTTTCATAAAGTAAGATCAAGGGTACATTCAAGACTATCAGAAGACTGCAAAATGGACAGAATGCATTATCCACCTGTGAGACTTGAAAGTGCGTGATATTATCAATGTCAAGGGTTCAGGTCGAGTACGAGTCCCAGGCACATTATGCAAGCACAGGTTCCAACAGCATTTTAAAATTTTATTAATTAGTGTTCTGATCTGGCCAAACAAAGTACTTTTCTTAGCTTTTTAGAGAAGAAATTCCCTGGTTTCTAATTGTGACAGTGTCAAGAATACTTAATTTTCAGTTTATCAGGTGGCCAAAACACTTCACTATTCCCACAGTCATAAATTACAATACTACAGAAAATGCAATTAACATTCTGATTTGACTAGTGTCCATAATTTCATGACAAAATATCTGTATCATATATTTAACTTCTAAAGGTCTTGGTGGTCTACAGTGGAGGAAAATAAATCCATAAATACTGGAATTTCAGAAAAGAAGCTTCCCATTTCAGCTAGCAGCTTTCCATAAACATGGTAAATATCAGTATTTTCAATGTGTTTTAGTGGGGAAAAAAAGCCCACATTGCAAAGAACATAGATTTAAATAGTATCAAACATGAATTAACTGCAAACACAAACAAGAAAACAAAGAGGTGCATACAAGCAGCAACTGTTTGGCAACACATCCCTATTACAAAGCTAACAAAGTTTTCCATGAGATCATCAGATATCTCACACTGGAAGATATCCATAGGGAACAGGATACTGCACATTCGTTCATTCATTTATCGAGTACAATACACCTCAGGGAGGAAGCCAGTTTTAAACAATGTACGGGAGTAAACTTGCCCTGTTGTCTGAAGATTTTATATTGTTTTCTTTGTGTTAGAGCTGGGATTAATACACAGGAGTCACAGTTTTGTGTTTGGACTCGGTTTTTATTAATTCTTGTCTATATTACAGCCTCACGAGTCGTGAGCTCTAACTAGCAAGTTAGAAAATGGTGGCAAAATGGAGCACCTCTAACTCTTTCTAGGATTATTCAAGATCACTCAATAACAAGATGATACCTATATTATTTATACTTTTGACCCCATAATTGACCACACAAAGCCCGCAATGCGGATGTTTTCCACCCAATTAGAAAAAACTACATGAAACTAAGAAGAAGAAAGTAAAGAAGTAGTATTTAAACAATGCCCTAAGTCTTTTATCTTGTCTTATATGTATTACTATTTATTAAAATCTTAAATCTACGTTTTTCACCTTGTGAGAACACATAATGCTATTGAAACTACACACCTATAACCTTAGTGCTATCACTTAATTTCAGAAACTTCTTCTATAGCTTCAAGTCAAATGCAGTGTCTGCTTGAGGGTCAGTGCCCCTCAGCACAGAAAGCCTGAAATTTTCAGCTTCCAGGGTTCTATTCTCCGTTTACTGAGGGGTTCAGCCGAGTTGCCAGCAGGAAAGGAAGGCTCCTCATGCCCACGGTAACAGGGGAAGACTCAGCCTGAGGCTACTCACGTGCTGCACTGACTGAGCTCCTCTCCTGCCTGGACAAAAGGACGTGCCCAGCCAGGGAGGATTTGGACACCTCAGAAAGCAGCAGCACACAGAGACACCTGAGTACCCTGCAGCAGCTCTGAGCTGGAGAGCCTCTGCACAGGAGAGAAGATACTCAACTGCAGCAGAGAGGAAGGGAAAGTCTACCCACAGGACAAGATAAGAGGAATGTCACCAATATATCACTTTACATCTGTGTTACTATTTTCCTGTTGCTATGGGAATACTAGAGAAAGTGGTTATCATTGTGTATTCAAAGACCCATGTAAAGTCTAGGTGTGAACAGTATCATTTGTTTGCAGCCTATAATTTTCTCTTCCAAGCAGTGTTAAATAGTTTTGTCTGGGGGGAGGGTATGAATAATACTCCCTTCTCTATTCACATGTTAAAATTAGCTAACCTTCTACCTGCTCTGGAGAACATCCAAAAAAATCTATAGCAATGACAAGCACTAACTTATCAGGGTAAAACAGATCTTTTTTCCATATAATTAAAATTAACATACTAACCAGAATACTCTTCATAGAGCTGATGCTATCATGCATTCTACTATGAGGCCATCTACAAAATTAATTCCATCATATTTAACTTGAGTGTTGAGAACCAGGCTTCAAAGCACTTTAGAGGAAACGGCTTTGAAAATTTTAGTAATGATTACAGGGGCAGTCTAGAAGTCCTTCCTTATCCTAATTAAACAACACTGCCTGCATTCTCTGAGACAGAATCAGTGATAGAAGTCAACAGTATGTACTGAATGTTTTATTTCAGTTGTATCAATACAGAAGAGGGGAACAAAACACACAGGTCACACTGAGCTGTGCTTGTGTACTCATGTGACAACTCCTCAATTCAACCTGAAAGAAGACTCCTCATGTTTACTCAGTTGTTGGCAGGAATAAGCAGGTCTTGAAGAACAAGCTGAGCACCATGAAAATGCTACCAACGCTTTGTGTATTTCAATTAAGTGCTTAATATTCTGACTGAAGACTTCAATCGTGCAGGAGTAAGTGTGCATACCTAGTGAGTGATTGCATTGCTGCTCACTCATCTTCAAAAATTAAGCTCCTTCGGTATTCTCAGAGCTAAACCCTGTGAGGTTCAAGAGTGCAGTCCGTCCCTGTTCTGAGAGTGTTTTCCACACAGTTTATGTACTACAACAACAACAAAACAGATAAACTAACACACAAAATGAAGAAAATGCCAATATTTAGTCTCTAGGCTGTTTTCACTGAGCAATGAATAAGAGTTTGCAATCTAAGCCAAGTATCAACTGGAGACAGTTTCATGACATCAGGGAAGGGCTGCACGGAAAGGTTCAAAGCAGCAGGTTTCCCAAAGTAATGACTTAGTTACAAATTCTGAATTATTTCTCCCAAGCTACAAGGGCCATTACAATAATTTCTCCTAGAAAACTTGACAGGATTCAACCATAATCAAAGAGATTCAGCATTCAGAGTGATAGCAGTGTGGACAGGGAGTTACTTAGTGTGCTTCCACTTCTATCAATCTTACACTGGGCTCACAAAGATCAACTAAAAGAGTCCACCTGACCTCAAAAATTTCTGAATCAGCCCCCTTAGTGCCTGTTAACAATACTCCAATGATACAGCTCATGTTGTTGATTACTCAAAAGTAAACAGATGAAGCTGTAAGCAGGCATATAAAGATACTGAAGTGATAGTAATGAGAAAGGCTGTTTCCCCAGGAAGCCAGAGAAAGAACTCTTAACAAAATGTCACTTCCAAATCAAAAATACTTTATCTCAGCATGATATTCTCTTAGCAGAGGTCATCAAGTATAGTGATGAGTGAAACAAAGACAGTAAAATGTGTCCCAGATTTACATGAAGACTTGATCCTACTTGTACAAGGAGCTAGAGGTATTTGCTGCAACAACAAAACCTGTAGCAGCAGTTAGAAAAGGCTGACTAAAGCTCACACACTAAAACCAGAGTGTGTGAAATGTAGAGCTACATAATTCATAAACACATTGCCACATTAAATAGCATTGAAGATTTTGTTTATGCAAAAGCAAAGACACACAGAATGGGTGCTCTCCTGCGCAGGGTATGTACCCGGCCCTGCTTCCCCTGGCAGGCACAGAGAGGCATTTCAATATGGCAAAGAGAGGCATTTCAAAATGGCAAATGTTACTCAACTGCCCCAGCACGGGGAGACAAGGAGCTCCATCAAAGCCTGGAGGACAAGGAATCATCAGCTGAGGGATATGAGTAACAATTAAACATTGTGGGCTCCTGAATTGCTACAGGTGGGGAGGGATTAATTCTTGAGGTTTCCCAGCAGACTCCTCTGCAGAGATGGCACCACTGCTGACGGCTGCCTGCTCTGAGAGCACCAGGGTCAGCTCGGCACCACGACAGCTGGCGGTGCACACGCTCTCAAACTTGGCAAGTCATCCACTGCCATATGATGGCTATTGCCAGGCATTTAATTTGGGATTAACGGGATAAAAAAAATAGATGGTAATTTAGAGCAAATAATGTATTATAAAGAAATTGCAGGCCAAATTCTCAATTGCAGTGACTCACCTTCTCTGAGGTCAAACTACATCAGCAGGAATTCTGTCCCATTACAAGGATTTAAGCAAATAATTCATACTGAAACATTTATGTAATTAATCTCAAATTTTCAGCATGAATGCTAACAGGCTCCCTCTTATTTTTATTTCCAGTTATTCACTGAATAATCCCTACCCATTACACTACTGCAAGGCATCCACAGAAGGATGGGGGAACTTCTGAGTTGTCCTCAAGATTACAAAGCATGTGTCTGTCCATCAGGAATACATGATTTGAAAAGCAGAATTGTTTCCCACCATTATTCTGTGCCATGTGCTGAAAGGTCAATGCTATTGTTTAAAAAATTTTGCCAGTGAACTGACTCAGTAAAGCACTCCAAAAAAATGAACACTACGAATGCTGTGAAAGAACAAAGATCACTTACCGCTGTTTCTCTACTGCTTATAATAAAAAACAACTAAGAGAAATAATCCTTTTTGGTTTTTTTCTTAGAATAAATGCAGGGGGTTTGTTTGGATATGAATAATTGAATAACCTTGTGATTTATAGCCATTATATATTTATATGTTCTCCCTCATTGTTTTTCTTTGGCTTTTTTTTTAATCAAGAGTCTGCAGAGTTGAACTATTCAATGGATCTCACTGACATACTCCAAGGCTCATTTTTTGCCAAACACTTCATGTATGAGCAGTTTATTTGTTGCAGTCATTGTTTTAAGGATGCTCTTTCCACACTCCCTTTGTTTCCTCGGGGTCCCTTGTTAAAACCTTTGAGAACAGGTTCTCTTTGTTTCTCCACACATCTGTTTATGTTCAATCCCTTATGCTGCTACACATTAGTACTTAAAATTGGTATGGACTTAATGCTTAGAGGCCAAGCTATGGCTGACACCATTCTGCCAGACACTAGACCATAGTGCTCAGAGAGAAATCCCTTGTCCCGACCCTGGTCACCACAAGGAAAAGACACAGCAAACAACACACAACACAGTCAAGAATGGTGCAAGCCCAAACTGAACCAGGATGGGAATGAGCCTTAGCCTTGCAGGAGCCTTTTGTCACACTGGACATTTATCAAAGGTAATGCTTAAAAGGCTTTTTCTGGAGTAACCAGAGTGACTGCATCTTCCTCGCGCATAGCCATTAACTTGGAAAGGTGCTTTCATCCTTCCATAACAAAATCCAATGTCATCAAGTGAGGGCTGAATCAAGAGATGAAAAACATCTCACCACTTTCTCTGACTGCCAGTTGTCCAAAACAGCAATTCAGAAGATGTTGTTAAATGCTTCTCAAAACATTAATGTCACTACCAAAACTTGCTAGGAGTCACACACACAGCCACAATTGTGCATTATCTGTCATTTCCTCATTTTCAAACCTTCATATTTACACTCTGCAATACCTGAAGCACTTCTGGTGTGTCATAACTGTCCCCTCTCAGTGAATTATTCTGCATTCATGAGGAGCAAGGAAGGAGGGCCTGAAGGATTTCTTCACAAACATTTTATATTCTGAAAAAGCACAGCCTTTCTCCCTCTTTCATTTTAACAGCACTTTTTTGACTGGAAAAAAACAAAAGAATTAACATCTCTCATGCTTCCAATTAAATGCTTTGGCCTTCTCTACCTTGCTTTTTAATCAGTGGCTCAGGGGCCCATTCCTTTTATACACTAGCGAATTTAATATTAGCTCTTAATGAGCCATTTGCTGACAGCCAAGAATGAAAGCTGCAGAGAACAGAGGAAATTACTATAGAAAAATAATTTGCCTTTCAAATTATATGTAAAAATTATGACAATGGCATGTCAATTTTTTAAATTTATGTATGTTTTACCTATTTTCACTGATTATTACATAAGCCACTGCAATGTGTTAGAAGGCCTGCTGTTTCTAAAGTAGAAAGATCACTCTGCTAGCATCACAAGCATCTTATTTTAACTTGTTGAAGTTACTGTAGCTCCAGAAGCCCTGCTTTCCACCTCCTGTTTACTGACCCAAGAGGTCATCAACCATAAACACCACATCCAGTGCTGAAAAATGTCTCACCAGATGTGTCAAGTACACCCAGAGACAACATGTGAATTTTTCTTTCAGCATTAAGAAGCCAATCCCTGTGAGGATTTATCCCTTCATCACTTTCTGGGACTTTGAAGGCTGTCATCAGGACTGACATAGAAACTCCAGTGTTCCACTCGCCTACAACTTTGCTTAACACAGCAGGCAGACTCATAAACCCCACACTCTTTTGTAGAGGAAGAATTATTGAGGGCTAGGGAACAGAGCTATCCCAAAGTAACCTTCAACAGCAGCTATGGCATTTGAATCCCTTTGTACACTTATTTAATAAAGAAGGGTGTAAGGAAGTCAAAAGCATCAAGAAAAAACTTGCTAACTTACTCTTTTTTCCCCCTCCCTTTATTTAGACAGTGAGAAATTGCACCAGAACTACATCCTATCACACAACAGTTTCTTAATTGGCATTAACCAGTATTTCAGAAGGTAACGATTCACTAATTAAAAGAAAATCAGATGCAACTTATTATAGTCAGCTTACAGTAATAGTACCCTTCAGATTTTGGCAGTAATGAAGATAAAGCAATAATGCTCTCAAATAATTGTTCCCCCAGATTTTTAATCCCTTGGATAGCTATTATCTTAAAGCACAATCATGGTTCATTAGGACTCTCTAAATAATAACCTGGAACAAAAGAGAGAAAGGCTACACAAATCCACAGAGTTTGTCCATATGACTGAAGTAACTGCATGAGATTAGAGGTGTGGCAAACTTCACAGATTTAAATGAGTTAAGCAGAAAAAACAGCTTTGGGAATCTGTTTGTGCTGCGTTCTGCTACATCTCCCCTCTCTCACCTACAACCTTTCCTTTACCCCCAATCTCTGTTCCCAGATTGTTTTTACTTCTCCAGCACTCCCATTATTCTTTCAGTGCACTCTCAGAGGGAAAGCAACAGAGGAAGAAAGACATGAAACAAATCCTAAGCAGCTCCAAAGGATGAAGGAAGCAGGTGAAGGAAGCATGAACAAGGAGCACAGTAGGGCTGTACAGGATAAGAATGCTTCACATTGTTACTCCCCTTCCAAGAGCAACACAACTAAGGAAGCAGACAAGTGCCTTCTTGAAGGCAAAGCAGCAATGTTGGTGTTGCTGGTGGGACAAAACCTTCCAACATGCTGGAGAAGCCCAAAGGCAAGCGCAGAATCATTAACCTGATTATTCCCAGTGCCAAAGATTGAGTACTGTAGGACGCAACAAATGCTGGAAGCAAATTACAAGGGTAAAGTCAATGTCCAACTTCCCAGAACCCCAATCATTAATGCCCAGGACCTAACAGAAATCATACCAGTGGTATCTTTATAAACCTGCAAGAAACAGAGAATACGTTTTCCAGTAGGTCAGCAGTAAATCCAGCAGACAGAGCCTCAGACTGCTCAATTACTTCCACTGAGGATGTGAAAAATTAGAGATATTGGTGTTCTCAGAAAAACAGAATATAAAAGAAACTCTGAATGCAGTAAAGAGAGTAAGTCATGAAAGGTACCCTTAAAACTAAATCTGGCTGGGCTGAGCCAACTCCTCATCCAGGTATATTTTTCAGTCAGCTTTAACAGAAACAAAGACAGGAAAGTTCGGGCTTACTGAGGCAGAAAAGCTTATAGTGGAAAACACCAGAACAGTTTAAAAAATTTAACAGACCCTTTCATAACCAAAATCAAAATGATGTCCTGTGGGAGTGTAGGTTGGTCTCTGAGATCAGGAGGGTTGAGCAATGAACAAAAGCAATACTTTGAGCTTAAAGTCAGTAACCTCCATGTCACTTCCAGCTCAGAAACTCCTCCTGTGTCATCATGTGCAAAACAGCTGCACCACTCTGGACCTCTGGGTTTTGGTTGCTCTTTTTCTACTTGCCCTGCAGACAGCAGCAGAGGTTCTCTCAGTTTGCCCAGCACTTGGCCACGCTTATATCAGTCAGGATATTTGCACTGGAATGTGATAAAAACAATTAACAACTGACAGACTACTGCCAGCCTTTTAATAAATTGCTCCATCAGTATATAAATAAATGAAATCTTCCTTTTAGGAAAACACAGGGCTGCTCAGCCACCAAGAAAGAGAATTCATGTCACATAGACAGTTCCAGAACAAATACTGTGATAAGGATTTTACCAGTCTGGTCTTGGCAAAAATTGATAAAAATTTCAGATACACATGTCAAAATAGATAAAGAACTGCTGCACAAAAATTCACACCAGTTAATATGCCAGAGCAAACAAAACTACCCAGAGTCATATCAGATGAAGACATAGATAAAACACTGTCAACAATAAAAACAGTAATACAAAATGTTTGGCTGGTGAATAGAAACATACTTGGATTGAGAAACCATCAGCAGTCACAACTGACTGATACAGACTTGGGCCACACTGGCTCTTCTTAGGACACCAACTTGTCCCCTGTCACCTCTCAAGGAAGGGCTGCAGAGAACTATTATCAGTGACTCTGCACTGATGCTTTGGCCATCACATTAGACTACTGGAAAGGGATGATAAAAGGGAATTAACCTGAATGATGTGCCTGAAGCTCTCCCTCAGACACCTTTTCTCCTGGTGAAGCTGGTAATGAAAAGGCGGACTGGCTGATGAAGCTTTGGGGAACCTCCTTCCACTGTGCTGGCACTGACTGCTCTCAACTGCATCCTGCAACACGGACAGATGCACAAGAGTGCTGCTACCCTGCCCACCTCATTGTCTTCTATTAACAGAACATGAAGGCACTAACACCAATTTTAAGGACGCTGTTTCATTCTTCTGTATTTCAGACTAATGGAATTAAGTAATTTTTATTTCTTGTTCGCAGCGTGAGACCCAGATGGCCCCTCATGTCTGCTATTGCAGTAAGACAAAGAATGACACACGGGTGTAAATAACAGCAAAACTGACACTCTGCATGGCCAAAATTCAGGGGAGATTCCAAAGGGATATGGAGCAGTATAAGAAAGCACTGCTGAGCAACAGGCATAAGTATGGATGGAGAACTGCCAATTACCATGATACATTGAGAATCTGTATACAAGCTGCATTCCTGAAAAACACACACAGGAATATTTTAAAACAACCACCATTTCTAGCATGATTTTAAATTCCCATTTTCCCCATCTATCAGAGACAAGAAACTCCCATTTGTTGTTATTCAAACAAAAACCAAACGCAGATGGTGACAAGTTTCTCCTTCTGGTGAGCAGGTGAAACCTTACTGACTGCTTTGAAAGCTGTGATGATCAACCCGAACATTTTACTCATTTTAAGAAATTAAATGTAGGGTTTTTTCCAGGTACAACTTCTGCAAAACAGCCTCTCTTTGCAAGGAGCAATGTAATAGAAAGGTAAACTAAAAAGGTCACATAGGCAAAATAAACAGGTGTCCCTATGGAGGGAGGAGCACAGAAGAGATTGGTACTGGTTGCTGAGAGCAATAGGACTGCAGAAAATTAAGAGCTGAGTTTTGCTGTATTCTTCCTTACTAAAGGCCGTGTTGTGTGCTTATCTTAGATTATCTCCTCCACATGACCTTACAGGGCAGAAAAACAAAGGCCAACTACTACATGTGCCTCACTTACTTTAAATCTATTTACACACAGGACTTGTGTTTTAATGAATCCGTTTTGACATTCTGGTCATCAGAGATAGCACTTGTGGCAAGAAAACAGGTACAAAAGTATTACAGACTGTTAAAGGAGTTCATATTTGGGTCCATGAGAAGACATTTGACGCATATCAAGAAGCAGCTCACTCCCACAATGTCCCAACACGTAACATACTTTTTCTTTACTTAGTTGCAATAGTAATTGAGTTGGTTTCCCTACTACTAATAAGAAGGAAACAGTAAAGATCAAAATTCATACAGATTATTTTGTGCCTGTTACCCTTGACTTCTGGTGTAAGCATTTGATATACTAAAAATCAATGAGGTACTGAGTGCTGAAGCCCAGGCTTGAGATGATTCATTTTCATCCTCACACTGTCATTAGCTTGATGCAGTCAGTTCCTAACAACAGAACTCTGTTCAATCAGGAAATAACAAATTCCTTACAGCACTTTGGACTTTAACTAAAACCAGCTACCATGATGTGTCTTAATTTGGGTCCTGTTCTCATGAAAAGCACAAAACAGACTGGAAAGCCTCACCCATATGGAAGGCCAAGCACAGGGACCCATCCAGCATATCTTACTGCATGGTTTTACTCCCCTCTTCGAAAAGGGGGCTTATTTGAAAAACACAAAAGCAGCATTTAAAACAAAACCCAAACAAACCTATTTCAAACACATACAGACACTGAACTCCAAAGGCAGCTGCAGGGTTCATCCCCACACTCTAATATGAACCTGCTAGCAACAATATTGAAAGGCAGTGACCCAACCCACAGCACCAAGTCCTCATTCCCCTGCTCAAAGAGTAAATTAAAAGCCAAATTTCTGAAGTTCGTCAGGTGCCTAATTCCCATTGAACTGAAAATTCAGTGGGAGTTAAGACACCCAAATAGCTCTCAGAACAGATGTGAGAAATTTCTCCACATATGCCGCTCTCAGAAATCAAGTAATTCATTTGATTTTGTTAACCTGACACAGGCAGTATCTTTAAGGAAAAGATTCTATTTGGAGAAATTTCTATAGGCTGGTTCTTGGTCCCAAGCAAATGGCTTAAGCTTGATCTAGACAAGGAGCTGCTGCAGCCTGTACTTTTCTCTTTGGTATCACTTCCCAATGCCCTGAAAAAAATTACAATCAAACAAAGTTTGTTTCTTTGCAAGAATTAATAACCTCTCAGGATTATATTTTTGACATTGCTTTCCCTTACCCTATATCTTAATTTATGAACTATTTCAAAACAGAAACTCCAGAATTTTAGCTAAATTTTAAAATAATAAGCAAGTGCAGTTCTGTGCACGACAACAAAAGCTTTACAGACTTTTTAAATGGCTATTTTAGGAAAAAGTCTCTCCATCAAGTCACACAGTGAAGCAGCTGTGTACATACAAGGAAAACAAACTTTAAAGAAATTCACAAGAAAAAAGGCAGGGTGGGAGAGAAAAGAACTGTTTTACAGCTACTTCTATCACTAAGAAGAAAGTTGATTATCACTCTTTGATAAAGAAGAAGAAAGCTGTCTAATGCTTCTAAAGCTGAGCTGGTACACAACTTCCCTTTAAGTTCTTTGACTTTCTCCTGTGAGCCTTTCTTGTGCAAGGTTACCTGCATAAGCAGCAAGCAGCTGGGTTTGTGGCTGTTTTCAAAGCAGATATTGGGATGTCTGAACTCCTGCGAGTGTCCTGAAGCAGACACTCTCTCAGAACATGGGCAGCACACAGTCCTAACAGAGGGGAATCACCTCCTAGAGATCTTCAAGTCCCCCACATATAAACTAATATGACCTCTCTCAATTTCAGAAGGACATTTACATCATTCCAAGGGAGACATTCTCACAAGAATGGGGATTCACATATGCCAAGCCTGAAAATGCTGCACTATGGCAGGATCTGATCTTTGAAACTCAACTCTACGTAGTCCAAATGGTTTCATGAGTCATCTTTCCCATAACACACCAAAGCATCAACAGGTTTTTTCCAACAGACCACATTTTCTGTTTTTTCCAGGAACTTCATGCCAGGTTCAGTACTGCAGCACAATCACTAATCACCAGTGACCCTCCGCCCCCCAAGCCCTCTACTTCTGTGATTAAAATTGATTAAAATTCCTCTCAGCATAAAAAAATCTCATGTGCTGTCCTTGCTTTGCTGCTGGACAACAGAAAGCTGCACCCAGAGCAAAACATGTGAAACCAGGGTTTTTTACAGCCCTGAAAGCAATGAGTCTCAGCAGGCAGCAAGGAAGCAATACAAAGACAGCATGTGCCTATCCCCCTCTGTCCAAAATTTCCCCAAACAGGCTGCTTTCTGCTTGCAGCAGGGTATGAGTGGGAGGACCTGCACAGTGGCTGGGTGAAACACAAAGGCAATACCTTACATCAGCCAGAGTCAGGAGCATAAAGAGAGTTTTAATCATTAATCCTATAAAAAGCAAAGATTAAAGGATTATTAAGAACACAACAAGCTATTAGTAGAGTACTGGAGGTACATTTTTCACACTCAAACAGCCCGATTACAAGAAGGCACAGGACCTTTCACCTTAAATGGTAAAGAAAGCACAAGCAAGTACTTTCCAAGATCTACACAACTTCCTATGACCTGTTTTACAAGCAGCTACATCAAGAATAACAACAGTAAATACAACCACCCATTTTAGTGTTCGAGCAGACTTTGCTGCACACAGACAGAAGACATTGCCATCCTCAGAATCCAGTCGGCCAACAGCAAGTTTCTTCAGTCACCTCCACAGAAGGCCCAGAATACTGGCACAAAGAACTATTCCAGCTCTCACATCTGACCCCTTCAGACTCCTGCAACTGGATTTTGAGTTTTTCCCATTTCTCAGGTGTTTCACTAACTCTCTGAGGCTCTTAAGATGATCTGCAAAGCTGGAATTGCAGTCTCCTACTTCTGAATAGAGACGAAGTATTGCTGTCTTCTCTGCAATATTTTTATATTCCTGTTAAAATAATATTCTTTTGCTTCTTTTTAAGATAACTAGATGTAAAAATCAATAGTCCTTTCCAAACATCAATTGCAATTAAAGAAAAATGGCTATGGATACCATGGAAGGCCATTCAAGTAGAGGGTGCTGCTTTGAAGCCAGCTTGTCACATTCTCAAGCACACATATTAAATAACGCTGGGTTTGTTCATCTTGCTACAAGGTGCAATTTCCACACAGAGAAAATGCAAACCAATGCACTGCTACACAAAGAGGTAACAGGCAAAGTCCTGAAAGCAAGTAGTGCTTGTGAGGGAAATGTGGCATAGGGAACCACAGAACAGAGTTTAAGCTGAATTAAGAGGACTGGTCAAGCTATCAAAGTCATTCTGCTTCCTCCTGAAGATCAGTCAGAGTATCAATAGATGGTACATTGATCTGCATTAGGGAGATGAGTTAAATCTTTCATCATAATCCAAGTTTCTCACATCTCCTATGGCCCTCTATGGAGAAGTTGTATTAAAGAATTGAAATACCAACAACAATTTAGAAATTTTTAAAAGCTTGAAAAAAGAGCCACCTGTGTGGGACACTAAGTCATGACTGGAAAGCTTATGTTTCAGCTGGAAGCAAAAATTAAATTCAGTAAGGGTTAAGAAATTTTTCATTCCTCTTAACAGAAAAGAATTGCAAGTAAGACACCTTAAATAAATTTTACTACAGTAAAGCCGGCAGGATTAAGGGAGATTCTACCTGTGCCCAAGTAATCAAGATGTTTCAAGCAGACACAATGTGTTTTCACCATGAGATTATACCCTTCTGTGTGCTGTTTGCATTTTAAGAGCATTTAACATGAGCAGTACTCTACTGGTCCTATATCCAAGGTATAAACCTGAAACATCTCTAAAAGAAGACATCTCAGTCTGGTGATTCTGGCCAGCAGAGCATTACTGCTCTTGTCTCACAGTTTTAACTGTGAACTGCCCCACTGCCCTTCTCCAGAAAAATTTCAGCACACTTGAAGCAGCCAACATCAGACAAGATTGAAGGATGTGAAGTACCTGGAGTTAGAGCTTAATTTAATGATGGTCACCTAACAGGAACCAATTCTGGAAAAAATGTAAGTCAACTGCAAAACTGCTTTTTATGATGAAAAAGAAAAAAAAAGGGGGGGAAAAAGAAAAAAAAGGGGAAAAAAAAAAGAAAGCATTGAAGCATTCACATCATTCACACTTCCTTCTTCTCTTCTTTTGTCCTTGATTTAATATAAACCCCTTCCTTGGATATGGGAACTCACTTCCATTGTGTCTTGTTCAACTTTTATGACTCCATTAAGGTCACAACTCTCCCTGCTTCATTCACAGAGTGATCTCTCCTGCCCTTGGCTAAAATGTCACTCCACTGAGGCTGACCTTCAAAGCTTTCAGCTTTAAAATAAACTTGCTTAAAGTGGCAGCTTCATTTCCCATTGACTGAGTAAAAGAAGTATCTGGGTTCTTGTCTTGGTGATGGTTTCACAGTTTATAGTTGATTTTGTGCCAGTTTTCTTTTGCTGTTCAAGGGTGTGAAAACGCGCAGCAAAGACATGACGGAGCTTGTGTATAACTCTGGCAGGTTGGAGTACAGAGGTTTCTCCTACCAACACTGGTCAGGCCATGACTCAACTGAAAAATATCAGGCAGGGTACGCAGTCTCAGTATATTCTGCCTCATCAAGCACTTTGATTTGAAGAAAAAACAACTATACGTGATGTAAGGAAAAAAAACACATGGGAAGAGATTACAGCACTGATGAGATCGTAATTCTTTGAGTGAGTATTACAAGCTACACTCTCTCTAATAAACTGAGCCAACCAAGCTACTTGAATTCCTGTTTATTTTCTTTCTTGGGTTCTAGGCCACAAACGCTGTATGTGTGCAAGTAGTGGGATTATGTCACCTTTGTTTTCCTGGAAAAATGGAAAACAGAACTCCTTCTAGTAAATCTATGTATAGGGAACACTCACTAACCACTACTTTTATATCCAGGTTCCTTCAGGGAAAACAGAATGGAGTAAGATACGTGAAGAACACAGATTTTCAGTGTTACTTCATATAAATGTTTATGTTTGCTGTCAACATATGAACATGTGCAAAACTTGTAGTCTGCTAAATTTCCAATATTAAACCCATGAAAATGATAAAAAGCTAAACTTTCAGGCCACAACTATAAAAAGTAACTTGACTCATTTAAGAGCAGATTGAGTTTCAGATCCTGGTTGGTTCACTGACACTGTGAACTTTTTCTTTTAAGTAAGTCTATGCGTAGCGTTTACAAAATGAAGCATCTCCTCCTGAAATCAATAGCACATTGCTCCAAAATATATAGTTCCCAGGAGTCTAAAGTGGCCTGAGAGAAAACTTTCGTTTGTCACTAATATCCTCTTTATTTTACATTGTCTTAAGACCTGTGAAAAACTGCTCAAAATATTCCCTGGTCTCAAGTGTGGCAGATTACAACACACCCACTAATAATCAAGGCAGAGTTGATGAGGTTTTCCAAGTTTCACAACACTGATAACCTCTTCTCATAATGAAGACTTCACATTGTAATATCACAGAAAAACTCCCTAGCCAAGAGCTGCTCAAAATTTTAGAGAGTGTTTAATGCCCCAACTCCTTCCCTGGACAGCTCTGCATTCTCACAGTGTCACTAAGCTGGTCATTAGTGCC
Source organism: Cyanoderma ruficeps (assembly GCA_008694505.1). Lineage (NCBI taxonomy): Eukaryota > Metazoa > Chordata > Aves > Passeriformes > Timaliidae > Cyanoderma > Cyanoderma ruficeps. The sequence continues at coordinate 240,391 of VZDJ01000277.1, read as the reverse complement.
ACTGTGGATGCTTGCAGAGATGCTTGATTTGGTTTTGGCAGCAGCTTAAGCAAACAAAGCACAAAGCACAGTACGGAGTGCTTTAGCAGACTGGCCCCAGATTGTAGAATTCCAGTTTGACATCACTTCGTTTTTGGAAGTGCTGTGCACACATTCAACCCAAAAAAGTCAGAAGCAGCTCCCAAAGTCAGAACTAGAGCATTTCTCCAAGCTTCCCTTGGCCCTTCCTCTCTCACTACACTTCGTAACAGGACTGCTTTTCTTTGAGGGCACACAGAACTCTTTGCAAAGTCTCCAGTAAAATCACCTTTATCCATACAATGCCTATTTTGGGCAACTCGTGCTGTGTTCATCTTTCTTCCCCTCTTTCTCTCACTGCTTTTCTTGATAAAGAGTCAAATTAAAGTTCACTCAAGCAGAGATGCAGCAGAGACGGCTGCTAGCCCGAGGCCAGTTTCCACTCCTGAGATTTACAAGGCAGCCACTTGGAGCTGATTATACACTTTCAACCACACATTTCTGACTTGACATTGGGTCACATACGACTTCTAAATTTAAATCCCACTCCATTAAAGCACAAGAAACATCTTGCAGGGACCCACTGCCCCTTTCTTGCCTACAGCCACTGCTGGCTTTCCCACACCATCCTAAGCATCCTCCCAGCCATGGCACTCTGTCCCTCATCGTCAGAGCCATGCAGGTGCCTCCAAAATCTGTTCCATGTGTGTAATGTAGTATAATTAAAACTCAACCCCCAGAAGAAATGCATGCTGTGGGTATAAATACAATATATTAATATATACTCTTACCTTTTTCTCCCAGCATGCCATACTATTTTTAAACTCTCCATAGCTCTGATTATAGCTCAGCTAACAATAAATATTCCATGCTCAGCAGTTCCATAGCAGACACATATAGGTCCCACTTACTAATGCCCAAGTCCATTTGAAAGTCAACCTCTGTTAGGATGTCCAACAGCTACCAAGCTATAACCACTCTAGTCTTTCCATAAGGTACTTCTTTCTATTTATACAGACAGCTCAAACATTAATCCCCCCACTTTTAACACTCAGAGCAAACCCCAGCCTGTAACACTGACTGCCCTCCTCAGAGATGGCCCCATTGTGCCCATTTCCCAGCCCAAATCCAGGGAGCCCCAGCACAGAAAGCCCCAGATTCACACCAAGCCCAGCTTGCCTGGTTTGATCCCTGGGGCAGAGCAGCATCATAAGGCCAATACAGCAGGAAGGCAGGACCACCTGCTACATACCCTATTGCACCTCTGCCTCCTCTGGCTACTGCTGCAGGGTGCAGTGACACCTGCCACAGACTTAACCAATATTCATTATTGCCTATTAAAATGGAGTGTAATTGTCTGGCCAAGTTCATTCCTGTTACAGTCGCAGCTTCAGTGAATTCAATTCCAGTTACATTTGTCAACTGAACTTTGCTTAGCATGTCTGATCCTTCTTTGCCTCACATCAGACTTCTCTGAATTTTAAAAAGATCTGCCAAAAATAATGCTGCATATTTACTTTCTTTTCTGTGTTTTTCAGTACTTTAGGTGCTGGGATTTTTTTAAACCATGCATATAGAGGAGAAAAGTCTGGGGAAATTGTGGTCTCTTAACTCAAACTAGTTACAAAAAACTATTCTTTATTTTGTTTCCAACATGGCAGCTGACCGGTCATTTGGTAATATTGCTCCTTTGTACAAATAAGCTGGTTCTCGACTGAAGTTAAGGATCAAATTCATCACATCTTTAGAAAGATGTGTGTCTTCCTAATATTAACAGTCTGAAACTCAGTAGAAAAGTAAGGGCTTTATTATTGTGTCCATTAAATTGTCTTAAACCTGAAAATAAACAGTTCCCCGCTGTACTTATGTACCTATGGAGTCAAACTGTGAATGTACTCAGGCCACACAAGATATGAAAAACTGCATAAACACTTATGCCCAGTCACCTAACAGCTAAGTGCTTTTTGGAACTGAGGTCTCAATGTCAAGTCTGAGTTAAACTGACCCCAAACAGCAGCATGGTCATAAGCACTCTAAGGATTTGGGGTTGTTTATAATCAAGTTAAATTGCTGTCTGTTTATCCTGCAAATATTAACTGTATATAATCTCCAATTCATTTGCATATTGAGCTCTAAGAAATATAACTCATTTTAAATAACCTAGGTTACCCGAGCCAATTAAGAGTTACCATGTTCTTTACTTAATAGAATATGTGTTGCATCAGAAATAATTACATTTATATCATTACTTTTGGAAGCTCCATTAAACATGGTGGCATTTTAATTTTTAAGTCTGCAGTACTGCAGGCTGCCAGCCTGTTGTTTTCATGTTAAATTTTTAAACATCCTGGTACACAGCTTTACTGCAGTCAAAGATCTTTGCAGATTTAAGACCACTTCTACCTTCCCCCCACCACCACTACAAATCTGCTACCTTGAAATCTCTATTTAGCAGTGTTTGTGTTGAACCTATGAAGCTTCCAGCTGAAACACAGGGAGGCTGCCCAGGAGCACAGAGGTGCTTCAGCAGCCACAGACTGCATTCTGTGCTTGACCCCTCTGTAGTTGGAGCTGACCAGGGCAGATTAAAATCCAAACAGATTTTGCTTTATGACACACCAAGGTTACTTATGGCAACACATAAGGTACAGAAAATAAATCCTGCATCAACCTCCTCAGGATTTTGGTTCTTGCCCCCACAGTCTGCTGAGCCAGAGAGTTCATTCCCATCAGAAAAAACCTCCCTTTTCCAAGCCCTCATGCCTAAACCCAGGACTGCACAGAAAGCCAGAGTTCAGGTCCAGCTTGCTGCTGCTGCTGTGGGTTCACCCACTGGGCCAGAGCTGCAGATCATGGTGGAAGGGGTGAAGTGGGTGAAGAACGAGCAGCACAGATGATGGAACAAGGCACTGGGTAACTACCTGGGCACACCCTAAGACTGAACAGCTGTAATAATGAATCAGAATTTAGTAAGCAACTTCTTTCCAGCCAAAAAGCCAGTAGAAGGATCAGAAGAAATGAAAGCAGTTCAGTCAAAGAAAAAGATCAAAGAATTAAAGAGTTTAGGATGGAAAAGCAGCACAAAATTTACTTCAGTGGTGTGAAATGAATTAGTACCCACCCCAATGGACAAACTCATGCAGCCACCCACCCAATCACTTCCAGAGGGAGTGGAATATTATTTAGACATCTCTTTTTGATACACTGCTAAGCCAGTGGTGCAGGAACCTTCATTTCTTACCACAAGTTGGACTATACATATCCAGTGCTAAGGCTCACTGGATAAGCCCCAAACTACAGCAGGCAAAAACAGGCACCTCAAGATTCCTGCAAGTCATGCCCTGCATAACCTAGGCCAGCACATACTTGATAATCTAATGATCACCAAGCCAGGCTAGGTTTAAACAACCTTAAAGCCAGCATTTTAGCTTTGCAGTGTAGGATAGAATGTTCTGCAAAGTGAACTATCAGGGGTTAATTCCACCAAAATCCTGACACAGATGACACCTGTGTCACACAGGTCAGTGAACATTTTTTTGGCATGATCACTGCTCCCCAGAGCAATGGAAATTTCACTGTAAAATCCACTCATCTTTTTTATCAGGCATGAGAAGACAGTTCTTCACTCCAATACGTTGAGCTCTGTACTTAAAAGGAGAAGTGGATGATTAATGCCTGTGTGAGAAATACCAAGGTGAAAAACTGAAGGACATTTTGGAAACGTGTGTTTGTTTTTAAGTTGTGATTACAGGAAATACATTAAAAATGAGTTTTTTGAAGGGATTGCAGCCCACTCCCAAACTAGGCTATTTTCATTTTGGTAAACAGACAGAAATCTCCTCCGGAGTTAATGCCCGAGAGCCTGACTCTGCAAACACTAAAACAAACAGAGAGCACGGCTGAGTGGGCTGAATTGAGACTCACTGTGGTGAACAAAACCCAACCAAACCAGAGCTAAGAACTTTACACAGCTCTCAGTTGGGCTCTCCAACCTCTGAGTCCTTGTGCATAAACTGAGGCACAAGCTGTGTCCTGCTGCCCCCATGTCCCCCACAACACCCCCTTGGCAGAGGCAGTTCTCCCATCCCATCTGGCAATCTCCAGCTGCATAAAACCTCTACTAAAACACTGAGGGGAGGGACAGGAGCAGCAGTGCTCTCCTGTGCTAATGAACGTGAGAGTCTACCCTAAAGCCATAGCAAAATTAACTCTTGGGAATTTAGACAAACAAAAACAGCCAAGCATAAAGCAACCCTGGTCACAGGTGCCAGCAAATAAAAATTAGTTGCAACTTTCCACTTATTGCCATAAATCTAGGCAGAAAGATGTTTATTTCTTGTCTGGCATTCCAGCCTGTATCTCACCTACTCAGGGACAAACTGAACCGCGCGTAGCAAAATCATAAAAATTGTAGTTTACTGCATAGTGCTTCACTTGCTTTATTTAAATAGAGAATTGAATATTTAACTTTTTCTTCTGAAACTGAATTCAACCTGACTCTCAACCAGGTAATCAGCATGGTTTTACTTTTATTTGCAATCATTCCAACGAAGAGCTGAAGAGGAAGACAAGAAATGGGCTGTAAAAATCCAGCAGAATCTCTGGTCAAGTCCAGTTTCTGCAGATGATGAGGTTGGAGCCAGGTGCTCCTGAGGAGCTGGGTCTCCAAACAGCCACCTGACTGTGCCAGGTGCTTACATGAGCCCCCATCCCTGGCAGAGCTCAGTCTCCCGGCGCTAGAACAAGCTGTGGGCTCAGTCAGTTTCCAAACTGAAGGACCTCTCAGTCAAATATAATGTCTCTTTTGGCCTTCGTCTGCACAGTCCCAGCACATGAAATTCCCTCATCCTATTAAAAAGCATTCAACTGACAGAAGTGCTGGTCTTCTACTACCAGGGAGCACCTTGGGGTTGTCCCACACAGCTTTAGAGGGGGAGCATCTGTCAGGTACTGACACCCCCAAGGCAAGAACAGGTCACTCCAACACACCCATGCTGCTGATACAGGTGACATGACACCCCAGACCTGTGGAAGTGACTCAAGCCTGAGCTCCCTACCTCAAATCTCCAGTGCCAAGGACCTGCTTCTGCAATCTGCTGCGTTTGGCATTTGAGTCTGGGGTGGCCCCAAGGGGCTCACAACAAAGGGCTGGAGAAACCTAAGCCAGTTTGCATTTTAGGCCCAAGGCTGGCTGATTACCCTCGATATCAGGTGGGGAGCTGAAGGGGCCCACTCAGGCAATAACAATTTACATTTTCCTCACATAAGTGCACTGCTGCCTTGCCCATGAGTCAGGCTCGTGGAGGATGCTTCAGATTGGTCTAAAAAAGCCACTGTGCAGAGGCTATCAAAACTGGGAGCAACCTTCTGAGTGTTTTGACACTTTTGACAGCAGGCCCTAAGAAAAGTGTTCAGTAGCAATAAACTGCATGTTAAATAAATACCAGTAAAGCTTGTAACAGAATTACAGACAAGCAATTCAGCGTCTCTCAAGAGTCTTGCATACTCCAAGGAAAATCTCTCTCAATTATCACAAAAAGTTATCTCAGATTTTCATAGTTTATCTATAATATGCTATTGAGAATGTAAAACATATAGCTCAGGTATTTTGTATAATCAGCTGTAACCTTATCCTCAAGTGTAATGACAAGCAACTGGAACAGCAAGACTAATACTTTGGCTATTTAAATTCAGATTGCCTGGTGTTTATACTAGTATTCCCAGCAGAGAAAGAAAACAAAATATTTGAAACAAACAAAAGTATCTTCTCTGTAATATTAATCTTCTCTCACAACAGTCTTAGTGGAGAAGCAGATTAATCAACAACAGAACAGAAAGAGACAGTGAAGCAATTCAGCTACATCGTACCTTCAAGAATAAGCAAAAGCCCAACATGTGTGGGGAACAAGTATCTCATATCTCTGGGAAAAATAGTCCTAACTTCATTAAAGGGTCACTACAGACCCAAGGAAATAAGGATTTAGTCAATAGGCAAATGCAATGGTTCAGGATGAAGCTGTGGGCGAAAGAGAATCGCCCACTGAAAGGGGCCAAAGCAGAGCCCTCTTGGGCAGCCATGGAAACGGAACCAGCTGAGCTCCCAGGGAACCAGCTCTGCTCTGGGGAAACAGCTGTGCTCCCAGGGGACCAAGTCCTTGCCTGCACAAATTCGACAGGTCCAGAGAAGGCCATGGGATGCACAGAATCATAGAATGGTTGGGGTTACTGTGCCTTTTTAACAACTTTGCACAGGGAGGCAAAGAAGGTACCAGACATGGTACTTGCAGATCTGCACCAAATAGCATCTGGGGATAGCCAGAGAACTGGCACCTGCAGAATCAGCTGCTTTTCAGCACTGATTGTAAACACCCAAATGGCCTCAAGACACCAAAGCCAAAGCTTGTAAAAGTAGGCACTTTTATTCACAGAGATGATGTGGCTGCTTAATAGAGTAGAAAATCTGTCAGAAGATTGCTGCATTCCCTAATAACCATGTCTGTGAAAATATCTGGTTGAAATCAGCCTCTTAGCAAGCCATCAACCACTCTCTTGACAAGGAGCTTGTACATGTGCAAATGACCATTATGAAACAGTTCACACTTAAAAAGAGAGTATCAGCAAACAAGAAGTGACTGTTTAAACACAAACAGTCCTCAGCAGCCACAGGAACAAATTTGGGAGCAACTCCTTATTCACAAACCACAGCTTTGCAGAAAACCAAGGCTGTTCCTGTTTCAGCTCCCTGCTACCTGACATCTGTAAAACAGCACAGAGCCAAAAGACATGCAAGGCTGCAAGCAGGTATAAAGTGAAAGTGAAAATATGTCAATGCAAATTAAACATTGATGTCAGGAGGTTTTACAGTTCAGCAGGCCCCCAGATGTTCTGTGTGCACACAGCTGTCTTCACTACTGTTAAAAAGCAAATAATGTTGAAAAGCACACAAACAAAAATGTTAAGGAGGTCCATTCTCAATCCCAGTGACACTCCGTGGTAGAATCAATGAAATAACAGCAGTATAAAGCAATAACAAGAAATGGTAAAGAAAAGAGAAACAAAAAAATTGACGAGGAGACATGGAGTATATTTTTGTAACCGGGGGCAGATGCAGTGATCTAGGATGTGGATCTGGCTCCTCAGTTTCAATGGATCAGAAGGGCTGATCTGCTCAAGAGCAGAGCTGGGAGCAAGGCAATTTACAGGGTCAGGACTCATGTTCTCCAAAAATTCAAGTGATTTAGGATAAGAAAAACCTGGTTTAAAGAAAGAGGATATCATATGTCTCTTTGATTATTCATTTCATTGCTTGCATGCTTTAATTTCTTGCTAGGAAGTCATTTCTTGTTTGATTTTCTGCATGATTCCAGGTGCTTGTGCACTGGGTAAAATATCTTTCTCATTTTCCACCCATCATTTCTGTCCCTTTGAGTTGTACAACTTCTGCCACGCACACACAGTACCAGCCTGTATTCTGAATTTTGGAAAAGGCAACCATTTTGCTTCTGGAATAATCATAAGCATTTTTCCAAAGAAGTAACCGTATTTCATCCTGTTCAAAAGTGCAATGTCTCAGCAGCATAGTACTTTTAAATGACCAAAAAAAGCAGCATTCAAACAGTGCCAAAAAATAATATTTTGTGCCAACATATTCAGAAAGAAACTTACTGCTTTTCAAAGAGAAATTTTAGTGAGGGGAAAAAAAAGTTGGACATTATTTGCACTCGTGCAATACTTTGTTCCATCCTGTGCTTCTCTAAATATGCAAGTCAAGGAAAAGGAAAGAAAAACTGCATCATTTTTTCATGAAGAGAAGAGTTTTCCCCTCGAGCTGAAGCTTCTTCCTACTTCTTTGTGTTTTGTCAGCTGGCGTGGGAGGCATATTATCCAGGAGTTAGGCACACATTTCCAAAAGGGAGAGAAAACAGACAGGGTAGACAGTCCATCAAGAAAGGCAATATTGAAAGTTTCCAGTGTATGAAACATACCAGATAGAAAAATCACTTTTCTTTAGTCCTACTGTGCTTTTCTTTCCCTGTCCCCCATTTCCTGTTTATTTCTTTTTGCAAGAACAATTGCCTCAGAAATCTGTGGGAGTAATTCCAATCCTAAAGTTAAACCTCTGCTTAAGCTAATTCCCTGCTCCCAACCCTTTGCTGGTGAGGGGGTGAGAGAGCCCTTTATGCTCAGCACAGAATTGTTGGGCCATAAGGAAAAAGAAAGGAAAACCCAACATACTTTGTCACTCAGATTTTTGATAGTGTTTATTTGTCCTTCACATTCCCACTGACCTCAAAGCCATCATCCCCATCTGTGCCCTGCACAGATACTCCCATCAGAGACTTGCAGAATCTGGGGATGTACACAAGGCAAAAACGCCCAGGCATTGACACTCATCACATTGAAACCACCTCTGCATGCACACCTTCTGTGCAACCTGGGGTCTAACAACATTAAATACCTGTAGTAAATTGTCAGCCTGATTCTTACACACCACTGTATTAATAAACCAAACATACAGCACTGTACCAAAGTGCAGAAAGGCAAAGTAAGAACTATGGAAAATATTTCTTTGTTCCCTATGCAAGAGCATTAACTTGATAATTCTTTAGAAATGGAACATAGCTGGATAATCAAATAAATTATTAGAAGGCATATAAATCACTACCACCTAATATGACTGTAACAAGATTCAATGCAATTTACAGATAAGTATGAGGAATGACTATTGCGTTTTACAGAATTAAAACTGGCAAAAGTTCTAAGAAGACGAATGATATAAGATGACCATACATTCATTTGCAAACTAAAAAGGCAGAGGGAAGGCAGAAGACAGATAAGTCTTACTTTTTCAACTATTTTACAACTTGCCCTGAAAAGAAGGATTAATCATAAAGCGGAAATTCCTACATTTAATTAGAGATTGAGTGGGTAGGAATCTGGAGACAGTCTAAAGCTGTATGGAAATTCTTATTGCTTTTGGAAATGAGGTGTCCTGAAATGAGACAGGGATGCAGACTTTCAGAAAGTCAAAGTCCAGGCTGCTTTCTGGATTGCTTCTGCTGGCCCTCATCATGTACTATTTACACCCAAAAGGACATTTCCTTACAGAACATACCTCTGCTCCCATAGTAGGTCTACCAAAGAGTTGTCTGCATGAGCCTCACTTCACTTCCTTCAGGGGATGGAAGAAAATGTAAACAAAACCTGGTGTCGAAGCAGGGAATGGGACCGGAAAATAAGGAGTTCATCCCTTTGCACCAGCTGAGCATGGCCTGGGAGAACTGCCTTCTACCCTTCTCTTTGCCCCTGGGGTTTCTTATGACACTATGTAAGATCCTTAAACCATGAATTTCACAGACTTCCACTCACCTCCTGGGTGTCCCTAATGCATAAGATCCATTTACAGCCACAGGGTCCTGTCTTCCATCTCCGATGATCCCATCAGCACCGACTGCAGGAATGTAACAACCACCTTGGAGCTCAACTTCCCCAGCCTCTGCTTTCCCCATCAGGATGGGAAGGGGGGGAATTGCATTAGAGCTTCCCCAGGCTGCCAAAGAGTTACCAGAAGTTAATTGGCACTTACACAAATTTACCCAGTTACTGGGATAAACACCTTGGAAAATCTTTGAGAAAATTGTTCTTTCTGCCTAAGAGCACACACCCAACAGCTTGCACAGTCCCACACCAAGCAATAAGAATCCGTAACACCCATAACCTGCTTGCTACATCCAGATTAGTGCACTCTGCACCTATGAGATCTCTGGTTTTCTGTCTCTGAAATGCCCTTTGTTGTAGTTGAGATCTTGGATGACCTGCAGTACTGAGCAGGGATTCAAAAATCGATGCAAGTCTCAATGCTCTTCTGCAAGTCTCTGGCCATTATTTACTGCTCATCTCACCAAAACATTAGTCTTTTGCACTGAAAATCTGAAAAGCCTTCAGCACTTTTCACTTTTTGTGCCATAGTCAAAAAGAGTAGGACAAGAGCAGAGGATGAGCGAGGTAAGAGTCCTCAGTTTTTAAAATCCTGATCTCTTCTTTGGGGTTTATTATTGTTCCCTAACTCATTTGGACACTCAAAAAGCAATCTCAATTTCTAATCCAAGTTCAACATGCACTATTCACATGCTTACCTGCTAGTGCAGAGGACAGCACTTCTCATCAGCTGATCTGAGGGATCAATTCCCCCAGCAACTGTGGCCTCACCATAAACCCTAAACCCTTCCACTTCAAAAGTTCCCTTGGATCCAGGGTCCCCCAGTAACAGATACACCTGCTGCCACACCACAAGAGAGCAGCAAAACTGACCAAAGCACACTACTCCAATCCTCCTCCAGAAGGAAGGAATTGAGAGAAAACTGACTTAATATTAAACAAGTGGTGGCCACGGTGCTTGCTACAGAAATAAAAGGGACTCCTACATCATGGCAATGTGCCATCTGTAAAAACTGGCCAGAATGAGCAGGCCAACCCTTGTCTTAGAAGCAATGAAGGGCATGCACCCCACCTACGTATGGGAGTGACATGCATACACACACACATAAACAAATGGAACATTTTGTTCAAAAAGGAAGAGGACATGTACCTTCCTCTTGAATGTGAAAAAGATGCATTAATCCATCAGTATGCCTTGCTGCCTACACAGTGTGGACTAAACTGTCATGATACACGTCTCTCTTACTGGAGCCCTGCCATTCTCTTCGCAGAGTCCTCCAGCACTGTTTATATTCAAAGGTCAAAAGTTTTATGTAATTTTGCTTGATCTAATCACGAGTTTGCAAACATTCCCAAAAATCTGGCAGTTACTATGACCAGTTTTAACTGAAGGGCCATTTTTCTGGCTCCGTTGTCTCAGTTTTACAAGGTCATTTCCAGTTCTTTGACCTTACGCCTTACCTGCCATCCGCAATTAAAATATGGGGGAAGATTACCAAGAGACAAGTGCATAATTTCAGAGAAAATTCAAAGCCAGAAGCTGACAGAGGCTGAAAGAAGCAAAGAGAGGAGATAGCTGTTTCTTTTCTCCAGGGTTGCAACCCCAGTTTCAAAAGCCCCACAGTTTCAAAAGCCCCTCAGTTTCAAAGCAGAATCTTTCAACTGCCTGTGCTACTGCACTGCCTGTCCCTGTTTGTGACATGTGCAGTCACAGTATTTTAATGGAGCCCACTTTTTAATGCAGACACTTGTGCTGGGGTCTGGATTTCTGCAGCTGACATGACTCTAGGGAACAGCTTTCATTGCAAATAAAAGCCAGAAAAATGTTTCTTCCCTGACAAGGGTTTTAAGCAAGTAGAATCCACTGTAGCACAGCACGTGCAAATAACTAAGACACAGCTACGAACGAGAAATCATTCCAGGTTGATTACAAATTAAAGCGATGTGCAGATACATGCTGTAGGCTCACTCGCCTGCTATTGCTTCACACATTGCAACAAACATTTATTGGTAGTGGAATTAACTTCACCTTGGCAGCTGTTTGAGGAGAAGGGGGTTTATATACACCACAGAATCACAGATCACAAAATCACTAGGTTGGAAGAGACCTCCAAGATCATCGAATCCAACCCCTGCCCTAACACCTCAACTAAACCATGGCACTGAGTGCCACATCCAGTGGTTTTTGAAACACATCCAGGGATGGTGACTGCACCACCTCCCTGGGCAGACAATTCCAGTACTTTATCATTCTTTGCATAAAAACTTTTTTCCTAATATCCAACCTGTATTTCCCTTGGCATAGCTTCAGACTGTGCCCTCTCATTCTGTCAGTTGCTGCCTGGAGAAAGAGACTAACCTCCCCCTGACTACAGGCACCTTTCAGGGAGTTGAAGAGAGTGATAAGGTCACCTCTGAATCTCCTTTTGTCCAGGCTAAACACTCCCAGCTCCCTCAGTCATTCCTTACAGGCCTTGTGTTCCAAGCCCCTCACCAGCATCATTGCCTCCTCTGGACATGCTCGAGCGTCTTAATGTCCTTCCTAAACTGAGGGCCCAGAGCTGGACACAGCACTCGAGGTGTGGCCTCAGCAGTGCTGAGTACAGGGGAAGAATGACCTCCCTGCTTCTACTGGCACCATTCCTGATACAGACCAGGATTCCAGTCATCTGGAAGCTCACCAGTGAGCCAGGACTATTGGTAAATGATGGAGAGCAGCTTCACAACTCATCTACCAACTCATCACTGTGGGATGGATCCCATCTGGTTCCACAGATTGTGAATATCCAAGGATCTCAGCAGTTCTCTGACTGCCTCCTCCTGGATAACAGGGGGACCATTCTGCTCCCTGACACCATCTACCAGCCCAGGAGGGTAGTCATTCTGAGGACAAGCCACCTTCCCACTAAAGACTGAGGCAAAGAAGGCGTTAAGCTCTTCTGTCTTCTCCTCATCTGCACTTACTAAGCTCCTTTCTGCATCCAGTAGAGAACAAAGGTTGGTCTTACCCTTCCTTTTAGCATTAATATATCTGTAAAAACATTCTTATTGTCCTTTACAGAAGTTGCCAAGTTCAGTTCAAACTGAGCTTTGGCCTCTCTAATTTTTTTCCTACATGCCCTAGCAACTCCCTTAAATACTTTCTGAGAGATCTGATCCTCCTTCCAAAGATGATACACCTTTAGTCCCTTCAAAAGCTCCTTGCCCATCCAGGCTGGGTGGCGTTTGCCTCATCGACTCATCTTTTGACACACAGGCACAGTCTGTCCTGTGCCCTCAAGATCTCTGCTTTGAAGCACACCTTTTCTGGACTCCTTGGTTTTTAAGGGCTGCTTCCCAAGGAACTCTCTGAGTAAGTCCCTAAATAGGCCAAAGTCTGCCCTCCAGAAGTCAAATGTAAGAGTCTTGTTGATGCTCCTCCTGATTTCACCAAATATCAATAACTCTATTATTTCATGATCACTGTGCCTCAAGCAGCTTCCAGCCACCACATCCCCCACCAGCCCATCTCTATTTGCAAACAGGTCTAACATAGTCCCTCCCCTGATGGGCTCGCTCACCAGCTGTGACAAAAAGTTGTCCTCCACACACTCTAAAAACTTCCTGGACTGCCTCTGCATAATTTTCTGCTGTATTAAGTTCCCAGAAGATGTCTGGTAGGTTAAAATCACCTACAAGAACAAGGACCAGTGATCCTGAAACATTCTCCAGCTGCTTGTAGAATAAGCTGTCCACCTCTTCTTCCTGGTCGGATGGACGATAACACACTCCCAGTAGGATGTCAGCCTTGTTGGCTTTCCCCTTAATGCTTACCCAAAGCCATTCAACTTCACTGTCATTAGTTCCAATACCCATGGCACCAAAATCCTCCCTAATATAAAGGGCCACCCCTCCACCTCTTCTCCCTTTCCTGTCTCTCCTGAAGAGCCATCCAGTGCAGCACTCCAGCTATGTGAGTCATCCCACCACATTTCCATGATGGTGACTACATCACAGCTTTGCCGCTGCACCATGGCTTCCAGCTCCTCTTGTTTGTTACCCATGCTGTGTGCATTAGTGTACATGCACCTCAGCTGAGCTGCTGATTTCACCCCTAGCTCAGGCTTACCACCCTTGGGCCTGCTTGCAGACAGCCCAGCTGCATCCCCTTCCCCCTTCAAATTTAGTTTAAAGCCCTCTCAACAAGTTCCACCAATTCCTTCTGCCCTTCACAGAGAGATGGAACCCATCCAGTTCCAGCAGGCCAGGTGCTGTAAACATTGCCCCATGATCAAAGAACCCAAAATTCTGCTCATGACACCAACCCTTGAGCTACTTGTTGATAATGTGGGCTCTCCTATTCCTTTCACAGTTTTTCTCTAGCACCAAAGGGGCTGAGCAAAACACTGCCTGTCCCACTGCCCTATCAACCACTTGACCCACTAAAATCCCTTTTAATTGCCCTGGGCTCCTCTTTTCAATCTCATCGCTGCCAGCTTGGAGTATCAGCACAGGGAATAATCAGTGGGCTGAATCAGCCCAGGGAGTCTCTCAGTAAAAACCCACACCCAGGCCCCAGGGAGGCAGCAGACTTCCCTGTGGAATGGGCCCAGAGGATATATGGGGCCCTCTGTTCCCCTCAGAAGGGAGTCACCCACTATGACTCTTTTCTTTTCTTTTTTCTTTTCTCTTTTTTTTTCTTTTCTTTGTCAGAGGTGGTGATCCATCTGACAGATGAAGCATAATTGGAAGACTCACTGGGCAGATCATTTTCTTCTGAGTCATGTGGGTGACCTGCTAATCCAGGGCCTCATACCTATTCTGAAGTAGCACCTGGGTAGGTGCTGAGGTTCAGGAGGAATTTTTGTTACCTCCCCGAGTAGGGACCCATTTCCACACCCCTGCATCCACCTGGTGTCCTTCAATTGCCTGACAGTGGGAGGTATGGGAGTCCTCTGACTCCTAGTGGGCTTCCCTCAAGGATGGAAGGGTGGAACTCCACCAGTCTATCTCCCTTTCACTCTCCCTAGTTCTCCTTAGCCTTGCTACTTCCTCCCTAAGCTCGGCCACCGGTGAAAGGAGATGATTCACCTGTTCACACCGCAGGCAGGATTCTTCTGCACCAGCCCCTGGAACCACTCTGCACAGGAAGGGGTCTGGACAGACACATCCTTTTTTGGTGGATTCTCTTTGGTTTCATACACTTTTACTAACTGCAGTTTTTGATCATGTAAAAACCATTATTAACTAAAAAAAAAAAAAACCAAAAACACAAACAAACAACCAAACACCCCAAAACAACAACACCAAAACCAAAGCCAAAACCAACCAATGCACAAAAATACAACAAAGAACAAACTAAAAATCCCACTAGCAGGAGGAAACCTGCAACCCTGCCTGCTTGCCCTGCCTTCGTGAACTGCCATGCCACACCCCCAGAGCTGTGCCACACCCCTGTTTGCCTGCTCCAGGGTTCCCTAAAACTTTCTTTTAATCACCCCGCCGGAGGAGAGCCTCACTCTGAGCTTGCATGACTAACGAGAACATTTGTAACATGGGCCCCTAAATAACCAAGTTCCAGAGCGTGCTGCTTGCTGCTCCTCCAGATCACTACATCACTAAAGCCCTGAACTAAGCATTTCAGAAAGCGGGATCCAAATCACTGTCAATCCTCTGCCATTCCACAAGAACAGAATCAGCAGAGAGGATGGCTGCAATTTGAGATGTCTTGCATGAAAACTTTAGGCACTGGTACAAACATCTAGGGGCACAAGGGTATAAGCCCTCCCCAGATCATGATCCTCACGCAGTGGCAGCGTTTGCATTCACACTTACTCTGAACAAGCCCCAAAACCTACAGACAAACAGGCCCCTTTCCATCTGCCTCTGCTGAGGCCAGGGGAGGATCAACCAACTACATATTACTCGTCTGTATTTTTATAGCACTTGCTATGTGCTTCTTAAACAGTGAGTAAAACTGAAAAGTCTTTTCAGTTTATATGTGGCTTCCTCCTTACCATTTGCTCACTCAATCCTCAGTCTCCATCTGTGTGGAGCCAACATGCCCACCATGCCTTATGCCCACCTTGCCACTCACTCACTCGTTCTGATGGCAAATTCCCTGGGGAGGTTAGTGCAGCCAGCCCTGCTGCACCAGCCAAATAGGCAGTAGAAGGGTGGATGCTCATAACAGTGGATTAAAAAAGGTTTTTAAAAAAAGAAAAAAAAAAAAAAAGTCTGTCCAACTCATGCTAGTTAGCCATGGAGAACTTCCAGGTAAATACACTCTGACAGGATGAGCTACAGTGGCATGGAAAACCAGTGTTAGCAAAGGCATAAGCTTCTTGCAAAATGTGTTCTTTACTAACTTCTGGATCCATTGGAATGCCATACCTTCTTCAAGCCCCACAGAAACAGCAGCCAGTAGGCTGCCTTAATATCTGTGCAGCAAAACAACACATCTGGAGTCCTGAGGACTTAATTGAGAAACCAGGTGTTCCATAAAATTGTGCCTCATCCTCCCTCTTCCATATTGCCCATAGAGACAGAGACCACCAACCAGGGAAGGGCAGGAGATGACAGTGAAGAACAACAAGCTAGAAACAGCTCAGATCCAATGGGTTAAGAGATCCAATATAAGTTATTTGCAGAGACACCTTGAAAACATTCTGCCCAAACACATCCTTCCCAAAACCTGTGGTACTCCACTGGGGACCAAAAAGAGTAATTCAGACCTGACTCCGTGCTACAAATATTCCCAGCAAAATTTGCCTGGTTTCACTTTGGGAATTCAACATAAATCTCAACAACTAATTCCCAAACAGAATGTTTTTAGCACGTGGGTGATCTCAAGCATGTGGAATCTTCTGAGAACTTCACAACATCCATATGTCAGATTTTTATATATAGGTGCTCCATACGGCATATGGATTGCATCACTTCACAGCTGCTGATAATAGTTTAAGAAAAAAAAGGTACAAAAATCCTGGCTTTCCCACAGCTAAAGTACCAGGGTCATTTTTGAAATGTTCATCAAGGACCCACATACCAGTGTCACAAAGAAATTACCCTCTAAGGAGCACAGCTCACACCCTGGCTAAGGTGCTTCAGCCACTTGGAAGCATTTCTAACTTTTCTCCCAAGCCCCCAAGACAAAACCCTAGACTACAGCATGGGACAGTGATTCTCACTGCCCCACTGAGCAGGGAGGGGAAGCACCCCAGAAGTCATCACCAATCTCAGTCTCTCCATCCTCTTCCATCCCAGGTGCACTTCAGTGAGCCAAGGTCAGGCCCACTCTGTTCTCTACCCTTCCTGAACAATGTCAAGGAAATACCAAGTCCTTTCTCCTTCTTGCACCTTCTCACCCTTGCTGCAAAGAGCGTTTTCCCTCCACTGTTTGTTTTGCACAGCCTGGTTTATAGTAGTGGGGGGGCCACAGGAGTGGCTTCTGTGAGAAGCTGCTGGAAGCTTCCACCATGTCTGGCAGAAACAATCCGTAATGGCTCTGAGGATGGACATGCTGCTGGCCCAGTTGGAGAGGTTGGTAACCCCTTTGTGATAACATACTTAAGAAGAAAATCAAAACAAAGGGGACAAAGTTTTTTCTAGCTGGAAAAGAGGAGGAGATGAGAACATGTGAGAGAAACAACATGGAGACACCAAGGCCAGTGGAGAAGGAGGGCAGGAAGTGTTCCAGGCATCAGAGCCAATATTCCTCTGCAGGCCATGGTGAGACCATGGTGAAGCAGCTGTGCCCCTGCAACCCGTGGGGATCCACAGGGGATGCAGAGATCCACCCACAGCCTGTGGAGTAGGTGCCCAGGCTAGAGCAGGTGGATGCCTGGAGGAGGCTGTGATCTGGTGGGAGACCCAGTGGAGAGAGAAGCCTTGCCCCCAAGTTGGAACAGCCTGTCCTTGGAGGACTGCACCCTGTGTAAGAGTGACCCACGTCATAGCAGCTTTGGGAGGACTGCTGGTCATGAGAGTGGACCCCACTGGAGAATTTCACGGAGAACTGTCTCTCCCATGGGAGGGACTCCATGGTGTAGCAGGGGAAGGAATCCTCTCCCAGAGCAGCAGAATAAAACCTCAGGTGATGAACTGACCAAACCCCCAAGCCCTGTCTCCCTGAGCTGCCTGTGGGAAGGAGGGAGGGGCTGGGGGAAGAAAAGGTGTTTTAAGGGCTTATTTTACATCTCATTATCATCCTCTGATTTTATTATTAATAAATTCATTTTGCAACTCTAAATTGAGCCTGTTTTGCCCTTGGAGTGTTTTCTCCCTTTCCCTATCTCAACTCATGAAGCCTTCATTGAATTTTTTCTCTCCTCTGCCCACCTATGGCAGGTGGAGGGCGAGTGAACAACTTTCATGGGTGTCTGGGGTTTGGCCAGTGTCAAACCACAAAATCTCCAAACTACAGTGAAGACCTTGGCCTTGCTCACATGGTTGGGCACATTTTTCTAGCAGTGTTGTCTTCACATATCTCCCGATAAATCACTGCCCTGCTATCAGCATCCCTGGCTCACTCCCTTGCTGTTTTGAGCTGAGAACTATTTAATCAGCAGGAATTGAACATACATAAAGTTCTATGCCTTGAGAAAATTTTATTTTTGTTATACATCAAAAAGGCATGTTTTGGGTTTGTCAGGCAGGTTTCATTTACACAGGCTTGCAGCACTTGCACACAGCTCATTTTATTCTCAGCTTGCCTCCAGAGTGGCTGTAGGAGTGCATCCATATGGCCAGGGCTTTAGAACTAAACTGGAAGTACCAAAACAGAGATGCAACTTCAATGCAATTATATGCACTGCTTCGCTTTCCACATTGGGAAGCACACACCAGCTCCCTCCTACCACATCCGCAGAGAAACACGTGGTACCAAAGGGGTCCGTGGCAAAGCAGTAAGAGCCAGGATCTGCTACTGCTCTGCTGCTCACACAGCCTTGGGGGGCTCTGCAAACAACATCAGCTTCACAGAGCTCCATCAGCCATCACACCTGTGGCTGCAGAGAAATGCTGTCACCACCTTTCTGCGACCTAAGGGTCACAGAGAAAAACTAAAGACATGGAGCACCTATGGCTTTCTGCCTCTTGACCCTCGCTAAGTGGGCACTGAAACTCTGCTGTCTGTTCCTCTCCAATGATGCCCAAAGACAGCTTGGGTCACTCACTCATCAGGGTCCTCCATGCACAGCACCCAGCTGTGGGACCCTCAAGGTCAGGATCAACAGGACTCTCCCATAGGCAGCAAACAGAGCCAGGCACAAATGACACTGGAAGTTTCTTGTGCTGAAATGACAGGATTGCATTGGTGTGCCTCTCTGCACTGAATTCTACCTGCAGAGCATAATTCCTTCAAAAGCTCAGAAAGCAATAAAAGCTTTCCTATTTTTTAATAAGCTTGCATTTTAAACCACTTCATACATATATAGGTATATGTTTGTCTGTGTGTGTATATATCTCAAAACATAAAACAAATTGAATTTCTCAGTGAAGAGTGAAAAATGGAAATACCTAAGACTATTACTCACAAGCCAGTTCATCTCCTCAGAACCTGAAGTTCAAAAATTCACAGTAAGAAGTTTGATAAGCAAATTTAATGACTTTGCGCAAACGTATCTACCTCCTTTTCTATTGCCTGTGATCAGATGACAGACACTCCTTTCTAGATTATTTTAGGTCCTTGCTCATTTGCATGCACTCCAGAATAACCCATTAAAGGCTGCTTTTTCTTGACAAACTTTTGCCTCTGATAAATGGCCAACTCTGCTGGCCTGACTTCATGACAGTCCTTGGTCCTGACAGCTCAACTTAATTAATCCATTTAATTTATTGATCAAGCCCGTGGCAAAGGAGTATTCCACATTAAATAGGATTTTTATCACCCTTGGTTATATGACAAAAGGCCTTCCTAAAAATTGAAATTTAGTTAGCAGCTTCCATGCTGTCCATCCATAGAGCTACTTACGAAGGGGAAAATTGGGAGACTAAAAATGACTTGGTGATTTTAAATAATGACCAGGCTGGGCTGAAAGTTGAAATCATTTGCCTGTTTTACCAAAAAATGCATTGCAAAGCAATAAGGAATCCTTGAAAATCTATTCTGAAGACTGTCTCTTCCATTGGACTGTGTTCCGTTATATTTGTGTCACTTGTAGAAAACCAGACAGTTCTATTTGTGTAAACTGTGACAATTATTTCACTTGGAAAGTGCAGATCATTTAGTGCTAAAATCCTTCTTGGATGACTTATTAATGCAGATGTAAAACCTTGCAGTTAAAAATAAAACATACAAGGAAGCAAACCATAGGCTGAAGCAGATAAATGAAAGACCAGCATAGTCTTTAAATCTAAAATTAACAAATCACGTTCAGATGAAAGACATTCAGGTAAGTCAATTCCCCTGCTACCTAAGCCCCAAAGTGCCTTTCTCTTTACAATCAAACAACCAGAAGCTGTTTTAAACTGGCAGGAAATAATAAGCCTAACCAGCCAGATCAGAAAGCTGACATACCACACACCCTACACATTAGCCTTGCTGTCTGCAATACCACAGCTCTCTACAGCCACATCTGTTTGCAGAAAGATGCAAATGAGGTTTAACTCTTGCAATAGTCTAGCCACTAGACAATAATCAGAATAAATATTGTTTCTGTGCTAATCACTTGTTGTGGTTTTGCTATAAAACAAATTTGTTCAGGGAAGCTTGAACAGATCAGGACGGGTAGACTGGTCAGAGGTTAAATGGTCTTGTCGTAATTGCATACAGTTTAATTTCTAGATATGAAACAAATCCTTTTTTTAATAGGATTCTGGTAATATCATTTTAGCATTAATATGCTGGATACTTTACAACTGTCACTTCATTTTCTTTCTAGTATGTTTTTAAACTAGTAGCAAGTGGGATGAAAACATTTTCTATATATTTATCCAGCATCTGGAATCACCTGAGTTTTGTGAGCAGCAAGTTGGGGGAGAGGCACCAATTGGCCACTGCGTGTACTTTCAGGTTGTTTTCCATCAGCATGTTTGGATCTACATCTCAGTTTTCTCCAGAAAGGCATCTGTGTTCCTGCAGGACGCCTCACTGCTGGCCATGCCTCCCCCTGCGAGGCAGGGAGTGCAGCAGCATCACTCTGCGTCAGCCCCCGGAGACACAGTCTGCAGGCAAATTGAGCAGTCTCATCCAGATGGAAAAATCAGATGACAATCTTTTTTTATCCCAGCCTTGAGTCTGTCTTACTCTGGCAGGTAGCAGTCTAGGCTAACACATTATTATGCTTAATTCCTCTCACAGAGCAGAAACCAACTGTTACTATTTCCCCTTACTGTGCAAGTTTTAGGAGGGACAGGTCCAGAGCCACATGGCATTGCTCTCCAGGAGTAGCAGACTCTCCAACACTTTGGCTGCTGCACAACGCCAACCCTGCACAGGGAGAGCTCTGCACGGTGCTTCCCATCAGAAGGGGCCACAGCCCTCAGCTCTGCAGTTTTCATTACAGACCCCAGTGGAGGAGCTGCCTGCCCCAGCTTCATCTCTGCCAACAAAGGACAGCCTTGTCCTGGTCCCCAACATCAGTAGAGATGCAGGGGAATCCTTCAGTGGAAGAATCCTGCCCCTTTAGCCACCCCTAAGATATGCCCTCAGTGCCGGGGCTCCGCAGCTCCACCAAGCCCCACTCCCACAGACAGAGATTCTGCCTCACCAAGAGCAGTGTGCTCATGAGTGTGTGTCAGAAAAAGGAGGCACGTGCACCTTGCAAGCAGGTCTCTTTTCAATTTTTCATCTCCGAACAGCTTTAACTCTATCTCCTAATTAAAACCCACACTGTTTTTAGTCTACAGATCCAGATAAAGACAGCATGGAATCTGGAAGCTGTCTGTTTACACACCACAAATCACATCACAAATATCCAAAAGTGCATTTGACTATCCAGGGGGTGGGGTTTTAAGCCCTTGGAGGCCACCAAATTACTTCTAACAACAAAGAACATTCTGAAATTAACTTTGAAAGATGCCTCTGTTTTATTAAGATGGAGGAAGCAAAAGTGATAGTTCATGCTTCTTGGCAGCATTTCTGTCCCTGAGACATGGAGGATGGATTCCTGTAGGACCTTTGCATAGCTCTGGGATGGTGCAAGAGCCTGGAATTGTAGAGTGCCTCATTTACAGTAATTACATTTAAAAGTGGGTAACAAGGCTTGATCTGTGACAAATGCACAAGGAGAAAAACTGGATGTGATGACAGCAGAAATCTACAGGATGCTGCTTTCCTCAAGGGCCAAAATGAATTGCCCCTTTCCACCCCTTCCCATTTCCCTCAACCTTTGCTGAAGGAGTTCTGCATGGACACAAATTATAGGGCAGTGAGTGGATCTGTATTCACACACAGCAAATCACATCAACCATGAGACTCTGCCCTGCACTGTTATTCCAGTGGAACCACAATACACATGCAGTGACAGAGGTGGCCCACATGTGCATCAAAAAGAGCTGCCCTGCTTCTCCTCTCAGTATATATTTGGACATTCCCAGGCCTGCTTTCCTCAGATACTCCTGCTCAGCAGGGAGAGATTGGTATTTGATGCAGGGGGACAGTCTTTCACTACAGGCTCCCTCCTCAGGGTCAGGAGAAAGTTTCTTTGCCTTGTGCCCATTTAGCAAAGTGGGAAAACAACATTTCTGTTATTACAGCACACACAAAGCACAAGTCATTAATTGGCTCTAATCACATTCCAGTAAATATTGACAATAACCCAGAATGCAAAGACCTCTCTGTTAGATGGAACTCAAAGGGATTTGCAAGACCTAAAGCTGTGCCACAGCCAAGGTCCAGCTTTGATCACAGCCTGCAAGTGGCTCCTGCAGCAGAACCATTTTCTGGTACCTGCTGAAACACAGACACAGGTTCAGACCTGTGAGGAGGGGGCTGGATGAATTTTCCATTGCAAGTTTCTCCGACAGCATGTGAAACTCGGTTATGCACAAGAGAACATAAAATAATCCAAACCTAGGAACTGGCGAGACATGCCACTTCTTTGATGTTAATAAATCAAAGATACAAAATAATAAGCTGTAAACAGATGTAAACAGCTGTAGTTCTGATTCTTCTTCACTGTTTCAAGGGCAAATCTGGGGCAAAGACTACAATGCATCACCACCTGCATCATATACAAACATGGGAAATTTTTCTTGTATGAAAACTTCTAACCCAACAAAGAAGATGAAGGTGTCATCCTTACTTCACTATTACAAAATCTGTTCAAGTTGAAGCTGCCCAAATGTAGGTGTTTTTATTAAGCAGCCCAAAGTTTGGTACAGCCTCAGTTCTCACAGTGGAGTCTGCTTCCTGCTCACAGGCAGCGTGAAAAAAGCCCTTAATACCCCAGTGGTATTTAAAAGCTACCCAGATCCCTCTGTAACTTAGGCAAGTAAGTAACTCAGGTGGTAATCAGCTATCAGAAACTCCCCCAGTATTTCAGCTACTAAAGGATATTTTTGTCAGAGTATCAGGAGTTGTTAAAACTTTTGGTATCCTGAATTCACAGCACTGCAGTGTACATAAAATTGTTAATTTTCATTAAAATGATAAAACATTCTAAAAGCAATAGAAACATCCAATTTTGGTAATTAAAGTAATGCAGAAAAAAATTGCTTAAATGGTTCCAGAACTAAATTTCACAATGGTTACGCCATTTTAAAGTTACACAGTTTAGAAACTAGGTTGCACTTTTAAGAGGCTCTTTAATAATTCAAGACCTTTCAAGGTCAGAGAGAAAGCAGTGATACAGTGATTTCTCTTCTTGAAATTTGAGAGCTCTGTTTATTCCTCTCATATACATGCATACATATTCCAAGAGTTACCATGGGATCTCAGCAGTCAGGGTCAACTCTCAAGTCAGTGGATACAGCCTACTACTGTGTACCTTCAGCTTGACTTCAAAGCATCACTTTTTTTAATATTCAGTTTGGTGCACCCTTGATAACAGGGCCAGGTAAGTTCTTCCCCTTCAAATTCAAGGCAATGCATTATCCAGAAGCAGTTGGAATGACCTATAATTTTCCCCCTGACTCCTCTGTAATAGTTAGTCAATATTTATTTTCAGGATTGCATTTTTATCGTAAAAATATAACTTACCTCTAAAGTTTCCAGAACAAGAACCCTTTTTTCAATACATTTAAATGTTGTTTAGTGTAGAAGGGACACAATCTCTGAAGCTTTTAAATGCTACTCCAAGGAAAACAGTGATACTACCTACTGCTGGTAGAAAAACATAAATAACTCCCAATTAACTGCCACTGAAGCACAGCTTCAGTTTGAGATTTGGTGGATTGAGTACTTCCATGGGAGTGTTCAACTCCCAAGCAATCAATCAGACCATTGCAAAAGCCATCCAGAGCAAGCAAGACAACTTTGAAGAATAACAGAGCAAAAAACTGCACAAGTAAGTATGAGCATGAAAAAGGCCTCTGATACTACATGGAAAGCTACAAACAAAGTCAAGCTCCTTACAATACTGGACAAAAATAAAATTCACAAATAGGCTACACAAAGTAACAATTTGACACTTTCATGCAAGCATTGGGCAAAGAAATGGGTGAGGGAGACCCTTCCTTATCTTGCCCCATATTGCAACATCTGCTTTCACAAAGGACTGTTAAGGAAATCTTTCTTCCTTCTTTGCTAAAATACCGTGGCTGGCCCCTGTTAGAAAAAGATCATTATGAAAGCAGCTTCTTAAGAGTCCAAACATCCAAACAGACATTCATGCAATTAAAAGCCAATCCTTCAACTGTGTGTGGACACAGACTAGAAAAAATGCTGGCAAGCCCAAAAGAAAATTCATATTCAAATTCAGACTCGTATTGACAGCAAATTTCTGACAGAACACCTTGCTCAGTGAGGAGATCACTCCCTCTTTCAAGCAGTTCTGTACTAGTTGGATTCTCTGTTCTGCCTCCAAAGAGCCAAAACACAAGTTCCCTCCTTCTACCTGATGTTAGGAAAAGCCCATTCCCTTTTAGGAGACAACAACTAGAAAGCAATAGGATCAGGCACACAAAATCAGTGCACAGGTAAAAGGCACAACCCCAGCAGCTTCCTCTTTCCTGCCTTTTGTCACAGAATTAAAAACAGTGTTAGCAAGCTCTCTGTTAAGTTTATTTGCTGTCTTTATAAATTTTTAAATGTAATTTTGGTCGGTTTGTCTTTGCATAGATCTGTCAGTGTGTTATGTATAAAATGACAATTCAACTCTCAAGCTATCAGCCTCTTCCTGCCAAAAGTGACAAATAGTGGATGCTTAAAAAAGTCTCATGGCATTCCAGAGAGCTAAAGAATAATGAGTCACAATCTCAAAAAAACTTAAAATTATTTTTTCTTTCCCCCCTTCCCTTTTTTCTTCTCCCACCTTCCCCCAGTTGCTCACAGGAGGGGCTAGGTCATGGGGCTCAAGAAAAGAGAATTTTCATTTGGAAGTTTTAGCATAGGGTTTTCAAGTACCAGCAAAACCTCATTTTCACTTGCACATTATGTGGGGCTTTGTCATTAATTTGCACAGGGTGTCAAAAGAGTAGAAGATAAGCTGTAACACCCTCCCCCAAGCTACACTCTGCTGTTAGATTGAAAAGGCCAGGGTAACAAACGTGTTAATAAAATGTTAGCAGTGTTTTCCTTCTCTGGAAGAAACCTGCCAGTGCTGAAGAAAAAGAATTAAGTTTGTTCAAGAATTATTTGAAATCTATGTACTAAGCTTTATTCCTTATTTTTATTTGCCTTTTTTGCCACATTCATTTTTTAAATATCTTTTCCTATTTAGGAATCCCATCCAATGCTAAAAGCAATATGCAGGAAGAAACCATAAGAAGTCTTAATATAACCTCAGAAAATAAGTATGATGTTAGACATTCATGTAGTCTCCAGAAATGCAGAAAGAGAATGAAACATCAGGCAGCTGTTGATCACATCTCCAAGGCACTGATTTCTCAAGTATTGAGGTGATGCAGATTCATATTGAAACCAGAACAAACAAAAAAAACAAAGCCAGCAGAGAAATCTCCCCTATGTTAGTAAAAATAAATAAATCCTCCTAGTCATTCTATCCTGGCTCCTATTTTTACTGTGCACCTCACCTCTGCACTCAAATTGAACAGAAAGTAAGGGAGCATCCTTCACGAAACTTCACCATAGAGCATTTTCAAACCCTAGACCTCCCCATGCCTCCCAAACTTCCTGTGTTTCATGACAGGACTACCTTCAGCCGGGACAAATCCCCTGAGTGTTCCAGCTCCGTCTCTTCTCTGGCACCCAGAGAGCCCAGCTGTGCCTCCCCTGGTCAGCCTACTTGGAGAAAGGCAGGAGGGCCCATTAGAAAGCCTCAAATCCAGCATTCCCTATAGAGTGACTCCACTTAAGTAATGAATGCCTTCTCACTTGTAACATCGAGGTTTTAATCCAGCCCTGTGTTTCCATCTTTTTGACCTTGCATGAATAAAAAAAATTTAAAAAGTCCAGATACTGAGATGTGACATCTTTGTCTTTTGAAGTCTGTATGCAGTTACACCCAGCTCTTAGAGCTCAGTTCAGGAAATAAAGAATCCTTACTTTGGACTCAATATAAATGTCAACTTTTCATTCAAATGCTGTCCTAAGAAAGACTACATGAAATCGGATGGTTAAGTGGTTCTTTTGTCAATCTTACAGGACCAAAAAACATGCAATGAAGAACGATGACAGACAAGCCACAGAAGTGTCCCAAATACATAGGACATTGTCTCACTACATAAAATGAAGTCAGTAGATTATTATTCTGTCTCCCTAATGTTTCAGCCCTGGCTGAAGAAGCAGTCTTGAGAGGAGCTGTTCACAAGCTTCATTTCAGCAATGAAAACTCTGACAGACATGAGAAGGTAAATGTCACACAGCCAGCCAGGCTGCTAAAGGCGCCTTCCCTTGATGCTTTGAATAAATACATCCATATTACTATTTCTGTTACATAGGTAGGGTAAAAAATTGTGAAGCAGGGGGAACCTGCACTGCTGGGACACATTATCAGGCTGTGTGCCAGGCAGGCAGCTCGCTGCAGACATGAGCAGGAGATCAGGGTTCCAGCAGTTGGGAAGGCTGAGAGCATTTCAAAGCAGACATAATCCACTGGGATGTGTCATTTCCAGCAGTTCCTCTGCCTCAGCACAGAGCCAACCGTTGAGCCAGCTCAGGCACTGGTTTCCAAGGAACCCACTGACCTGCTAAGGAAACAACAGGAGAAAGGCTGAAACTACCACGGGAAGGACAGGAACAATTGCTATTTTTTGTTTAAATCACCCACTTCAGCAGTGGCAAAAGCGCTCTGGGCTGCATGGAGCATATTTAAGCGCCAGCCCCTGCAAGCATCAAGCACAGTGAGAGAGGAAGTAAGAGCAAGGGAAGTGCCAGGGCTGTAGGTGCTGGGAGGGCTGTGTGACCACTGGAAAGCAGATTCCTGGCCCCTCACCCACGTTAAGAGGGATAAACATGTCCATCAGGACATCTCAGCCGGAGCCACATGAGAGCAGTATCCAACCAGCACGCACTTCTGTAGGGAAAACAAAACCTTTCACACAGAAAACAGTTTTTTTTCACATAACTGTTGCTGGCAAACATGTTGATAATCCATCACAATGGCCTAGCCCCAGATGGACCGAGGCTGTACCACAGCATCATTCCCCACCCCGCTGTGCTTCTCTAATATGCCTGAGCTTTCCTTGATGTTGCTCCGTCTCCTGATGTCCATGAAAGGATCTGTGTATTGATTACAGCTACCTTAGGAGGGCCAGGGTCCTTATTGCACATATTCCAACTTACAGGTGAGGATAACAACCCCTTGGCATTTCACAACTAACCAAGCATCTAACAAGTGGTCAGCACGGCTCTTCTGTCACTCAGCCAAACATACTGACAGTCTTTGCTTTAAAGGCACTTCACTGTAAGAGGTTTGGCAGCACATAAAACTGGCATGGCAGTATGTGGTTCCCTCCAGGCTTTGGTCAGATCACACAGTGCCTGGGTTTAGAGAAAAACAGGTGTTGCACAATAAAACCTCTGAGGCAGCAAATAATTCAGATGTGATTGATGCCTCTCCAGGCATCGTGATCAAAAAAGTGCCTATGCCAATGCAAGTGAAAGGTAGCAGCAGCAGCAGGGGGACATTTTATTCTACTCAGAGCAGCATCTGCACTGCTCCAGGGGAGCTCAACTGGTCCCACTGCTCCCAAATGGAGCCCACCAGGTCCCTCTTCCCTGTGGAAGGGGCTGCTACTGTACTGGCAGGTTTTGCCACATCCTCTGTAAAATTCTGTGTTCCACATAAGATCTTCAAACTCCCTGCTGAAAGGCAGATATTTTACAGAAATCACCTTTCCTAAAATAACAGCAGAAATTCTCCTTCACCTCCTACTGAGGACTCTGAAGGGAAACATGAACTCAAATCTTCCATCTCTCCAGCAAAGCTCCTCTGCAGATTTTGTGAGTCCTCTTCGAGGAGAGTGGGAAAACCTGGTCTGTAGTGGCTGCTGCCAATGTAAAACAGAGATCCGTGCGAGCTGAGAAGTGTTTTCTATTTTAAATGTATTAATTTCCTACAATCACAGGGCACTGGTTCCAGACTGCACCTTAGCCATCACAATCACAGTAGGTCAGCAAAGATCCAGCAGCAGCCCAGTCTCCACAATCACAGTCCATCAGGACACAGAGTCCAGGTCTTCAGGTGGGAATTCCCAGCCTGCCAGATCCCAGCCCACCAGGATGAGCCACAGCTGCCCGGAGCCCACAGGCATTCCCATTGTTATCTCCAAGTCAGCATTTGGGACCCTCCTACATCCACCTCAGAAAGTAAAAAGGTAATTAAAAAGTGAGATGACAGAGCACCTGAGAAGAAAAGTGGTGAGGAAATTCAAGAGGAAAAACAAATTAGATCAAGGGAAGGAGACGGGAAAGGAGAAAAAAAGCAATTGATGGAAATGTCATTAGTAGAGGTCAAAAATACTTTCTTTACCATTTCAGAAAAATCAAATTCTGTTGTACTTAAGTTTATGATGAATTAAATATTAGCAGTCAGCAACAGATTAACCTCTTAGGAATGGAAGCATAACCTGAGCATTCTTACATAATAAATTACTGCAATGGGTTCAAATTTTCTGTGAATTGTATTTGTGAATTGTTTCTATGAATTTGTATTTAAATTAATACACTGTATGCCCATGCATTCATCAGAGAAAGTAAAACCCTACTCTTCTGAAAACTGAAGTTTCTAAATGGAAGATGCTTTTACTACTTAGATAGAAACAAAAAGGAGAGACAATGAAAAATTCAAGGGAGTCAGTCAAATTAACCTTTTTTGATCAATGACTCGTTTGTAGGGATAGACACATTGTTAAATTGTGAAATTTCTGATGTATGCAAGCCACAAGGTTGGAATCAATAGAAAGTGAAAATAAAGTGGATTTCTGTAGACTGATTTTTAAAGCAAAACTATGTATTATTCATACAGAAATCTGCCTATAATGACTGGAAAGCAGATTGAAAAGTCTAAAGGTTTGGACCTGGCAGAAAATTTGAGACAAATCACATTACTAAATTGAACTTTGATTAGATCTGCAGAATGCAAAAAATCTAGTCTTGCTCACCTATAGATGAATTTCTCATGCGAGTACTTCTAGGTTGCAGCATATGTACAAGTAAGAAGACCCTCTTAAAAGCAAGACACATCAAAGTTCCAGAAAAGGAAGAAGTTGGACTTCACAGGAAACTGAACAAATTAATTACACAAGTAATTAAGATGTTAAACATTTACAGCACACTTTTTTTTTTTGTACAAGGTACCTTTTTAAACATTTGGAACAGCTCCTTTTAATAGCCAGACTCCTACTTACCAAACCATGTGGCAAGCTGCAAGTGGTGAGAAGGCTGCACTCAGCAGAGCACTGTCCACACCTGGGTTGGGATTTCCAGCAGACACTGAAACACTGGTTCTCTCTTTAACCCCGTGGTAAAGAAAAGCCCATGATTTCAATGGAACAAATATCTGCAGCTCGGTCTTGGTTACTAAGAAGTGCAGTGTGACAAGGCAGGTCTGGGGAGTGGAGCAGAGGGTGCTGAGGACCAGCCCCAGGCAAAGAACAGGAGCCCATTTTCACATCTGTCTTCATTGGAAAGGAACTCAGCCCCTGCACTGAATCCATCCTACAGAGCACGCCGAGACTGGAAAGTGGGGACATGCAAGGTTCATGTAAAAATACATTCCTGAACCAAACCAAAAATGATGGCAGAAAGAATCTGTTTCCATTAAACACTAGTGTTTAAAAATAACTTCACTATAACAACCAGGCCATGTCCAGTGTTTGCCCAGAAGTTTAAATATAAAGCATTTTTTAGTCTTTCATCTTGAACTGTACTTTGCCAGAAGACCAGCTGATGCAGCTCCACGCAACAAAGTCAGCTCGCTTCACTCCAACATAATTTGGTTGTCAAGTAATACTCTCACATTTTCTCAAATCTCTATTTAAGGAGCAAAACAAAAAAAGCAACCCAGATTAGAAAAAGAAGTCTTCAAAACCTGCAGATAATACAAGATTTTATAGGGAAGAGGAAAATAGCAAGAGGAAGCTGGAATATAAAAAAAAATGTCAAGAAGAGAGCTTGTACAATTTCAACAACATCCAGCTGCAATTCAACCCTTGCTTCAGCTGTAATCTCTAAATCGATCCAGATCTGCCTATAAATGTTTGATTATCTATATGGGCCTATAGTTATATACAATAAGTAAAGAAAAAAGCAGTTTCTATCTCTTTACCCTTACTGTGATTAACTTTAAAACTTATTTACCTTGAAAGTACTCAAGGGATTGCAGTATTAATTATTTTAAAGGACACTCAATGCAATCGGTGGCCCAGCATTGATGAGTAGAT